>OX377618.1:272558253-272890900 GCA_947397865.1 Polietes domitor
ACTCAATAGTTACGTGTGAATTCTCTAAATCCCATATGCGGCAATTTTGTTTATCGTCAGAGCCACCGAGCTGAAAATCAGGTTCATGAAGGCTGAAACGAAGGTCTATCTTTTCACGAAAAATTTCTCGCAGTATGCGTTAAGACGCAGTACTTTGGAAGTAAGCTTTTAATATTTCGCAAATTTGTTTGAGCGTATAGCGTCCCATTTTTTAAATGTCAAACATGACCTGCAAATAAAAATGAATGTTAAGTCAAATTATCGATAGTTTAAATATAAAATTTTAAATGGCCCACCAACTACCTTTATACAAATTTAGAGTGTAAGAGTTCGAATATCAAAAAATCTTTTTTATTTTATTTATTATGAATTACAATACAAAGTATATTCTAATTTTGGGTCCAGGGATTGAGCCAGGGTGACTAAGACCATTGTAGCTAGTTATTGCAGCGACAGACATGAGCCTCCGTCTCTGAGTTTATGCAGACGTGTGTGCCGATTTTCTATATTCTAGCTACATCCGCTTGGTTGGTACCAATTTTATCCCTATTTTCCCAAAAAACTACGAGTTTCGAAATGTAATTTTTTCAAAATCTCTTTATTTACGTATTTTTTTTTTATTATTTTTATTTATTATTTACGTACGTCTACGTAGGCAGAGAGACGTGTACGCCGAATTTTAATATTCTATCTACAGCAGTTTGATTGGTACCACTTTTATCCCTCTCATTTTATCACTTAATTGTGCATATTTCGAAATATCCATTTATTTTACAAATCTACCCAATAGTGGAAAGTAGGACCAGAATTTCATGTTTCCAGCTGTTGTCGTTTCTTTGTTACTATTTTTTATCCCTTTTTGTCCCATACAAACCCATTTTTGTAATTTATTATAAGGTGGATATTAGAAAATACATAAATACTCAAAATATTAGGGGGTTTTTATAGTCCTTGTTAGGAATTTTTTACCTCTGTACCGATTTCGTTCACTTTCATCCCAAGCGATACACAGCACTTAGACATATATGTGGACAATTAGCTCATTTCGTTCTCAAGCTAGGGTAGATTGTCTTAGAATTTTACTACGAATGAATAATATAAAGGGTGATTTTTTAAGAGCTTGATAACTTTTTTTTTTAAAAAAACGCATAAAATTTGCAAAATCTCATCGGTTCTTTATTTGAAACGTTAGATTGGTCCATGACATTTACTTTTTGAAGATAATTTCATTTAAATGTTGACCGCGGCTGCGTCTTAGGTGGTCCATCCGCTTAGTCCAATTTTGGCATTTCCACGTTTTTGAGTAACAGAGACCCAATTGGTGCGAACGGCGACGAATCGAAAATTGGTGGTCATCATTAACACTGGCCGATACAGCTGCGATATTTTCTTCAGTTCGCACTCTACGTTAGCGTGTTGGTGGTTTAATGTCCAACAATGTAAATTTGGTGCGAAATTTAGTCACAATAGCCCGAATAGCCGCTTCAGTGGGTCGATTAAACTGACCATAAAATGGAAGCGCGCAATGAACTTTCTTAACAGAGCACGCATTTTGATAATAAAATTCAATAATTTGCAAGCGTTGTTCGTTTGTAAGACGATTCATGATGAAATGTCAAAGCATACTGAGCATCTTTCTCTTTGACACCATGTCTGAAATCCCACGTGATCTGTCAAATACTAATGTATGAAAATCCTAACCTCAAAAAAATCACTCTATACATAATTTAGGCGTCTTAAGTTGTGAGGGTATAATAAAATGCATAACATTGTGACGATTATGATAATTCAGTGTTTGCCCATCCCAAATCCATAGACAACGAAAATACACATCCCAATTTTGGAGATTTTTTAAAATGCGGTTTTTTTTACAATTTTCGCAAACTGGGATTTAAAATTAATATTAAAAAACTCGACTACCCAATTGTTGGCTGATGTTGTCACTGTAGAGCTGAGTTCAAAATTGAATTTGAAAAATATACAGTAATATTGAAATCGGCCATGGCAGACTAATTTCTTGAATCTTGAACTCTTGAATCTCACAAAAAATTACAAATGCACAACCTTCTCAACATTGCCCCACTGTGCAATAGTGTTTATTGTTTGGTGCCACTGGACGTATTATAATAATCCCAAATTGTTTTAAGGCCGTCTCGCATTTGAACGTAATATTCAATATTATGTAGGCCGGGCGGATGGACGGACGAACTACAGCGGCTAGGGTGTATGGTTGCTTATCGTCATGTTTCTGTTTACATCCATCCATTTGTGTTTGCGTTTGTATCAAAGTTATCACATTGATTGCTGCTACTAGATTGTTTATTTAGATTTCGGTTGTGATTTATGATAATTAATTTGCATAAATTATGATTTCAATAGGCTCAGCCGTGTACTCACTTTACTACTCGCACGTCTCTCTTACATAAGTGCGACTATGTGTTGCAGCAGTGCAGGGGCAAGGCAAGTACGTCACAAAATGTTGGCCCAACTTATTTATTACTTGTAAATCAGGACACATTCGGGGCATAGATAATTCATTTTAAAGGATTGAGTTGTCTGCAGCAAATGGACGGACGGGATGGACAGCAATCGGGAACGACGTAATATGCGCTGGTTATTCCGTGTGCAGAACCTTATTATTAGTTATCCTTGAAGCTCTTATTTAAAAACACTCAAACCAACACTCAATTAGTTATGTTTGTTTAAATTGTCTTTTAAAATAATCTCCCTTTTAATCTATCGACTTTGGTGTGAACTTTCATCTTTCGCACGAATAGGATATATAAACTAGCTTTTATTTAAACATATACTAACTATAGGGTCCGCAAAATAACTTTTTTGTTGAAAATGCTATAAAAAACATACTGAATATTTTCTCAAATTTCTTTTTTTATTTGAAAGTACAATCCTTCCGGTTAATAATGGAAAATAATTTCTTTCAAATGGCTGCCTCGGGCACCCCTCAAATAATAGTCCAACGGTTGAATAGTTGAAAAAAAAACGTTAAATGGCGGGCCCTTTATTATAGCTATTTTCGAAATTTGAAATAAGTATGTAAAGTTGTTGCAATGTTTGGTCGCTCTGTATACTAACAAAAGTATTTATTTGGCTCTCATGGGCATACATCAATAGGTATCCCATTGGTTTTATCATTCGTTGAGAATTTTAGTTACCATCAATGGCATGGGGTTTACGACATTTCCATCCGGTGAAAATTAAATGTTTGCGGGAAAGTTAATTTTTCGTTATACAGATCGGTTCTATGATATTCTCAGTATATGTAAATTGAGGAAATCATAAAATCTATTGGATACTATATCGAAAATAAATATTGACCACTAATTACGCAATTGAAGATTGGATTGTTTAATGATGATCTGCAAAATATTTCGTCACTGGGTCAAGCCATCTGTGAGCTAAACGCTCCGGAAAACACCTTCAAAATCATATTCAAATTTTGAGTCCAGGGATTGAGCGGGGGTGACTAAGACCATTGTAGCTAGTTATTGCAGCGACAGACTAGAGCCTCTGGTTGGAATCGAACCCACAACCCCCACGCTGATAGCCGATCACGCTACCAACTCGATAAATAAATTTGCATTCTATTAAATATAGAAGCAAAATGGTCTTGAGCAAGGACAATATCCCAGTTCAAATCAAATATTGATTACAGACCAAAAAAATGCAAACGAAAAAACTATAATAAAAAAATGCTCTGAATTTTCATTCTGAGAGTGGGTGTATATATAAGTCGGTTTGACCGACTGAAACTTTCTTACTTTCAGGATTATGTTTGACATTGGGACGCTATTTTTCAATTGGAATTCATTAAAATTTTTTTAATTTTATTATTTCATATTTGTCAAATAGATGTCATTTTGAATCAATTGATTCCGTATGTTTATGTTGCTACTTCAGGGGTCCCCCAAGGTAGTATTCTTGGACCATTGTTTTTTGTGTTATTTATAAATGATATTTGTTCGTGTGTTAAGTGGTCGAAAGTTTTACTGTATGCTGATGATCTAAAGATATTTTTGAGAATAAATTCAATAAAAGATGCACTTCGTCCGCAGCGTGATTTAGAGAGCATTGAACGATGGTGCTCTGAACATTTTTTGGAATGGATGCTTTGTAGTGTCGTTTTATAAATGTAGAAACCCTGTTTTTTACGACTATTACCTTAATGGGCGCCAATTAAATGTGGTAGATGAAATAATAGACTTAGAAGTTGTATTTGATTCGAATTTATCTATTGTAAGTCACATTAACTCAATAGTCCCAAAAGCGTACTCTTTGCTTGCCTTTGTTAAAAGAAATTGTAAAGATTTTTCAGATCCCTACACTGTTAAATTAGTTTATTCGTCTTTAGTAACATCCAAATTGGAATATGCCTCTTTTATTTGGAATCCTTATTATGCGTCTCACTGCTCTAGACTTGAAAAAATTTAGAAAAAGTTTATTAATTTTGCTCTCAGATCTATTAACTTTTTTCATCCTCATCCCTCATATGAGGATAAATGTAGGTTAATAAATCTAAAAACTCTTGGAAATAGAAGGATTACATCATCATTGCTCTCTATTTATAAGTTAGTGGCTGGTCATATTGACTGCCCGGGTTTGCTTGAGCGTTTAAATTTCCGACTCGACCTTTACGTCATTTTAATGTTTTTTGTATACCTATTCATAGAACAAATTATTCTCTGCATGAACCCATCACGCGAGCATTAAGAGAGTTCAATAATATCTCCAATTTCAACCTTCATATTAGTGATACGTTATCTAATTTTGTTAATTAAGCTTAGTCTGTAAGGAAAATGTTATTTCCATAGACTTGAATTTAATAAATAAATAAATATACGCTCGAACAAAATTGGGAAATATTAAAAACTTACTTTTAAAGTAGTGAGTCTTTAATGCAAACTGTAAGAACTTTGCGTGGAAAATTTTCGAGAAGAGATCGGCATTTTCATCTCGGTGGCTATGTCAAAAAGCTAAAAAATTGTCGCGTATGGGGTTCAGAGAACCCACACACGGCTTATGAGAAGAAAATACATCCAAAACGAGTCCCTGTTTGGTGTGGATTTTGGGCTGTACTGAAAAATTGGGCTGATCGGATGAGGTACTGCCGAGCCAGTTGTGGTAGTCATATGAATGATATTGTGTTCCATTGTTAAATGACAAAGTTCAACCTTTCCAATAAAACTAGAAATTTGAAAACATAATCAGTACATTTTTATAGCCGATTCTAATTTAAAATGTTAATTGGCCCACCCTCTATATAACCTCCTACTCTGTAGAGAGAGACTATAAAAACCGGAGAAATACACAGCACATATTTTTTACAAGCTCCAAAGGAAGTCGGAAATTATTACTTTCAATAATTGAACAAGCACACTGAAAGAATTATCTTCTTAATATTTATGATTTTGTCTTGACCTCAGTGAAAATTTTCATTTAAAAGTCGCCAATGAAACATTTCACAAAATGTATGAAACATGTTTCATAAAGCACAAATCAATGAAAAGTCTCATAGAATTTATGAAATATTTCTTAAAAACTATGAAATGAATTTCTTCATTCGAATAACTTTTGTCATAAAATTTCATATTTTCATAGATTTTATGAAGAAACTTCATTAATTTTATGAAAGAGTTTCATAAATAGTAATAATTTATACTGAAGTTTCCAGTATAAACAAAAAACAAAAAAGGTCTGACTCGTTGACTAACCAATCACCACACATCACCATTGATAGAGTCTTGGCAATGAGTATGACTTTGACCAAATCAGGGTAGATACTTATGCCAGAGTTAACAGAGGACAAATGAGAATTGCTAGCATTCAACCGAGTAAAGTCGACACACTAAGTTATGAAACATTTCATAAAATTGCATGAAATTCTTCATTATATTTATGAAGACATTTCACAAACTAATAAAATAGTTTTGACGTATTTCTTAATATTTAAGAATTGTTACTTTCATTCTAGGAAATCTTTCTTCGATCTTATGAAACTAAGTTTCACTAATTTAACAATTTTGTTTTATGAAATGTTAATGAAAAAATTGTATGAAACGTTTCATGTTATTTATGAATTTTTCATACATATTAAGAAAAAATTCAATAAATTTTTGAAAAACATTTTATGTAATCGCTTCATAAATATTTTGAGAGAAAATTCTTTCAGTACACTTTTATTTTAAGTCGTGCAAAATATGTTAAGAAAGTTGTTATTATATATTCAGTACTTCATTACAACTGAGTCATTCGAATATTGAGTAGCAAGTCGAACTTTGGCTATCACAGTACATAACTACTTTTCAAAACTCTTTTCAAGTTTTCTTCTCCTTACTGATTTCTACAAAATTCCAGTATATGATTTCTAAAATTATTTAAATAATCTCGAGTTTCGCAGGCGTGACATTGCGTGCCGCGGCTTTCCGTTCAAATCTAACTCCCGAATAAGAAAATAATTTTGTATTTAATTTGTAGGACTCCCAGAAGAAGTCATAATCCAATACCGACCGAGTGTCCCAATAATTCAAATAATCAGGTATTCTTATAGGACGAAATCACACATATGTCCCTCTATTCTGGAATATTCCAAAAATGTAAATAAATTTCGGAAGCCTTTATACAAATTCGTATGCAGATAACATGGTTTATGGAGGGAAATATTTATTTATTATTATTTGAGAATCTTCTTGTTTTTGTTCATATCGTGTTTATGTACATGTGTATATTTATATTTATATTTAGTTAATACTTCAAATAAGTATCGGAGCAGACGAGCTTCATTCACTCTTGCTGTAATTGTAGAAAATAAAAAATATTTATAAAACAAAAATATGAGAAACTGTAGAGCCTTTAAGCCATAAATGGGATTATTTGAAGATTATTTGAAGTTAAAGCTTGCAATTTGGTGTTGGTGGAAAGGTTCAGTTTAGATGGAAAGCCTAGTCAAAGCGTAAGCCAAGAGACCCAAGAAAGGAGTAGTGGCAGCAGCGATGCTTACAGCTGAGTTGCGGCTGGAACAGATCTTGGGCATAGGCTGCGAGACGTACGAGCAGAGGACACCAACAAAATCGCTTTGGGCGCGGTCATTGGTCTTGATGTCGTATTGCTGGAATGAAGAAGGAAGAAATGGAGGATGATGTAGTTGTTATTAAACACTCTTTTCACTTTAACTCACTTGTTTGAAGACCACAGTGGGCACACTGGTCAATGGATTCATGAACATGTTGGTGGCCTGTCCCTGCTTCATCAACAATTGACTGCCCTCGGTGCCGTTGGCACACTGTTGGATGTTCTCCCAGGTGTTGATGTGATTGTCGCGGGCACACTTGGCTCCGGGATAGACATTATCGGGGAAGTTCTTGCCTATCTTCATCATGCAATTGATGAAGTCCAAAGTGAGCGATTCGCGGGTGAACTCCACTTGGTATGAGTTGGCTTGAATGTGTTCAATGGCGCAGGCATGCACTTTGTTGCCATAGCATTCGTTGGGACCGTGGTGGCACGTGAACATGACATCCGAACCTTGGGTGGAGAACTAGGCAGGCAATGAAACAAGTTACCAACAATAGTCTGCGTAATTATTCCCCACTGGGGAGATGTGGTCGCTTCCTACATACCTGTGATTTGCCGAATGGTACCCATGTGATGTCGACGTGGTCTTTCAATTCTCCTTTGACGGCTGGAAAGATTTGCTCAGTGATGAGCTTGGCGCTGTCCGGACACAAAGATTCGTAGTACACAGTGACGGGTACCTGGAAGAAAATACAAACGGAAGGTTGGATGATAATGTAAACAATGTGAGCGAGTAGATGACTGTTGGACACATATACGATACATAATGATGGAATTCAATTATATCTCCTGGCATACGCAAGAATACAAAAATGCATTGATTTTGTTTTTCGCAAAACTGTTTTGCTTTCATAAATACATAAATGCAATAGCAGCAGATACTTCCGTTTCCTTTTTATTGTCTGTCAATATTACGAATGGTTAGCTTACAAAGACAAGGATAAACATCAGTAAAATCTTGGAATTTACGACAACGTTTTTGCGGATGGAATGTACGAGGGCGGACCCAGAATAATAATTTTATTGACTTTTATTCAGAATGACGACATCTATGAAAGGTGGCAATATTATTTTAAAGGCTTGAAGTCATAACATACTCTCATTTTGGAATAAAATTCCGATTACAATTTAAAAAAAGTCGTTACACTTTAACCGGATGACATGTGTATGAAACTATAGGTGAAATGTAGTTAACTGGCATTGTTTTGCGTTGCCACTTAAAAGAACTACAAAGTTTCAAAGGATAACATTTTTTAATTATTTTAAATACATTTGCGAACCTCACTTTCACATAGAGACAGTGGTTTGTCAAAAGTCTATAAACAATTGAAAAAAAAACCATAATAATATGTTTGATCGTGAGTGATCGATTTTGATTGACTGATTGAGATCGGCCTTCTTGAAGCTCATTTTCATCTCGGTGGCTATGTCAAAAAGCAAAATTGCCGCATATGGGGTTCAGAGAACCCACACGCGACTATTGAGAAGAAAATACATCCACAACGTGTCCCTGTTTAGTGTGGATTTTGGGCTGTATTGAAAAATTGGGTTGATTGGATGAGGTACTGCCGAGCCAGTCGTGGTAGTCACATGAATGATATTGTCTTCCATTATTAAATGACAAAGTTCAACCTTTCCAAAAAAAAAAAAAACAAAAATTTGAAGAAATAATAAGTACTTTTTATAGCCGATATACACTCGAGAATCTCATTACAAAGCGTTGTGTTGTAATTTACCTGATTTACCTGATTTACTAATTTACCTTTCACATTACCAATTGCCATGTTATTAGACATGTTTTTTATTTCAATTTAAAGTTCGACACGTCTAAAAAGGCACCCCTTTACATTAGCAAATAAATTGGATTCGTGGTTTTCTTCAAGTGCATTGCTATTTTGTCCATGTAACCCTAAGTTGATTTCACATGTGGGTATTCTTATCCCAATAATTGTTATTATTATCGAAAAATGCGGGTCTGCTAACCCATTTCATTCCAACGATAATCATTGCCCTGGCACACAAACTGTAATGTCTTCGGTGTAATTTAATTAAGCACTCACATACACAAGCACACACATACTCAGGCACAGGTTCGAGTGCATTCGCCATATACGAGTATAAATTTAAATTTCAATACAAACAGTAATTAGCTTCATAATGTTAATTGGATTTTTTGTTACCACCTCTGTGATGAGCGAAAGTTACAGACAGTCGGACTTCACAAATTTATGACTTTCAAATTATTCACATTTTTTATTATTTTCCTTTGCCATGACATCACTGTTCAAATTGATAATCATGGGGTGCATGTTTTCATTTGGGCATGAGATAATAGTTTTATAGATTAAATCGACGCGCTTGATCATTTTAGATTGACACGAGATATATTGTGAATGGGCGGCTGGTTAAATCAAATGACGGTCATTAACTGACCGCCTTTTATGCGCCAAACAGCTGATTTGCGAGCCTCTAATGCACACAAAAGTGAGTAAAGAAAATCAGAAAGTCTGCTGAAATAGCAACACAATTATAATCATATCCAGAACATTAAATTATAACTTGAAAGCCAATTGAATTAACATATATATTAACAATTATTTTTAGAATGAAAGTTATTATATGTTCTTAACACTTGAAAGATATGACAATATTTTTTTTAAGTTTGATCTAAACTCAATTCTCATTCGTCATTCTGAATGGCTATGGAATTGAGAACGCCTATTCTGCATCTTATTTTTATATTTTAATTAACAGCATCAATTTTTTAGCAGACTGATAACTTTTTAAAAGCAAAACTAAAAAATGTTGTTGTTATGACAGAAAATATGCTGCAATATCAGAAAAGCAATTTTGAATTATGACAGCCTCCTCACAAACTGAATGTCTACAAGAATATTGAAATAAAAATTCTCAAGGCTTGGTGTCTTAATAGCAATAATTAATTAATGCTCTATATTACTATAATAATGTCTTTATAATCAAAATACGAAAAAGGCGATCACATGTTCATGTAGGGCTGTTCACACCTAACGATTTATTGTAAAACTATGAATCCGATTCTACTTCTGTGAAGTCTTTTCAGGAAAACAAAGTACATCATTTAGTAAACCTATGCCTTATGTTACCGATAAAACTTATTTTGCCATCGAAAAATGCAATTTGTTTAAGTTTTCGTCATAACCCATTTTCAAGTTAAATTTTTTTTTCAATAAATCTTTAAATATGAACTCCCCTTATACAGGAGTTACATGCGATTGAATGAAAATAGCTTTTAATAACATCATAATTTCACCACTGCACAGTGGTCCCAAATCCATTTTTTATGACATAAAGTCGAAAAATAAACATAAAGTCTTGTAATTTTGCACATTTGCTAGACATATCATACGCAAAAAATAAAAATAAAATTGGACCGATCGGACCACGCCCACTACCACCTCCCATATAAACTCAATATATAACCAACATAATTATCACCCTGTATTGGTACAGGGTGACCAAAAACAAAACTTGAAAGCTTAAAAGAATGAAGAGTTGTTGATTTTGACGAAATGTGTTTATCTAAACATTATTAAAAAAGCAAAATATAGCATACAAATACAAATACTATAAATAATAAACTATAAAATAATTATTTCAAAAAATAAAGTAAAATGTATACATGTGTACAAAAAGGTGAATGATGTTGTATACCATTTGAAAGGTACTTTCAATACCTTTTAAATAAAATATTGATGGGTCTCGTACACAAAACTAATTCAGAGATATAGTCATATATATGTCTATGGCTAATCAAAAACTGTGCTAAAATAAAATGACAATTTTTGGAGTTTGCCGAAAAATGCTGACGAGATATTAATTCCACCATAAACTACAACCTCAGACGAACACTTTCACATTTACACTTTGAGTCAAGTTGAGTCATACATATAACTTTTGGTCCACGACATTTATAGATTAAGTTCCCTACAAATTACAAAATTACAATACCTATGAATTCTTACAAGACCACAATAATCATAAAATGTTAAATATATTTTTTCAACTACTAACTCTTGCCGTCAATTTTCATAATATAGTAACTTTATTATTTTCTTTTTAAGTCTTGATTTTAATTAATTTGTAAAACTGCTTTATATCAAAATTAATCCCACTTTTTTTGAACCGCAAAGTTTAAGTACCATTCAGGCTTGTGGTGTTGCCACCTAATTTTCTCCAGTATATTTTCTTGATTGCTTGGAGTGTTGCCATAAAGAAAATATATACACATTTACTACTATCCAATTTTATTTTTTTTTTTTGAATTTCTGCCAAAAAATAGATTTGGGACCATAGTGCACTGTTAAATTGTTCATAACTCGTGAAATAAATTTTCTATTTTTTTTTTTCAAAAATACGTATAAAATATTTTTGTGACAGAATACATACACAAACTTTCGAAACAATTCAAGCTATCGATGTCAAAAATCTTACCACTTGACATTAAATGGCTCATAATATGAATTGCTTATTGATATGGAAACATGTTTATAATTTCTTCTGAGAAAACTTTCTTTAAATGTATTAAATAATTAAAATAAGTCAATGAAAAAAAAAAAAAAACAATTATTTTATAAAAGACTCAAACAAGGTTTACTTCGCCAAAGTTTAGGTGAACGTAAATGCATAACATCATGAAATGAAATGTTCTACGAAATTTACGAAATTACTATAGCTTTTAAATATTGACTTCACTATTCGTTGTCACCTATGACCTTATGTTCCACAATGCAACGACGAGAATAAAAATGTATGCATTTTCATCTACCTGTTTATAACAGCGTTTCCAATTCCAGTCATCATCGCATTGTTCGTAAATTGTCATATTCATAAGCAGAACAATAAATAATCACTGTAATTACTACTAAACAATATCACATATAGATAACTGACAATAAAATAATAAAAAACACACACATTTATTTAATAATAAATAAATCATCATCTGCGACAATCAATCAACAATAAATCATCTACATTTGAATTCGTTTAATATGCACAGATCATTTATTCCTGGCATAACAAATACATGCTTGGCTTTAGATCCACGGCGATCAAGCTTTTGAGATGATGGGACCAACAACAAAGCAAGTTAACCATTAGTCTTTATCTTTACTACAGGATGGCTGCTATCTTTTTTCTGGGCAATCAATCGGTTTCATTTTTTCTTATTTAAGAGAGTGACCATTAAATTTAAAGAAAATGGGCGATTGGGATGATGAAACAAGAATTCGCTTTCATACAAATAAATTGTCCTAGCATTGACCTTACCTTCATATATTACGAATTTGGATTGTACGCCGCACAGTGTATTATCAGCGGCAAAAACTCCCAAATTTCATGCGCCCAAATCTCGACTTTACTGATTGAATTTTGCAAAGGGCATTCCTATTAAGTATATTCTGAAAGATTTTGTCAATAGCGCGGCTAAATTTAGCTGTGGATGCATTTAAAGTTCATAAATGATAAAATAGTTGAACATTTCATCATAGTAGAAGTTATTTTATTGGTGTATCTTGGAAACCATGTATGGCATTGAAATCTCGTTTAGTTCGTAGAAAAAAAGGAGCTCTTGAGGTGTTTTTTGAATTTAAAAAAGTGTAATTGCGTGGACAGTGGTTTACCTGAAGATTGTATTTATTTAGTATTGTTAATTTTCTACTGTATAAAAGTATATTCGCGAGGATGACTGATGCTTTGGCATTTACATTACTGAAATGGTAAAACCTTCTAAGCCAAAAATGAAGCAATACTTTCTTCGTTGTTCTCTGTTAATGTATTTTGGAAAATTTATTTAAAGCATACTTTGGGGATGTAAGGTTTTATGGCATGGGAGCGAATGTAAATATTAGGCCGATATTAATCTTTAGTTATTTATAAAATTATAATAGCCTTTTGTCAACGATTAAAAAATAAAACAATTTTTAGCAAAAAGTTCGAAAAACGTAAAAAATCTAAAATTTTTATTTGGGCGTGGCACTGACAATTTTCATTTAATTGTGGACTCAAATAAAATCACTGGTACTGATGTGTATTAACATATATATTAAAATAGGTAATTTATTACGTTTATTAATTTTAACTTACATGTGAGGTAGGCGTGGTTGTGGGCGGATTTAAACAGCAAATTGTTTTTGATCTACTTTGCCGATATAAGGATATGTGCGAAATTTCAAGGCCCTAGCTCTATTCCTTCGAATTTTTGCCTAGCGTGGGTAACTCACAAGAAGAGGTCCTTTTTCTTTCAATCATTCATAAAATTTGTGTTAATTATGCGGTTCTACACTGAAAGAATTTTCCTTCATAATATTTATGAAGCAATTTAATCATTAAGGGGTTTTCATAAATTTAGTGAATTTATTCATAATTTCTATGAAAAATTCATAAATAAAATGAAATGTTTCAGAAAACAAAATTTTTAAATTTGTGATACTTAGTTTCAAAGAAAGGTTTCATAGCATTAAAGAAATAATTCTTACATATTATGAAATATGTCATAACCAACAAAATATTTGCGTTATGAAATGTCTTTATAAATATAATGAAGGATTTCATAGTTTTTATGAAATGTTTCATAGCTTACAACTACATTCTTAGTGTGTCGACTTTATTCGGTTGAATGGTAGCAATTTTCATTTGTCCTCTGTTATCTCTGACATACACTCAAAATATTTTGTTAGTAAAATAACAATGCTGGAAAAGCATTTTCTGCTGAAACAGTGACAGCAGATTTTCTCTGCTAAAATAGCAAACAGTTGTTTGCTGTTTTTAGGAACAAAATTATACTTATATCTTGAAAAGAAAATTATATCATGAAAGAAAAAAACGTTATCTTGAAACTTTAAGCATGTGTATAAAACAGTATGACATATAAATATAAAGAAACGAAGAACAAATCTTATTTTTAAAATTGTTATGTTTATTTTTTAATTAAAAATTCCTATTCTTCCCCTTAACCATCATTGTCATAGCAGTATTTAATTAAAATACGTATTCAAATAATCTCGAACACTTAAAAATTATACAATTTTTTTACAAAATATAAGTTATATACACTATTAACGATGATAATAATATTTTTCAGAAATATCTATCATAATTCGTATGTTTTCTAACCTATCGTATTAATATGGTTATCTTCGAAACTATTCTCTATATATATAATCTATTAAATTTGGCTATTCTGCACACATTAACCCACTGCAAGCCAATTTAAATAATTGAATATATTAACAATACCTTTAGAAAGAAAATTATTACATGTAACTTATTATTACTTGAAAGATATTTTTATTATAGTCATATTGTCACGAGTTAATATAAATTGAAGTTCCGTCAGCATGAATGGCGTTTAACTCCAGAACGCTCATTCTGTATCTTATTTTTATATTTTAATTAACAGCAGTAATTTTCAGCAGACTGTAAACTCTTCAGCAGTTCGAATGCTCGTGAAAAAATGCAGATAAACTGTTGTTTTGGTAGAAGATCTGCTTTAATAGCAGAAAAAGTGCCTGCTGATAGGAAGCAAACAAGCTCTGCTGTTAATAACATACATTTTTTTTTAGTGTAAGCATTTACTCTGATTTTGGTCAAAGGCATACTCATTAGAAAGACTCTCGCAATGAGTGTGTTGATTGGTTAGTCAACAAGTCAGACATTTTTTGGAGAAATTATGAAACTTTTCATAAAATTAGTGAAGTTTTTTCATAAAATCTATGAAAATTTGCATAAATCATATTATGAAAAAATAGAACTTTTATGACAAAAGTTCATCGAAAGAGTATCATAGTATCTAAGAAATGTTTCATAAATTCTATGACACTTGTCATTGATTTGTGCTTTATGAAACATGTTACATAAATTTTATGAAGTCTTTCTTTGGCGACTTTTTAATGAAAACTTTCACTGAGCTTAAGACAAAATCATAAATATTATGAAGATAATTCTTTCAGTTTATACGGAAGGTGATAGTGGGCGTAGTCTGTCGATCGGTCCATTTTTATTTTTAGGTATATTATCTCTAGCAAATATGTAAACTTACAAAACTGTATCTATTTTTTTGGACTGTATGTCATAAAAAATGATTTGGGTCCAGTGCGCAGCACATTGGAGTTATGTCTTTTGACTCTACTACTTTCAATCTTAATATATTTTCTCATGATTTTTTTCTGAAGGCAGCGTCATGCAAGCTCTTCTCATTTATTTCTCTTTGGCAAGCAGGTACTTGCCTGATCTGGCAACCAAGTTTGAAATGATCCGAGAACTTCTTCGACCCCTGCACCTTCCTTGCTATCCCAAGCCAATCTCCAACCAAGCATGACTACTGTGAAAAGTAAAAACTTCTTAGAATTTAAATTTGCAAATCTCAATCCCCCATAAAC
Organism: Polietes domitor; assembly: GCA_947397865.1. NCBI lineage: Eukaryota > Metazoa > Arthropoda > Insecta > Diptera > Muscidae > Polietes > Polietes domitor. The sequence continues at coordinate 272,573,763 of OX377618.1, forward strand.
CGGTTTCGCAACAACAACCAAACAAAACAAAAAACTTTATTAGTATTCATACATACATGTTAAGAGGCGGAGAAGAGCAAAAAAAAAACAGAAATAACAAAATAAAAATAATAAATATTACAAGTGGCTGAAAAGAAGCGCATACAAAAACTATTGTTTTTGCCAGCTTAATTTTGTCCCTCCCCCACTTCTCCGCCAGCACTCTTTCCTTATTAAAATATTCACCGAAGCTTTGTGTGGAGTGTGTGCCTTTTTACGTTGTACTCTCCCCTCCCCCCGCGCGAGTGCACACTTTTCCCACCGGTTCCGCCTCATTTATTAGTTTGATCTCATCAATAGCTTTAGCCCCGCGCAACTGTGGGTGAGTGTGTGTGTGTCTGCGTGTGTCAGAGTCGGAGTATGTCATTAAAGTCAATTTAATTTGAAGAAGTAAAAACAAAAGTTGAACAAATAATGAAATTTAAAAGTGGCTAAAAAACAGATTCTGATTAAATAAAAAGAAAAGAAAACGATCAGAACAAACGCGCTGTTCTTTTTACTCAGAATATGAGAAACAGAGAATGTCCAAACACGTTTTGGGGGTATACAAATCCCATCACATGATACATATATCCTCGGTTGGCTTCAAATCTATTAGCCTTTATCAAGTGGGGGAGAGGATCTGACTGATGACGACTTCATGGTTTTTAATGAGTTTGTTTGTTTCGGTGGCATGGAACCAGAACCTTTAAAAATGGTGAAACACACTGAAGTTCAACTTGATTGGACAGAATTGATGTCTTCGGCCGCACAAAAGAAGGCTTCTTTTCAATATGCAATGAATCCGGCATTGGTACATTAAGGTGGACCTCGTTGAATTTAATTGAAATAGGCTTCTTTTATGGAAACCTTAAAATATTTTTTCGCACACTAGGAAAAAAGTTAACCCTAATATGAGTTTAAATTAACTGGTTTACGATGCACAGTGTATTATCAGAGGCAAAATATCCCAAATTTAATGCACCCGATCTCTACTTTTTTGGATGAATTCATTCCAATCAAGTGTATTCCAAAGATTTTGGTGTTACCGTGAAAATATTGCTCTGGATGTTTTTAAAGTTCATTCATTTGAAAAGGCTTTTTTTTACATGTTATCTAATTGGACTATACCTCAGAAGTCGTGTAATTCCAATACGAATTTCGTTTAGTTCGCGAGGTGTTCTTTTGTGTTAAGAAAAGTGTAATTTCGTTTTCCTTTTGCAAACAGTGGTTTACCATACTCAATGTGTTTCATTTTCTTCGGTAGAAAGCTATAATTGTAATTTGTAAAAGTACAAATTTCAAAGATTCGTTTTGATTTCAAATTCCATGACAGTAATTTTCATAAATTTGCTTAAATAATCTAAATATTAGGGGGTATTTTCAATCCTTGTTAGGGAACAAATTTTCGCTCTGGGCCGATCCCAATCTGCAACCATAAGACACATTTTGCGGAAAACCTTGAACCTCTTTCCGCTTTCAACAGACAGACGTAGTACGTAGAAATCGTGCATGTTTTTCCACACGAGTGGAATACATCTTTTAAAAGATTCCACACCTCCAGCGCATCAAAGAAAGGGTCGTCTTAAAATTTTACCACGACACAGAATATTCATGTGTGTATACTGTACCTTTAGGGACAATATTTTTCTACCTTTATATTTCAACTAGCAAATATCCGCTACTTCGTATGCGGTGTAAGGATATTTATATTGAAAGGATATTTAATTTGAAATCATGCTTTATGTTTCCCAACTACGTATTCCCACCAAATTCTCGATTCCAGATCCTACGTAGCTGGAGGAATTTATACACCGAATTTTTGTCCCCCTTGTACAAATTAAACAAAAAAAAATATATTGTGCCATCAATTTATACGCAGTCAAGCGTTTAATTTAAATTGAAACAATTTTCTTAAAAAATCCGAGATATCTACTCTACGGAGTAGATATATATGCATTTGGGATAGATGTGTAACTGAGAGTGATTTAATACCCTAAGTATGTAATAAATCCATTTCACGTCCGTCTGTCAGTCTGGCTTGCTGGTGTACATGATAACTCTCGAAGGGAGTTAAGTAATTTATTCAAACTATGAACAAAGTATTATTTGTCTCAGACTTAGTTTAAATTCGAAGATGGATGGAATTGATATACCCGTTATGGTACCCCCACACATATAGTCCATATTCCTAGTAATATATTCGGAAACAGTTGTATTTTGATATTCATGATTCTAGGCCCAGTTGTTTGGTCTGGACTGTGGTACAATTTTTATCCCATAACAAATTTACAAATATCGAAAAATGCCTTCTTATCAGTTATCTGCGCTGTAAAACGAATTTCATTATTGCAGTGTCATCCATGTTGTTGGTACCTATTTTTTTCCCTTTTCGCCGTTTACCAATTTCAAAAAATGTGGTCATTTTGCGTTTCTAAGTGTTTTGAGGTATGTACACACGGAATTTTATTATTCCAGCTCCATCCGTTTGATTGGTACCCTTTTTATCCCTTTTTACCCGATATCACCCACAAAAACTACGAATTTTGAAAAATATTTTCTTGGTCGCATTCGTGCTATACAAGTAATGCCCGTTCCAAATTTCAAGATTCTAGGCCCAGCCGTTTAGTCAGGGGGGTGGTACAATTTGTATCCCATTTAATCCCTTACAAGTACAAATTTCGAAAAATGCTTTCTTATTAGTGATCTGCGCTGTAAAACGAATATACACACCGAATTTCATTATTGTAGCGTCATCCGTGTTGTTGGTACCTTTTTTATCCCCTTTTCCCTTTAAAAGTACAAATTTCGAAAAATTCCTTCATTTTGCGATTCTAAACATTTTGAGGAATGTACACACCTAATTTTATGGTTTCAGCACCATCCATTTAATTGGTACTATTTGTATCCCTTTATCCCAAAAAGTACGAATTTTGAAAAAAATTTCTTGGGCGCGTTGAAGCTATAAAGGATTTGTTTACCAAATTTCAAGATTCTAGTCCCAGCCATTTGGTCATTGCAGTGGTACAATTTTTATCCCTCCTTAACCCATTTTACCCCATAAAAGTACAAATTTCGAAAAATCCCGTCTTATCACACCTCTACACGGTAAAAAAAATGTACACACCAAATTTCATGATTCTAGATTTAGCCGTTTGGTCTGGGGAGTGACCAGTCAGTCAGTCAGTCACTCAATCACGCAACTCTTATATATATATAGATAGAAAATAACCTTAAATATTTACCAATCAACCGATAAGTTTATAGGCATGATTTGGTGGGATATTTGGAATGATTTATTAATCAACTGTGATTTTTTTTGCAAATTTTGAGCTGATTTGTATATATTTATATTTTCGAAATGGTAATTGTGGACTTAACTCACTGGTAATGTATTTGTATTAACGTATATGAGTCATTCCATGCCAAGTGGTATGATTTTTGACCTCGATAGCCTGTGTTTGTTTTCAAAATTGGTGTATGTATTAATTAAAATGTTTTATATGTATTTTTGGGAAAACATGTTTTCTACCAATTTAATAGTGGTGAAATTACGTTTTTTTAAGAAGTGTTCATTCAATCGCCTGTAACTCTTGAAATACTTTACTTATTTTATTGTACTATATCTTGTTTTGAAGGTAATTTCAATAAATTGGTACGTAATCGCTGCGTTAGATTTTTTAGAGTTTTTACAAATTTATTTCTGTTATTTTGATTTTTTTGAAATGATTAATTATTGTTCTTAGATGCATTTTTAGTGACTGTGTGAGTTTTTACCTACAATTGTATGAGAGGTACTAGAACATAAATATTAGGTTTAATGCGGTTATCAAAACATTTTCAAATATCGATTTGCAACTGATTTTGACTACCCGTATGGAAGTTATGTCGGTTTTATTTTAACCAAGGTTTATGCCACTTTCTGTGGGACGTACTAGAAGGGTTGTGGGAATATCGCCCCATATTTCAAATGTTTCAAACGTCCATAAAAGCATTGTCAAAGGTCAAATTTCAGAGTATTCCGACCATCCGTATATAAGTTATAACATCTTAAATTTTATGTAGGTTGAAGTGATTTGTGTGAGAGGTACCAGAAGGGGTGTGGCAAAACCTGTAATATCTAGCACGATTAAAGTGATTAAAACATTTTATCATATACCAACATTTAGTTAATTCCGAATATCCGTGTGAAAGTTTCATTGGTTTTTATTTAACATAAGGATATCGACCTTTTGTGTGGGAGGTACCTGAAGGGGCGTGGCAATATCGTCCATCTTCGAATTTGAACTAAGTTTGGGGAAAATATTACCATGTAAAAAATCGCACTTGTAGGGGTTTTCTCAGGAGCGTTTAGATCACAGACGGCTTTATCTAAACGAAATATTTTGCAAATCTTTATTTTCGTGTCGTGACAGGAAATTGTTTTTCCATTTGTATGGATCGTGACCCAGCCTACTGTAAACATGTAGAAATTCTATATTATTTCGTGAACTATTAAAAATTAATTATTTCTATTGTGGTGTGAAGTAGTATATGCGAATGTTATATTTTGCTTTTGTAATAATGTTCAGAAAAACACATTTCGTTAAAGCGAACTAAGCTTCTTTATTTTAATCTTTCATAACATTTTGTTATTGGACACTCAATACAGAATTATGTTAGTTATATAATGAGTTTATATAGTGGACATGGCCCATCTTTTAAGTAAGCAAATGTGCAAAATTACAAAATTGTATCTTTATTTTTCGACTTTATGCCAAAGAAATGGTTTTGGGACAATCTAGTTCAATCTATTGTGTGAGCGTATGTCGTTGTGAACGGGCGTGTTTTGTCGATCGCTGACACTGCGAAATGGGTAAATCACATAAATGGGCAAAACGACTGCATATTCACTAATGTTATCCGCTGAATAACGACGGCGCATAATACCTCAGGGTATCGTGTAGGGTACCGAAGACAAAGGTATCTTCATTGGCTGTTTGTTTATTAGGTTTTAAATAAAATTGACAATGTCTTCGCTGAATATCAATTTCGGTTGCAAAAGACGCAAATAGATTTACATTTTTGTTTGTATGGCAATAAATTAAATTGTTTTGGCTCTAACCTTGTGAGTGGAACTAACGAACAACGTTTGCCATTTGAATTAAACCTAATACTAGCCGACTCTGCTACCATGGCTGGCAGCTGCATTTGAAACATTCGTTTGATGCAATCAATGGCTGGCAATACAAATTTGTTGTAATAACAACAACATCATCCAAAAACCGGTTATAATTTCCTAAACCGTTTCAATTTAAGGAAAAACGTACAGTTTTTCTTTTTTTGTTGTTGGTATGACATTACGACATGATACGATTAAACAGAAAAAGACAAAAAGGGGTCAACGATCGGAAAATTACCAAAATGAAAGAACGAACAAACGACCCGACCTGTTTGATGTTGGCCTGGCCAAAGTAGGGGAGGGGGCGTTGAACGTCACAAAAACACCGGTTAACTGTGACTCTTGCCTGTTCTGCTTTGTCTCTTCCTCCCCTCTTTGTTTTATTTCAAAGATACGCAGTTGGTTTTTTCCACCGAATCCAAACAATGACAAATTTGATGTCGCAGTCAACAATTTCAAAAAGAAACTCTTTTGGCCTTTTGTTATGAGTTGTTGGAACACACCATCGTACGTGTTAATTTTTACTAATTCTAAAATCATCAATATATATTTCGAACTAATCTGAAACAAACACTTACCTTGGCTGCACTGGCGACAGCAATGAACGCCACAAATAATCCCAATACTTTCTGATTCATGATGATGTGATTCCTGTGATTGACAACCTCTAAATGGTGGGTACAGGGTAAACAAGAAATAATTCCAATTTGTTATTCTTTTCTATTTGCACTGGAGGAAACCGTCTGCCGACTAGTCTTACCGTTCACTGTGATGTTTGAAAACCGACTAACTTTAAGCCGTCGTTTCATTACGGCTCAAATGCAACGCATATGTTGGCTGTTGTTGTTGATGATGAGCTGTTGCGGGTTGGGGAGAGGGCGATGTTGTTTGTCATCATATACTACATGCTGTTGGGTTGGGTTCGGCAGACAGACAGACATAGACAAAAGAAAAACAAGTTTTGAGTTTAACCCAAAATGAGAGTATTAAGCCATACCCGCGAGAGAGCGTCGACTTATTGAGAGTTGAAATCTCGTTCGTTCCAACTCAAGAAATGACTAGACTGCAGTTAAAAATTGGTAGAAATTTTAACGAAGCCCACCGCACAGTGGCTAAGAATCTAAATACATCGGCCAAAATTCAATAACTTTTGTTCTACACTCAAAGGAATTTGTCACTAAAAGAAAGCAGAAAGTGTGCTGTAAGAGCAGATTTTCTGCTGAAAAATAGATAGCAGATTTGTATCTGCTGAAATAGCAAACTGTTGTTTTTAGCAATAAAGAAAAAAACGCTTTCTTCAAACTTTAAGTATATGTACAGAACAATTTTATTAACAACACTTTTTAGAATAAATGTTAATAACAGGGAATTTATTACCACTGAAAGATATTGTTATTAACAGCAGCCATTTTTAGCAGACTGCAAACACTTTTGCAGTGTGAATGCCGATGCAAGCTTGCAGAAAAACTGCTGTTATGCCAGAAAAACTGCTGTAATAGCAGAAAATTGCTTGCTGATAGCCAGCAGGCAATCGCTGATGTCAATAACAGACTTTTTTCTTTAAGTATAGTAAACATTTTTGAGTTCTGTAAAAAATTGAAATTAGACAAGGACCGAAGGATTATTATGAGATATTAAATCGGGACATATTTTAGAAATTAGCTAACAGTTGACTACTTTTCGTATTTTTCGATTTGCAAAAAGTAAAATTTCTATTTTTATTTTTACGCATTACCGATTTTCACCATTTTTAGATTTAGAAAATTGAAAAAAAAACTAATTTCTTTTTTCGACTTTGTCGAACTGTTTCTCTGACACTAGGAGATTATGCACTCGATTTTTTTTAAATTGTTTTTTTTAACAAAGTAATATATTTTGGACTAATATCTAAAATATACGCAATAGCCCGATTTTCAATGTTAATATCTCAAAATAATCATTAATATTTTTTAATTTTAATAATAATAATTTTAATTTTAATTTTTTACAGAACTCATAATATTTACTAGAACAAAAGTTATGGAATTTTGGTTTTATAATTATTTTGATGTATTTTGATTGTGAACCACTGTGCAACGGAAGCATAAAAAATTGTTTTGCAACACCATTTTCAGATGAATTTGAGAAAATGAAACTGAAATTCCGAAATGAAAATGAAATTGAGAAAATACAAATTGAAATTCAGAAATGAAAATTGAAATGGAGAATAAACAAAGACAAGAAAAGACAAATTGATATTGGGAAAAGATAAATTGATAATGGAAAATTAAAGTATTAAAACATTGAATTTGAGAAGAAATTATTTCATATTTATAAATAAAATAGTGCAGGGAATAACGATATAAACCGAATTTGAATATATGTATGTGCCAGTTAGTATGATCGTGGTCTAAGTCAAAAATCCAAAAAATTGAGAATGCCAATTTTTCTCTTTTTTTTGATCAGATCTCTAATTTAAGAACTTTTACTTTTGGCATTTATAAACCGTTCCAATTATATTTCTCATTTTATGCATACAAAATTTATCTTAAGTGTTAGTTTGAAAGTGGTCTAAGTCCACTGGCATTAATGTGACAAACATCTTTTTCTTTAGAATATCCACTTTAAGTGATTCAGAAAATTTGACATAACATATCCATACACAAAATAAAATTATTCAAAAAGTAAATAATAATTTCAATATACAGTTTTTAGACGAACAACCTGTAAATATATGTATATATATTCTTTTTTTTTTAATTAAATATTTTTTGCTTTCTTTAATTTGGAAAGGAAATATCACTTTTGCGAAATAACATAAAATATTTTTTTTTATTTTTTTTCAATTTTGAGAAGAATGAATATGGTCTAAGTCATTGCATCCTCTGAAAGTAGTGGTTCCCTTAGAGGTATCAACGTTGTCGATTTTTATACCCTCCTCCTCCAGGATGGGGGTATATTAACTTTGTCATTCCGTTTGTAACACCTTGAAATATTCATCGGAGACCCCATAAAGTATATATATTCTGGGTCGTGGTAAAATTCTAAGACGATATAGCCATGTCCAGCCCAGAGAGAAAAATGTTTCCCTCACAAGGACTGAAAATACCCCTAATATTTAGAGTATTTCAGCCTGTTTTTGAACATATTAGCTTGTATTTACTTGATATTTGCAATGCGCATTCCCTTTATTGCATAAAAGGGCACCATAGAGTGTTTTTTATTTGTAGAGGGCGAAATGGTTAGGGATAAAATTGGTACCTATTAAACGACAACAGATAGAAACACGAAATGTGGCGTGTACATTCCTCTAATGGAGTAGATACATAAGATAAAAGTATTTTTTCTAAATTCGTTGAATGGGGATAGAGGGATAAAAAACCTAATGACTGCACCTAGAATAATGAAATTCGGTGTATACATTACTCTGATTGTGTAGACACGTAAAATAAAAGAACTTTCCAAAATTCGTACTTTTTGGGGTTCAAATGAAAAAAGGGGATAAAAATAGTACCTACCAAATGACCGCAGCTAAAATCATAAAATTCGAAGTATACATTCCTCTGACTGCGTAGACACGAAAAATAAAACGTTTTTTCCAAATTCGTACTTTCAAGGGATACAATTGATACAGGGGATAAAAATAGTACCAACTAAACGAATACAGGTAGAATGATGAAATTTGGTGTGTACGTCCCTCTAATTATGTAGATATGTAAAATAAACAGAGTTTGCATAGTCGTACTCTTGAGGGGGCCAAATTGGAAAAAGGGGATAAAAATGGTACCAACAAAATGGCCGCTGATAGAATCATGGAATTCGGTGTATACATTCCTCTGACTGCATAACCACGTAAAATATTTTTTTTACAAATTCGTACTTTATTTTGTTGCTTTTACAAAAAAAATTATAGAATCATGAAGTTTTCTTATACTGCGTAGTGAGAGATAAGGTATTTTCAAAATTTATAGTAGCTGAAAATACGCTCTCTATCCCCCAATATTTATGATCGCTCCCTTATATTTACTTTATGAATTGAAATATTATTTCCTTTATATATATACATAGTATACAAATATTTGTAGCCTTGGCTTATTAATTAAATTTCTGATTTTCATACAGTTAAAATTTGTTGCGGACATTCCTCTTGTAGCTTGGAATTTTTATTTTCTTTGTGGTGCACAAAGAAAATAAAAGTTTTAGCTTGCGAAATGGGACAAAAAGGGATAAAATATAGTACCAATTATACGACAACAGATAGAATCATGAAATTCGATGTGTACGTCCCAATAATTCGTAGACACGTAAAATAGAGATTTTTCGAAATTCGTACCTTTAAGGGATATAATTAAAAAGAGGGATAAAAATGGGGTCTACCAAACTGCTGAAGTTGAAATCATGAAATTCGGTGTATACATTCTGACTATGAAGACTCGAAAAAGTTTTTTTTTTCGAAATTTGTACATTTGGTCGGGGAATGGGGCGAATCTGGGGATATGGGGAATGGGGATATCTTTAAAATGTATACAGATTTCCCAGAATTCACTTATCCAATCTCCTGGACTCCTGTGCTGTAAATAATCCATGTCTCCTATTCATCAGTACTATACCACCAATGATATAGGGTGTTTTTTATTGAGGTATAGAACTTCGAATTGAAATAAAACACAAGAAAATAGTTTTAATGTCCATCAATTTGGCTTTATTGGAAGGATAATTTTATGCCATTAATGTTTAAATATGATTTCGGGCATGTGGCCGCCGCGGCTGGCTCGAATATAGCCAATTCTACAGGTCCAATTTTCAACCACTTTCTCCAATTGCTGTGCAGCTCCAATTGCTGTGCACTGTGGCGAATCGATTCATTCGGGTCCTCTTCAACACTTTGCTCTACAGCGGCAATTGTTTCTTCGGTGCGCACTGTTCAACGTATCTGCGGATGCGTATTATCACATAGAGTAAACGTAGTGCGAAAACGATCCATGGTTAACCGAATTAATTGCTCTGATGGACGATTATGTCGACCATAAAATGGTGAACTTCGCGAACTGAACCATTACTTTCGAAATAAATTTGCACGATTTGCAAGCGTTGTTCTTTTGTCAACCTGTTCATGATGAAATGGCAAACCAAACTAAATATTAATCACTTGACAGCTGACAAAATGGCCGCCAGTTAAAAAAGTGATGCCAACTTAAAGTTCTATACCCCAATAAAAAACACCCTTTATGAATGTTTGGAATGCGAGAATTTTACATGTGTTATCTGGACCATCCACATGTTCTCCTATCCACAATGACATTCATATCTCTATTTCAGTTTCATTGGTAAGTTTATTATTGCAACAAACTTTTGGTTGAAACATTTCATCAGACATTAATATTTTTCGTACATCGTACAGACTATTTTTTAAACCGTCTTACTTGGTTTTCATCGATTTTAGCTTGATTTCGATTATTTTGATATAATTTAAAATTATTTTGATATAAATAAAAATCCATTTTTAAAAAAGGAAATGTGAACCATCAGCTAGAATCGAGATTCGATTTATGTCTAACAGCTTTTTCAGACGGCATGTGACGTCGAGTTGAAATGTCATAAGGTCGATTTAAAAATGTTAAATTTGTGTGGAACCTGACATTTGCAAATCGAACTTGCAGATGGAAATGGCTATAAATGAAATAAAAATGGCTAGACAAAATCTAGCCCTTTATTTATGTCTAGATGAAATATCGCAAGATTTAACCAAAAATTTGCTAAATTGTCTACGCTGCAGTATATCGTTAACAGTTAGTGTTCATTAAAAAGTGCAGTTTTTCAATTTTCCCATTCTTTAATGTTGTGATTCGATATGTTAAATATGTTCTTTTTATTTGTTTTTATCAAGTATTTTTTTATTTTTATCAAGTATTTCTGCCTCCATACTGATGTTTCTCCAAAATTAAGAGTAAAATTTCCACTCTCGCTTGTTGATTCTCTCCGATCCATAAATGAATAAATTAGAGTGTGTGTAAAATGTGATCAATTTTCTTTAGCCACGAACTGAGTGAATGAGCTGAGCGAAACTCTTTTAAATTCGAATTCTACTCAAAGTTTGTTTGTTATATTTTTATGGGTACGAGTGACGTGCTTCACGATTGATTATGAGTAATATTGTTTTTTACTCACGTGAGTGTGCGTGAAAATTCTTCGTCAGAAAACTGATATTATTAAATTTGAAGGCTCAAATTGTATACTTTTGGGAATTCTTTAACATATTTTTCTTCAATTTATATTCATACTTCAATTACTAAACTTGAATTGAATTTGTTCGCTTTAAGATTGAAGTTTAAAAATATATCGTCAGAATTTAGTACAAATTAGTACAAAATTATAAACAATTTTACATTGAAACGGACGCGACAAAAAACAGAAGTACTTTTGAAGCTCTCTCCGCGATTTTTTGAGAATTTTGTTTTTCCATAAATATTTGTAAATGAAGGTCAGAGGATATATTTTGTTCGTAGATTTATGAAATATGAGAATTATCTCTTACATTTTTTTAATTGGGTACAACAGAAATACGGATGCAACAAATATTTCCACTCGTAGTGAAACAAGTAGTAATTTTCGTTATAACACTTCAACCTTTAATAAAAATAAAAGAGAACTATATAACTCCAAGTTTCATAATAAAAAATTTGTCGAAATAAGGAAAAACTAAAGTTAAAAGCTATTAGTGTGGTCTGATTTCATTTTTTGGGCGATGTCCATTTGAGTCATTCCATGACAAGATGTACGGGTTTTGACCTCGATAGCTGCGATTGTTTTGAAAGTTTGTGTTCTCATAAAAATATTGTATACGTATTGTTGAGAAAAAATAGACATTTTCTAATTAACAGTGAAAGAAATACATTTTTTCTAAAATTTGTGTTCCTGTAACTCCTGAAATACTTGGCCGATTTTAATGTACTATACTCTGTTTTGAAGGCAATTCCAATTACTTTTAAAATCTTGAAGTGGAATGTATACTCTCATTATTTTTTCAATGTTTTTACAATTTTATTTCTTTTATTTGATTTTCCAAATAATTACATTAATTAATTTTTTGAAACTTTAAATTAGTGTCCTTTAATTTAATGTGCGAGTTTGGAAGTGGTGAAATGATGGCTTCAATTTTTTTACGATACATATGTCTTAGCGTTTTGAATATTGGAGATATACAACAAACTAGAGCGTGAACTAGAGCTTTGAAGAAAATATTGAGCTTGTACATTTTTTGCTAATCGAAAAAAATAGTTCATATACTTTCTTCAAAAGTATTCGTTACCGACATATCTTTATGAATATAGTAAATATAAGATATTTAAATTGTAACGGGTGTGACATTTTGACGAAAATTATGTTAAATTATGTTGAAATATAATCAAAAATTTATATTATGAGAACAATAAACATTACGAACGATTATCGGTGTTTTTGTTAATTATAAATTGATTTTCAAATTTTGTTGGAATTCCACGTAAAGTGACCCTTTACTTTACGTGGAATCACCCTTATGTTTTTAACCAGGCTGACATTTTGAAATATGAAAGTTCTTAACCTTTCGAATTACTAACCAAGCAGCCAGCCAGTTTTTGGTTGGTTATTTATCTTTAATTTAGATTTAAAAATTAAATCAGACAACACTAATAACATTTAATATTTGTATTTTTCGAGTCTATGCAGTCAGATGAATGTATACACAGAATTCCATGATTATAGCTGCGTCCATTTGGTTGGTACCATTTTTATCCCATTTCTCCCATTTTACCCCATTAAAAGTACGAATTTCGAAAGTCTTTTTATTTTGCGTGTCTACGCAATTAGAGGGATGTAAAAGCCAAATTTCACCATTCTGCAGCCGTTTACCATTGGTTCCATTCATGACTCTAGCTGCGGCCATTTGGTTGGTACAATTTGTATCCACTTTTTCCATTTTACTCTCCTAAAAGTAAGAATTTTGAAAAATCCATTTCATTATTCTAGGTGCAGCATTTTGGTTGGCACCATTTTCCCCTATTCCTAGTTTACCCCTTAAAAGTACGAATTTGGAAAAATACATTTATCCACTCAATTAGAGGAATAGTTCCGACCGGTTTTTAAATTAAAACCGACTGCAGAAAACCCGGTTTCTTGATTACTCCAGTCACAATGCAATAGCCACATGCTGTATGTACATTCGTGGATTCACGTATGGCTGGCTACACCTTGTAACGTTGTAAATGAATACAGACAGACATTCAGGTATCATGATGTACTTAATTCCCCTCTGAATACGAATGGAATTTTAAATTTTACGTAAACTTGTGTACGTTTCTGCATACAGATTTGTATAGAAACCAAGAATTAATACGTTCATAATTGAATTTCCCTAAACGTTTTTCTCTTTTGAAACTATTTAAATATTATTCTTTGTAGAAGGCTACAGCAAGAAACTTTAAAGGTTTTCAAACCATAGCCTTACGTTTTGGTACATGCCTTAAATGATAAATTCAACCTCTTCATTACATACCTGTATTGACTAGACCAGGTTCGGGACTGAGTGTATGTCTAGGTCTGTCATCGGATATACGCCAGTACAGTGCCTTTTGTTCTCAAATTCATCTTCATCCTTCCTTACCTTTTGGTACATGCAAAATGTTAAATGCAACCTCAGTTTCGCAGTGAGTTCCCCGGGATGCGGGATCCCAAGCCCACCCAAGGCGTTTGAAGCCGTCCGAGAAGAATTTCTACCCGGACTACCCGACAACCGACTAGAAATGATCATAAGCTTAGTTGTTCCAAATGGAAATACAATTCATTTTATACGATGCTTCACTACCACATAATGTTTGCTGTCTATCAGCAGATACTTTTTCTGCTATTATAGGAGTTTTTCATTAATAAATACAAAATTATCTGCAGTTTTGCTTCAGCAGTCACACTGCTAATAAATTTGCGGTCTTAACATTTTAGTAAACCTTTTAAAAATGAAACTATGATATTGGGAACAACCAAATAATTTCACTCGGCTCGGTCACTCGGCTTATCCGTCTTATATATACCATCACTCTTAGAGGACATATGTGTATTTAAGGACTTAAATTTTGCTTAGCGCCCAAGTATGTTTGTGGGAGGCACTAGAAGTTTGTGTCAATTGGACACAGCTTCCACATTTGTTAATGTAAAAACATGATCAAATATGAAGTCATAATGGATTTCAGGAACCGGTAAAGGAGTTATAAATCATTTAGTTTTACCTAGCATAGAGACAATTGAGTGGGAGGTGCAAAAAGCGGTGTGGCTCAAGCGTAATTATTTTTTAGGTTTAAAGTGATTATCAAAACATTTTAAAATATCAAATTTCAAATGATTTTGACTACACGTGTGTATGTTATATTGTAACCAAAGTTTATGCCACTTTGTGTGGGAGGTATCAGAAGGAGTGTGTCAATATCGCCCATATTTCATATGAATGAAACTTAAACTATAACATCATTGTTAAATATTAAATTTCACAGTATTCTCATCATCCGTATATAAGATATAACAGCTTTAATTTTACGTAGTTTAGGTTGATTTGTATGGGAGGTACTGGAAGGGGCGTGGCATAAAAACTTTATCAAATACCAGAATATAGTTTATATACAGTGGTGACCACGAGTTTAGCACACTTCACATATGTTGTTTATAACAGCAAATAATTTTTTCTGATAATGAACTCTGAGCCAAACATTTGTTTTAAGTGTGACTTGTGGTCTCAGCAGTATGCACCGTAAATTTTTTCGTATTCTTTTGTGTCTTTTTTTTATTGGCGTTTAAATTAATTAATTGCTATGTTTGGTAATTTTTCCTGAAATGGAAGTTATTATTTAACAAAATTTATAATTAGACATGAATAAAGGGAAATTGTGCATTGAGGCGCAGTGTCAGGTTATTATGCAATTGAACGGCAGCGGAAGTACCGCTGGGGATATTGCAAACATTCTAACATTGACCCAGACAGATTGTGTGCAATGTTCTCAGCCATATTGTAACTTATGGGAGCTTCAAAAATGTCGCACAATGTCCTACGCCGAGAAAACCAACCCATAAATAAGATTCTTTTATTTATAGAACCTCAGTAGCATACCCATGTAATAGCTCAACTGATCAGGGAGATCTTTCGGCAAAATTTGAAATTAGCGTTTCCTCAAGAACCATTCTTCAACATAAGCCACACGTTTCATAAAATTACTTGCAGTGTCAAATTTCATTTGCTCAGGAGCTTTTAGAAAAATTCAAGATTTTTGGGAAAATATCGTCTGTATTGTTTGAAATAATAACCAACAATAACCCAAAGCACAAATCTGAGTCGGTAAAGCTCGTTGGCGAAAATGTGATGGTGTGTACTGGGTTTTCCGGACACGGTGTTGGTCACAAAATCGATGCACTGATGGTTCATTATGTTTACAAAAATCTACTTGTTGATACTATAATACCATATCCAGAAAAAAAATGATACTTAAGTGGCGTTCTATGCATATGATTTTTAAAAATGCACCAGCACAGTCACCGGATCTCAATCCTATTGAGAATCTATGGAATGAACTTTAACAACATATATTAACAATAAAACCCAAAAATTTGTCTGATTTGTTGGATGAAACTCAAAATTCCTGATATGCTATTCCAATGGAACGTTTTATGTCCTTAGTGGAGAGTCTGTCCAGAAGATGTAAAGCTATTACAAAAAATAGTGGATATCCAACCAAATATTAAGTTTATAATAAAATGTATTAGTTCATTTTTTTCGTTTTGCATAAAGTTTTTTAATTTGTGCTAAATTATTGTGAAATTAAATTATATTGAAAGTGATTTCACAATTATATGAAAAGAGATTTCGTATTATTTGTACTTTAGATGGAATAAAACTGAAATACAACAAATGAACCGAACAAAGGCAATGTTAAATAGTCATGTTATCATACGTAACATTTTAGAAAATTGCTGGAAAAAAAAACAAAAAGAAGTTTAAATATTTCCATTATAAAGTTACACGTACTGAATATGCTAAATTCGTGTCCTCCACTGTATATACTATGTAGAGTGAGGGTATAAAAACTACAGCCGTTGATGCTGTTAGAACCTTGTTGCTCAAAGGTCGCGATATTCCGGCAAGAATATACTTCCATCGCTACTATAAGGAGAATAGGTCCTCATGAAGGTATTGAATGATAAAAAAGATATCGAAAGTCGCCAGCCCACTGTTTCATTCCACTTATCGTACCCCGCGATTGAAAGGGGAAACGCATCACTGCTGAGCATCAGATTCATCTAATGCACAAAATGAATTTATTATTAATTTTTCCATTTGCAATTATAAACATGCAAATAATGGTTATTATTTTCTAAATACCCTTTTGTTAAAAAGGGGCTTTTCGCACTTGCCTACGGTGCAAGGAATGCACTATCATGTAATACAAAACGTTTTATTGCGCATAATATATTTATTACTATACTTCTGTAGTTTTTCTCTGTCAGGAATGCCCTTGTAGAATTAGACTGACGATGTGTATTTTTGTTTTGTTAATTTAAAAATTCCTATAAAAGGACGGTGATTTTTAACCATTTGTTTGTTTTTTATTTTTACCCTTTTTGTCGTCGTCGCGGTGATTTTCTTCGTCTTAGAGTTTGCATCGTTGACGTTCGCTTGTTCGATGTGTCCAAGTCCACGTAGATATATCGATGCTTGACTTCATTATGTTAGTGAAGGTGCCACTGATTAGAATGTTGAGTACACGTAATCTCAGTCAGCCACACATAAATTAAATAATTTTAGTTTTGCACCATATTCTAAACCCTTTAGTCTTTTATTTACATTCGTAAGAAAGTCGATAATAATCGCTTAAACTCTAATCACGAAACTTAAATCCCTTTGAAATCAAGTCTTTGCGAGCCTCCTGTATTTGTTCCTGCAACTCTTTGGCCGCTACAGGGCAGTCATTAAAGGTAAATGTACGATACAAGACCGTTCCGGCGGCATACAACTATAATACAGACAAAAGAACAAATCATTCACACCACACACTACATAAATAAATAAATACAGCAGCAGCTTACCCCAAACATTATTACCAAACCATAGGGCAATATTTGCAGAGCCAGCAGCAATTTGTCCATACCCGGCGTTTTAATGGTGGCAAATAATATTCCGAAATATGGAATAAGGAATAGCACCAAATACATTAGCCAACGCTGTAGGTTTGTCATGTTGATATGTGTGTTGTCTCTTGCGTTTTTCGTTCGTTTTGAACAAATGATGGAATGTTTTAAGAATTAAATCAGAAATCACACCGATTCAATATTGATTACAGAAATTAGTAATTTATGCGTTGGAATGTTTTCAATTGTTGACAGCTCAGAAAGCGCAGCCGACATTAATGATTACGCAGTCAAAGCATCGGCCAACGGCTTCTCACCAACTAAAGATAATTTACGATTAGATTCACAAACTCATGTTCGCCTACTTGGCACAAGATGGCGGCATTCAATCGAAGATATGGATTTCAATCGAATTTATGTAAGCATACAGTCAAATTTATTTATGTATTCAAAACATGTACCCTTCTGAAACTATATACACTTACAACAAGAATTAAAGTTAATTTTTTTCATTGAGTAAGATTTGAGACGAGAGACATCTATTGCTAACAAACACTTTAAAATTTGGCTGAGAGAGTTGGTGAATCTTGTTGTAGATTCTCTTTGGGGCTGTTTACATTTTACGATTTATTGTACAATATGATTACGAAACTTACTGGTCCATAGCAGACTTGTTGTGCAGCACGGTTGAAAGTTTGGACACACTCAACAAAACATCTCTAGCAACAAGCAGTTCAACTTCATTATATTTGAGATTTTGTATGATGAACAACGCTACCACGGCAAGCGAACGTATGTACACTAGGCTGGGTCGAGGTCCATACAAATGGAAAAACAATTTCCAGTAACCCCACGAAAATAAAGTTTGGATTTTTTAATGATGCTTTACAAAATATTTCGTTCCTAGATCAAGCCTTCTGTGAGCTAAACGTTCCTTAAAAACCCCCTAACAATTATGTTTTCCCGTGTATTTTTTCTTATGTTGCATTTTTGACCAAAATATAATAGACCCTTGAAAGCACGTCAAAGTAACTTATCTTAAAGTAACTTATTGGTCGAATTATTGGACCTCTGTAGTTTTTTGTGTTTTTTCATAGTGACAACTGAAATTTTTTTCGTATTTGGTGTTAGTATTTTATAAAAAATAAATACCTTTGAAAATTTTGGCTCTGAAAATCCAATTCCTGATTTCGTGCGATATTCATTATTTTGAAAGGCTTCATTCGGAAGTTATTGATTCATTATATTTATTTTTCATAACACTTTTTACAAAATCTTTCCAAAAAATCAATCTAAAAGTCCAATAATACGACCAATGAGTTATTCTAAGTCAGGAATAACAAATTTATATAAGTGCATCCAAAAGTTTATTAATACAGGGAAGAAATTTTGACAAAAATGCAACATAAAAAAGTCCTAAATTGTACCGACCAAATATACACATCCGTCGCAATAACATAGATTTAGCTACATGAAACTCAATTTGTTGAAAAGTCGATTAATCGAATAACTTTCTTCAAATATTTGTTCGAATAATAAACAAATTATAATTTTCGAATAACGAATAATTCATTTATTTATATTGACCATCGAGAAATCAATATTATTTTGAATAAAGAGACATGCCACACATTCCGTTCGAAATTGATTTGATTCTTAAAAAGTAAAACATGAATAAATAAATAAACTACCTTAAGTCTTTTAAATTGAAGTCGTCATTTTCTCAAAGTCAAGCTTCTTTTAAAATTATTACGACGAGGGAAGTCTTTGACAGATTGATGATCCCTGACTTCTGGCCACCTAGGTCATTTTTTAAGGAATTTGTGGATAGGGTGGACAATTTGGCTCATCTGCCTTTGAAGTCAGCTACTGTCCCAAAAACCTAATTGATTCTTTTTATATCGGGTATCAGAATGTAAGGGATTTGAATACGAAATTGAATCAATTATTTGTTGATAGCTTTGATTTTGATTTCTCTGCTCTTGTATTTACTGAGACTTGGTTAAAAGAGTTAGTTTTAGATTCTGAGATTTTTTGTAGTAGATTTATTATCTTTAGAAATGATCGTTTAGGAAGGATTGGTGGCGGTGCACTTATTGCTGTTACTAATTCTTTCCCACGGGCTTGATGACATTGAATTTATTGCAGTTCTTATTAATTTAGGGCGCAATAAATTGTTCATTATTTGCTCTTATATTCCTCCATCATCTGAATTATGTGTCTACGAAAGTCACTTGGCCGCGATTGGTAGGATTGTTTCAATATCAGGTGACTTAGACCGTACATTAATCTTTATTTTTTTTAATTTACCTTCCGTATCTTGGCTTGCCTTGCCGGACACGGAGGCTTTAACCGCACTGCCATCATCGTTTGATACGGATGATTCTGCCTCGAATATAGTCAGGCTTTTTGCTGACCTTAATTTATTCCAGATTAATTACGTGAAGAATATAAGTGAAAGACAACTTGACCTAGTATTTGTTACTGATCCTCATTACTTTGAGATCAATAGGGTTCTCCCCATATCTCTCCCAGAGGACAATTACCATCCTACCTTAGGTTTATCGATGTTTTACTCCAATGAATCTCATTCTTCTACCTCTCATGATGATCTCACCGTTTTCTGTTACAGAAGGACAAATTTTATACTGCTTAACTCTCTTCTCCGTGAAGCTGATTGGAATTCCGTCTGTAGTTGTAGCCACTATGCAGATATTGACGCTGTTGTGGATAAATTTTATCAAATTCTTAGGGACTTCCTGTCACAATCTGTACCGAAAATTCGAGTTGGGCAATCTGAAAGACTACCTTGGTCTTCTCATAAATTGTCCAGAATGAAAAACTCGAGAAGTAGGCTTTTTAAGAAGTTTAAGAAATCTGGATTGAATTCCGATTATGTAAGATACTCTATTGCTAGGTCGAGATGTAACGTCGAATCTCAGCGATGTTATAGACTATACTTGGAAAAGATCTTATCGATCCGACAGCACTTACCCGTATGATATTCCTGCTTTGAATCAATTAGAAATACCAATTATTGACTTGCCCTTGGTCTTGTCAAGTTTGAATGATCTAGAATCAACAAATAGTGTCGGCCCCGATGGGGTGCCAAGTATAATTTTAAAATTCTGTGCAAGTGGTTTGGCTATTCCTCTGACGTTATTGTTTAATACTTCGTTGAGATTTGGATATTTCCCTTCGGCTTGGAGGCAGTCGTTCATTGATCCCCTACATAAATCTGGCATTCTAATTGACGTTTCGAATTATAGAGGGATAGCTAAATTAAGTGCTATCCCTAAGCTTTTTGAGAAACTGGTGACTAATGTTGTTTCTCACAGCGTTTCTTCTATTTTGAGTCCCAGCCAATATGGGATTCGTAAGGGCTTATCGACCACGACGAATTTGACTCAGTTTACCTCACACGTTATTGATGGGTTTGTTCTGGGTAATCAGACTGACGTCATTTACACGGATTTTAGCAAGGCGTATGATAAAGTCAATCACGAGCTTTTGTTATATAAATTAGATAGAATTAGTTTTAGCTGTAATTTTTTGAAATGGATATCTTCTTATCTGAATAATCGTTCGCAGATTGTCAAATTCGGAAATTCTTGTTCTAGGCCAATTCTGGTTTCATCGGGAGTTCCCCAAGGTAGTCATCTTGGGCCTATACTATTTTTATTATTCATAAATGATCTCCCGGAGTCTATTATAAACTCTAGGATTTTGATGTATGCGGATGATGTGAAAATATTTTTGTCTATAAACAGCTAGAATATTCTCATTATTTGCAGGACGACTTAGATAATTTTGGATGTTGGTGTGTAGATCTTGGTATTCTGATGGATTCGAAACTTGATTTCAACAATCATATTATGGCCATGGTTAACAGGGCGTATGGTGTTCTTGGCTTTATTAAACGTTGGGCTAAAGAATTCTCTGATCCCTATGTGACGAAACAGTTATTTACTTCGCTCGTTAGGCCTATTTTGGAATATGGTTCTGTAGTATGGGACCCTCAGTATGGCATCTATATTGAGTCAGTTCAGAAGCAATTTTTATTGTTTTCATTGAGACACTTACATTGGAGTAGTGATTTTGTTCTTCCCCCCTATTCTAGTAGATTGAAGTTGATTGACTTGCCCTCCTTAAAAAGTAGACGAATTATGCTGAACCCCGTGATGGTATTTAAGGTTATGAATGGTGATGTCTCATCTATATATCTTATTTCTAGGATTAAGTATAACGTGCCATTTAGACCAACTAGATACTATCAGTTTCTTCATATTGATATTCAGCGTACGAATTATGCTTCTGCGCAGCCCATTCGTAGAATGTGTATTGATTTTAATTCATTGTACCACATCATAGATTTTGGTGTCGGAATCGATACAATAAAGTCAAGGATTCTCTCGTACTTGAATGTTTAGTGTTCTGTTTTAGTATTATTAAATGTAATGTATTGCTTCTATGTCAAATGTTAGCATTAACCTTTAGTGCAGTTTGTCTTTGTTTTGTTTTTGCCGGCTGAAGATATTTAATCTGTAGCCGGTATTCCACCCTGTACTGTTTGTCCGCCACAGTTCGGACTGTGGTGTGTACGTTGTCCCTACGTTATGGGGACGAGGCCCTCTCGGTCGGAAGGGGCGGGAGTGAGAGGCGTTGGGACCGTTCAAAAAAAAAGGAGGAACATTTTAAATGATTGATAATGCTAAACTAATAACGGTCGGGCCGTAGAATTTGAAGTATTTTTAACAGATATTCTTCTCCTTCATTTGATATCCATATCGCATTTATATTAATCGCAAAATTATGAAATTAAATTAATAAAACATATGTATCCTTTGGGTATTTAAAGTCCTGTAAAAAATCAAACCAAATGGAAAACTGAGTACACAGTTTTTCTACACACGATCTATAGTTTCATATGTAAATGGTCTTTCTCATGTCCAATAGAAAAAATGTAAAATTGTCACACGGTGTTATGAACAATAAAATTAACTTAAAAACAATATTACAATTTATATAAATAATTATAAATACCCTGTAAATTCCAAGCAACAATAAAGAAAAGACTACTCTTATAAGTGAATTGCACAGTTTATATAAAATACAGTTGAGCATCGATTATCCGTGATTCAGTTAACCGGGAACATCAATTATCCGGGATCGATAACGAAAGGAAAATATTTTTATGTCAATTCATTAACCGTGATTACCTCAATTATCCGGGAACAAAGGGAACAGGACAAGATAAAATTCAAATCTACCGTGTCCAAGAGAAGCTTTTGGCAGAAAATATTCAGGTTAAGAAGAAACAACAAACCACATTAAATGATTTTTTTAAATAATTACGTAAGTAATAATTAAAAATGTATAAGTATTAATTGTGTATATTGAATAAATAAAACAAACATTATTATGTAAAACGAGTAAAAAATTTTACCTCAATTAACCGGTAAAATCGATTATCCGGAACTCTTCCGGTCCCGACCATCCCGGATAATCGATGCTCGACTGTATTCAAAAATCATAAACAAAAACAGCAGTGAAGATTGTTTTAGGATATTGTGAAAGGATAGCACGAATAACTACTCAAAATAGACTACTAATCATAGTAGTACTATAATATGATTTTGTAAACTTGTTTGTGTATATTTATAGAAAATTGACTGTTCAATAAATATAAAATATAATTATCTTATCTTTAATAGTTAATAAGTAGTATTTTCTATTCATTTTGGTTTATCTGTATCGGTGTGTCACTGGAATACTATAACAGATTCTAATTGTGGTGCTTGAAGTTAACATTATTTCAAGTTTTGTGTGGTAATCACGTCAACACCAACTTAACTAAAATTAAAATAAAATAAAAAAATGCTTTGCCTTTCTCAGATATATTTGTATTTTTGTGATAAAATTTAGTTTAGCTCGCCAAATTTTTAAAAGAAAAATTGATTTTTTCAAAAAAAAAACAGTTTTTTTTTTAATTTTTGAACGACTGCTACTAAACCACTGGTTCTATGCGAAAGAGATACTTATAGCCCTCATTTAAACTTAAATTTAAGATATTAGTCTCATCGATCGGGCTTATACTTCAAAAATAATATGGGTTCCTTTGACTAAATATAAATAAATTAAAAATAAATAAATTTATTATTTTTTTTAAATTTAAAATTATATCGGAGAATGGCAAAGCATACCACAGCTTTTTATAACTAAACGATTTTAAAATTTCAAGGCCACACAAAATATTTGCGACAACAAAATGTCAGACAGCAAATTTGGCATTTGAAAATCGACCATATGTCATTTAAAGTTCATGAAAATGTAAAGAAATTTAGAAAGATGTCTTTTGTCGCTCATTTCTGTAGCAGGGCGAATTCACTCAGAAGTGGACGATTGAGGTTTTTCTAAAAAAACTTTTGCGGAATAATATGATTTTTTATCCATTTTGTATTTGATTCATAATTTATTTATGTATCAAAGCAGACTAAAATGGTACTTATCAAACGACAGTAGCTATCTCGAAAATCGGTGTGGACATTCCTCGTACTTTTAAGGGATGAAATGGGAATAGTGGGATAAAAATGGTACCGACCAAACGGCTGCACTTAGAATAATGAAATTCATCTGATTGCAAAGACACGTAAAATAAAATGGGATTTCTCGAAATTCGACTTTTAGGGGGTAAAATGGAAAAAACGGATACAAATTGTACCACCCAAATGTCCTTTGACTGCGTAGACACTAAAAATAAAAAGGTTTTACCAAATTCGTACTTCGGGATACAATGGGAGCAGAGGGAGAAAAATGGTACCAACTAAACGACTACAGCTAGAATGATGAAATTCGGTGTGTACATCCCTCTAATTGCGTGACATGTAAAATATATATAGAGTCCATACCCCTCCCTTTTTCTTATTTTCATCGACGACCTCTTGGATCGGACTCTGAATCCAATATGCTCATTCGCGGATGACAGCAACCTCTGTCATTCATACGCATTCGATCATAGACCAAGTCGTCAAAAAATTGAGGATAAAAGGCGATTGATGGATGTGTCACTTAGCCAGGATTTGATGGCATTGGATTTCTGAATGGGGTCGAGAGAATAGAGTAGATATTAATGCACGTAAGACCCAGTGCTCCTTGTTGTCTCACAAGCGATTCACAGATCCAACGGTGTCGTCGATTTTAATGAGCAATCAGATGCTCTCGATGTTCTTGGCATAAAAATACAACGTGATGTTCGTTGGACAAAATATGTATTTGATGTGTCGAAAGATGCCTTCAAATGCTTAGGCTTTTTAAAAAGATGTAAGAAATATTTCAAACCCTCTGATCTTTTCAATATCTACACTACCTACATCAGACCAAAGATGGCATACAACTCTCATATATGGTCGGGTGCTCCAGCGTCATCACTGGAGCTACTTGACCGTGTCCAGAGGAGGGCGATGGTGTTGATAGGTGACGGTAGGATATCCAATTCTATTGTCTCCCTTGAACACCGTCGTAATGTGTGTCATTGTTCTATTGATACTTTGCTCGATGGTGTGTGATTCGTGATCTTATACCGCCCGTGAGAACGTTCGGTAGAGATACGCGACTTTCCAGGAACGCTCACCCATTTGTTATCGATTGGACAACCGGCCGCACTACACATTACATAATAAATTCGTTCTTCGCCCGTACTATCCGTATGTGGAATCGACTTCCGGCAAATATCTTTCCCTCCAATTACGACATTCAGAGATTCAAAACAGATGTCAACAGACACTACTCCCTCTTTCCTCCTTCCAATACCTAATCTTCCTTCCACCAACGCAATGCACTGCATTTATAGGGGACATCCCCTGTGTGTTGGTTCAGTGAAAAAAAAACCAAATGGCCGCAGCTAGAATTATAGAATTCGGTGCAAATTAAATTCAATGGATTCAGAGGTAATGGATTTTCACAATTTGTACTGTTGCTGAAATGCATCTACTATCTCCCAATATTTGGATATTTAAGCTTTATTGAAGATTGATTGAAGATTGTCTTACATTTACTTTTTTGAATTGACTTGAAGTATTATTTCGATATATATAGTATAAATATATTGATAGCATTATAAGCATGGATTAAAATTATTAAAGTTATAAAATTATTTTTTTCAATATTTTTATTTCTTTGGTTTTTTGTACTTTTCACGGTTTTTGATTTAAAGAACTGTATGTGTCCTCACAACCTAACTATGACTGAAAAACTGGACGTTAATGTTCCAATTACTTCCCCACACATCGTATATATCTTTCTCTGGGACAAAAGAGGGACTACGTAGAAAATTATAGGTGTTTTCCCCAAATTGCGTGTGCCTTCTTTGCTAAGCAGTGTAGTTCTTGAATCGCCTTCGAACATTGAAACATACAAATATAACACATTTAGATATTTATTTAATTATAGTATTTACAAAGGAATATAGTGCCTAATTAAATTAACAAATTACTTGATTACATTAGATTAGATTCGATTTGAGAATGTATATATTTATATCTACTAGTCATTCATGGCGACCGAACACCGTTCGTTGCGTAGTAGATTCCGTATGCGACAACCAATAATTTGATACATTATTCGATCTCCGGGCACCGCATTGCCAACAAACAACTGTATGTGATTAATAATAAGCATTAACACTAAAAGTAATAAAATATAAATCCTTGTTGCAATATTGATTACCTTTGGTTCTGTGCTCAAAGCCCACAATTCCTGTTCCCGCCGATGATTTGTGGCCAACTTCAGACCGGTTACAAATCGCCACTGCTGCGGCCCATAAGACATAACGTTGAGGTTATCGGCCGAGTATGAGTGGCCCTCCTTCCAACTGACCACAGCATTCGAGCCGATCAGTGTACAGTACAAATTGCCATAGCCATCCATTATCTCCGATTCACATTGTGTACCGCGAGATCCCAAGATGGTGAAATATTTTGCTGTCGGTATATTTTCCTTGGGATAATACCACAGGGATTCGTTGTTGATTAGTTTCAAAGGAATGCGAATCTCATTGAAACTGTTCAGCGAGTGGAAATATAAATAGCGTTCTGCAAAGGCAAAAGAAACAAAAATAAACAAAATTGTCATATGTATATTAGGATGGTTCGCGGTCCTTACAAATGAAAAAAAAACAATTTCCAGTCACTCCACAAAAATAAAGTTTGTGTTGTTTAACGATGATTTCCAAAATATTTCATACCAATTCATGCCATCTGTGAGCTAAACGCTCCGGAATATACTCCAAAAAATTATGTTTTTCCCGTGTAGTTTATTTTTAAGTTGCATTTTTGTATAAACATTTTTATATTTAATATATATGTATATATTTTATAAATATAAATAAATTAATAGGCCCTTGAAATCACTTTAAAAATAAATTTGGAATTTTGTTTTAGAATTATTGATCGTTTACAATATTTTTTGAGTTTTTTCATAGTGACAACTAAAACTTTTTCGTATTAGGTGGTATTATTTTATAAGAAATAAATAGCTGCAGTCAAAACTTTTCGACGGATGTCTAAATGAAGGAAGGCAAATGAGTTTGAACGTTTTGGCTCTGAAAACCATATTTTGTACTAAATTATTTCACAAAAATGGAGTCAGTGACGTTATTTTTCGTCCGATATTCATCATTTGGGCATCATTCGAAAGACATTTATTCCTTCCATTTATTTTCTTTACAAAATGTTTCCATGAAATATGAGTTTTTAGCTGTCACTTTAAAAAAACAACAAAAAATGACTGTAAACGTCCAAAAATTCGACCAAGAAGTTACATTAAGTCAATAAACCAAAAGTATATTTAAAGTTTTTTCAAGGGTCTATTAATTAAAAAAATGCAACATAAAAAATACACGGGAAACGTGATTTTTGGAGGCGTTTTCAGGAGCGTATAGCTCACAGATGGCTTGACCCAGTGACGAAATATTTTGCAGATCATCATTAAACAATCCAATCATCAATCATTTCAGGGGGTGACCGGTGCATTTTATTTTCGTAACCCATCTTAATGTATATACATGAAGTAAAGTTTAAATCGCTAAATGCGAAGATATCTCTGAGAAAAATCGGTTTTAAACATTTTAATGTTATAAATGATTCAATGATTCGTGAAGAGGGGTTTCAAAATTTTCTCTGGTAAAAAGACGCACAAGCTTTTGGTTTCAAACAATAGTTCCAAACAAATGTACATTGAGAAATGCTCTTTTAAAATTGGGGAGAACGCCAAAAGATTTACATGTTTCTTTTACTTTTTCTTCTTCTTTCCATCTTCATGATCTTACCTTCTAGTTTAGTATTTTTCGGGCTCAAACTAACGGTGAATATACCATCATGCGCATTATTGATGAGCGTCCGATCCGGTTTCATGAGGTCATGCTCAATGCGCCATGATTTATGCTTCAACATGTCGTAGACAATCAAACCATGGCCCCAGGCATCCGATATATAAACTCGGGTATTTTTACACTCTTCTGTAGACTTCACATCCGCCACCATGTCTGTGTAAACGGATATGCCAGCTTTATAGTTGTTCGATGGCAGCACGAAACGTTGCATTAACTGATTCGATTTCAAATCGAACAAGAGAATTTGTGGTACGCACCACTGAAGCGAATTTATTTGCCCAGAATCAAGGACCCACATCCTTTGACATTCGTCAATCTGAAGAGAAAGATAGTAAATAAATAAAGTCTTTTGGATTTCTTCGATTAGTCCTACTTACATGTGTCCTCAAGGCCGATGTTATTGCCGTGCAATTCGTGCCGTGACTATGATGCCATTCGTAGCTGGGATAAGCTTCCACTTTTGGATTTAGTTCGGTTTTACGATCACTTTCGATTACAGTTGCCAAAGAATAGGGTACTCCGAAATTTAGCCGAGGCAGGGTTAGAAATGTACGATGTTCATTATTTTCTGGAATGTTAAGATAAAGTGTAAGAGGACTATTTACTTATAGCAATAGTAAATCCGAAGGACCTCCAAACAAGAAAAGGTTTTACGAAATTCGTACTTTTAGGGGGTGAAATAGGACAAAAAGGGATAAACATCGAACATTCGTCCTGACTAAACGGCCGTAGCTAGAAAAACGAAATTCGGTGTGTGCCTTGGACTTATCATGCAGACGGAATTTGTACTTTTAAGGGGGAAAGAGACAAAAAGGGATAAAAATAGTACCAATCTGTGTTATTTAAATTGGTATCATTTTTATCTATATTCGTGAAAATCGATATTTACGAAATTTGTACATTTAATGGTTGCGAGGGGAAAAAAGGATAAAAATGGTACCAATTTAAGTATTGCAGCTATAGTCCTGAATTTTGGTATGTAAATTCCTCTAACAACGAAGAAGCGCAAATCTAAATGGATTTTTCGAAATTTGTTCTTATATATGGTGAGCGGGACAAAAAGGGATAAAAACTGTACAATTTTAAATATTGCAGCTATAGTCCTGAAATTTTGTCTGTAAATTCCTCTGACAACGTAGAAGCGCAATCTAAATGTATTTTTCGAAATTTGTACGCCGGGGTGCGCGGGAAAAAAATGGTACCAAATTAAGTAATGCAGCTATAGTCGTGGAATTTGGTGTGCAAACTCCTCTGTTCACGTGGAAGCGCAATCTAAATGGATTTTTCGAAATTTGTACTTTTAAGAAGTGCGCGACAAAAATGGTACCAATTTTAGTGACATTTGTAAATTCCTCTGACAACGTAGAAGCGCAGTAAAATTGGATTTTTCTAATTTTTACTTTTAAGGGGTGAGAGGCACAAAAAGGGATAAAAATGGTACCAACTAAAGTATTGTAGCTAGAATCGTGAAATTCGGCGTGTATATTCCTCCCACCACGTAGACGAGCAACAAAGGTTGATTTTTTTAATTGTACTTTTAAGGAGTGAACGAGACAAAAAGGGATAAAAATGGTACCGACTAGAGGATAATACTAGAATTGTAAAAATTGCTATGTAAATTCCGCTCACCGCATAGAAGCGCAATGTAAATGCATTTTTGTACTTTTAAGGGACAAAAAGGGCTAAAAATCGTACCAACTGAAGTATTGCAGCTAGAATTGTGAAATTTGGCATGCAAATTCCTCTGACAACGTAGAAGTGCAGTATAAATGTATTTTTCGAAATTTGTACATTTAAGGGGTGAGCGGGACAAAGGGAAAAAATGGTGTGCGGAAATTCGGAACATAAATGGTAATTTTAAATTTTGTACTATGTGGATGTAGGATGTGGGACGAAAGTGGTACCAAAAAAAGTACATGATTTGTGTGTACATTTTGGAAAAGAGATTATAAAATGGCCGACTACATCTAGCACCATGAAATCGAGTATAAAAAAGGCTCTGCGTTTGTAATTTTTTGTTTGAAACTAGTTAGAAAATTATAAAAATCATACATACGAAAGAAGTTCTGCTAGAATAGTGCAATTCGACAAGCACATTCCTTTGGCTGTGTATGAGGGTTATGTAATAGGAGGTTTCCCTATTACTATTTTATATTTATCCATATCCGCCAAAGGAAAATTCAACAAATACTATCAAAAAATGGATAAAACTGATAACAAATAGCTGGCTTTTCCGCGTGCGAAGTAGCGAGCACTGCATAACGAGCCAGACAGCGACAGTGGTGGTATGTAAATTCGATGATAGCAAGTGCAATTATTTAGAGGGACTTTTTTGTTTTAATGATTTCACTGATCACTTTTTCTGATTTTGTTTAATGATTTCACTGAAATAGATAATTTATTAAGTTTTTTAAATAGATAATTTATTAAGATATATTTTTTGTTTAAAATTTTAAAAATGTCACCAACATTTTATATTCTTAAAAAGTTTTCAATTTATAACAATCGTAGCCTAACCAACAATAATTATATTTTACCGATTGAAATCAACTATCAACAATAATCGCAATGAAAAGTACAACTACATTAATTAAGAATTAGTTAAAAGTAAATTGAATTGCAGTTTAGGTCGATGATAAAATATAGCAAGTGTATTGACATTCCATTGGATAAAGAAAGTCAGCCAAAGTTGGAACTCATCTATCTCAGTTCGACAGTAATGTTGGTTAGAACACTTTTGCTTTAAGCGCACACATGCTTCTGGAACTATCTGGGGTTATAAGGGATTACGAAATCGTGTTGCTCTGTTTACACTATGTGACTTTTCACGAGATCTGTCCTTTTTTGGCAGCTTAAAGTTATGTTTTGATTTCCGTGTTCGGTCAAACTCAGTATTGATAAAAATGGTTATTTTGCAATTAACATAAATTACACCAATGTTAATTTTTGTAACGACAGTCTCAACATTTACAGGGAATCGGCATCCTCCTTAATGTACACATCTTCGTATGTTTTACCTCTATACTCGATATCAATATCCACTGGCAGTTGTATCCGATTCAAATCATAATATCCTGCACTTACAGCAAACTCGCGTTCATTTTCACTTGGAAATGTCAACTCAATACCCCGGGACCACTTATGCAGCGTGAAGAATTCTCTCTGGCGCAACAGGCTACCACCTTCACTCGCTGTCACCTTCAGACACAGCAGGAATAAACACCCGAAAATAACAAATTTAAATGGAAACATTCTTAACGATCACCACCAACGCCGCCGGACAGAGTCACAAACAATTTCAAATGCACGTCCGTACCACACCTTTGCCAAATACCAACTGAAAATCAGGTAAGTTGAAACTTGGGATTTGTATTGCATCCAATAGAGTAGCTCAGTTCACAGAACCGAACCAAACCGAACCTAATCAAATCAAACAACCAAACCCCATTCATCTAACACAAGAGAAGACTGAAGACCGAAAGCAGGACAGACGACGCAGCATGCATATGTGCGGAACAGTGGAGGATTTTGATTGTGTTTAGAAATAATGCGGTGATTATGGTTTGTACTGCATTTCACAGAGTTGTAGTCGAAATCTTTTTTCCAAGTCAGTTGAATGACAAACAAATACTTAGATTAACTTCTAAATCCCTGTTTATGATCCATGTTGATATTGGAAGTGATGACATGTGTAAGACAGGCTTGTCAGATGTTTTTTCCTTGTCCCCATAATAGTCATGAAAAATTATAAAGTTACTGATTTTATTGCAAAGGTTCAACTTTGTCATTTAATAATGGAACAAAATGTCATTCATATGACTACCACGACTGGCTTGGCAGTACCTCATCCGATAAATCCAATTTTTTCGTACAGCCTAAAATCCACGCCAACCTGTGTGGATGCATTGGCTTCTCAAAAGTCACGTGTGGGTTCTCTGAACCCCATATGCGGCAATTTTGCTTACTGACATAGCCACCTAGATGAAATAAGCTTCAGGAATGTTGAATTGAAGGCCGATCTCTTCTCGACAATTTTCCACGTACATCTCTTACAATTTGCGTTAAAGACTCACTACACTTAGAAAATAGCATTCTTAAATCTGAGTAAAATCCATACTCCAATTTAGTTTAACAATTTTACTCCAGATTAGGTAAAATTTCCTTACGAGAAGGAAAATTAAATAGATTAAATAGAAATTTACTTGAATTAAGGAAAAAAATTCCGATAATTTTCCTCAGATTGAGTATAAATTTACTTGGCATGACTACACATTTAATTAGTTTGAGTAACAATTTACTTAGATTGAGGAAAAAATCGGAATATATTCCTCAGTTTGAGTATAAATTTACTTGATTTGAGTAAAATTTCTTAAAATTTTTCCTCAGATTAAGTAAAGATTTACTTGATTTGAAGAAAACTTTTTTCTGAGTGTACTTTGGAAGTATGTTTTTAATACTTCCCAATTTTGTGCGAGCGTATAGCGTCCCATTTTGCAAATGTCAAACATAAACCTGAAAATACAAATTAAAAATTTCAAAGTCAAAGTAATCGGTAGTTCACATTTAAAAATGACCCATCCTATACATCGAATGACTCGCAAATCCTGATCGAAAGAATTTGCAGTTTTCTCTGTAGCGTCGAAATTTTGAGATTTGTTGCCCAAAATTTGCTGGGAAAAGGCTAATGTGAATTAGATACAGAAGACTTTAGAAAGTACTCACCAAAAAGATTTTTTTTTTTGAAAATGACTTAGAATATCATCTCTAATCTCTCCAAAATCGAAAACCTATCGTAAAATGGCACTAACGTTGTTTTCATATTATGAAAATAATCGAAGAAAACCCGGTGCCACCGGTTTAACCGGGATTTCTCGCCAAAAAAAAAAAACGTCCACCGGGTTTTATAAATAAAAAAAAACGGGTTTTTGATCACTCTAATCGCTATGTTTCAGGTGAATGTTTATAGGAATTTGGAGCATCATAAATTTTATTGATAGTATGGAATACTAGGGCTGTTTTTCTTTAAGCAGGGATAACAAAAACGTTAATAAAAATTTAATTTTTTGCTCAAAATAAAAAAAAATATTTTTTTTTTTTGAACTGGGATATTGTCCTGGCTCAAGACCATTTTGCATCTATATTTAATAGAATGCAAACTTATTTACAAATGGCATGGTGACATTTATTACTTGGCTGCAGACTACCACTATCATGATTTCCACCCTGTCTAAAGGTTTCATTCAGGTGGCTTCGCAGCGACTTTTCAACATCAAACCCGGCCTCTATAAGGAGATGATTTTCACAAACGAACGAGAATCACAACTCACATCACAAAAAGTCGCTGCGAAGCCACCTGAATGAAACCTTTAGACAGGGTGGAAATCATGATAGTGGTAGTCTGCAGCCAAGTAATAAATGTCACCATGCCATTTGTAAATAAATTTGCATTCTATTAAATATAGATGCAAAATGGTCTTGAGCCAGGACAATATCCCAGTTCAAATCAAATATTGATTACAGACCAAAAAAAATCAAACGAAAAAACTAAAACAAATGAGCGTTGGCACGGCAGAAGTATTGCTGGGTAACTATACCTGCATATACACATACTTACATATGCAACTCAATGAGATGCTTGTAAGATGGCATGTGTACTTCATTACTTGGTGCGATTTTTTAAACGCAAATTCGGCAAGTGAGTTGTGATTCTCGTTCGTTTGTGAAAATCGTCTCCTTATAGAGGCCGGGTTTGATGTTGAAAAGTCGCTGCGAAGCCACCTGAATGAAACCTTTAGACAGGGTGGAAATCATGATAGTGGTAGTCTGCAGCCAAGTAATAAATGTCACCATGCCATTTGTAAATAAATTTGCATTCTATTAAATATAGATGCAAAATGGTCTTGAGCCAGGACAATATCCCAGTTCAAATCAAATATTGATTACAGACCAAAAAATTCAAACGAAAAAACTAAAAAAAATATATTTTTTTTCACATTGTCGCCTATACTATAATATAAATATTTGTATCAAAACAAATTTTCCAAAAAAAAAATTATTTTGTGTTGACTTTTTTGGACTTAGCCTCGATAACCAAAAACTTGACTTACACAGGGTAATTATTCTAGCTAAGTCCAATATTTTTAACATAAAATAATTTTTGAAAATTTGATACCTTCATATTATTATATTTTAAAATTTTATTTAGATTATTGTTATCGCAGCTTAGTTATACAGTCTTAAAGAAAAACAGCCCTTCTTTAATGCAAATTCTTTTCAATGGTCCATTTTTGTTGATGACATTTTCTCTTTCCTTTCTTTATTATGATTTCTTTTCTGACGTCTGAAGTTGATCGTCACCGACAGGGCCGTGCGCAGGGGGGGGGGGTTTTGGGGGTTCAAACCCCCCCCAGAGAGATTTCGAACATATAATTTTTAAAACCTTCTAGACTTTGTGAAGCAATAAAATATAGAATTTTTAAGGTATTTTTAAAATAACTCGTCTGACTTGGTAATTTTACAGTAAAATCATGAAAACACGAAAACTACATACAAAATCGTGGACACTTTCTTGAATTTCGGACAAAGGTTATGAAAAATACAAACAAACTAAACGAATTGTGCCAATTTCAAGATTGTGTAATGCTAATTTCGCTAATGGACACCAAATTGTTCGGAAAATTTTCATTTTTAAGATGTAAAATGAAATTTTTTTGTAACATTTGCGATTGGACATTTTTATGGAACTGTATCTAAATCTTAACCGATGTGTCCTATTTTCATCACAGATGCAACTACAACGGATTCTGTTACTTCCAATGTTTTGGGAGTTTGCAATTATAATACAAATCCATTTCGATAAACGAAGAAAATTATTTCTCTCTGTTCATTTACAACAACTGATGACATGTTTACCGCAAACAAACCAATTTTTCATATTTAGTTTTACATATGTAACAAGTATTATTCAAAAGAGAAATATCAAATTCGTTAATTTGGATCTACGTAGGAAGACGAAACTGTAAAATACCAATTATTTCTTTTTTTTAATTAAAATTTCTAGTTGTTTCTTCTTGCATCGAATACAAAAAAACCTGTATTTGTTATTCGAATTTATACATATTTAAGATTATAAAAATGAAGAAACATTATTTTTTATTTAATCGGATTATGCGTATAAAGATTTTGAGTAAACATGCTGTTACTCATGTCCTATATAAATAACAAACACCAAAACTCTTTAGACATCCTATTTAGACCTATACTTTGTCAAAAAGCATATCCAATTTTCTGCATTTATCATAGAAAAAATGCGAGACTGAAGGGTTCATCGCCGAGGAATTTGATCGTTTTTTGTGTAATATTTCTTCAAAATATATACGAGGGCTCATATTAAAAAGTGGCTATGAACTATTTTCTCGAAAATGAGTTTTTGATGTCAAACTATTCTCAGATTTGGATGCCATCTGTCATATAAATTTGGAAAAATTTTTTTCTAATGCCATTTTTTTTTTAATTTTCTGATTTGGCTATCCCCTCGCACTTTAGTTTGTGACTGCATAAGTGGCTATGAACATAAAAATAATAGAAATAAAATAGTTCAACAATGGAGAGGCATAAAACCGAAGGTTATAATTCGCTACAACGATTTTGTTTAAAACATTTTTCTAGATTTAGGGCATATCGTACTATCAAATTCCATCATTTCGCGTTAATAGAATTTTGACTCCCCAGTTATCAGGCTAAAATAGGAAAAATGGTGGCTGTAAAGTCAAAAATTGTGAAAAGTATATTGAGAAAAACCGGCGTAACTTTTTATTATATTGAGAATACCAAAATATTTCTTTGGCATGTGATTGCTGACTTCATGGGGAATATTTGTAATATGAAAACTTTCAGAATGATGAATGAAGAAAGTTAAAATATAAGTAATTGCAACTGCGAGTTTTGGATTTTTCATCAGTGGCAGCGATTTTCGCGACTGGCGACATATATGTTACAAGCGAAATTGGTTCTTAATACATAAACAAAAATTCAGTCGGATCCGTTGGCTAGATCGCGAGAAAATCATAAAACAAAAAATATCTAATTTGCATTTTTTTGTTTACCATGCCCTACCGCAATATGCACTTTTTGTAAAAATTTGGTAGAAGGGATAAAAATGGTACCAATCTGACGGATGAAGCTGGAATCTTTAAATTCGCTGTGTACATCACAGAAAATGCGTTTTCTATATAACATTGTCAAGATTTCATGACAAAAGTTATGGAGTTTAGAAAAAATCTTATTTATATATTTGGACATAAATGGCTATGTGCTTATTTCAATATTCATAGTGCTCAATTTTAAACATACAAAAGTGGCTATGAACCATGAAACCGCGAATAATAGGAAATTTCGAAAACTTTTTAATCGTACCAATTAGTAATCCTTTTTAGATTGTAGAATAATGATTAATAATAAACTGTAGAATAATGATTAATAATTTCTCTTCAAATTAAGGAGAAATCAGTTTTTTCGCTCTCCTGAAAAGTTGTGTTTTTGTTAATAGCCACTTTAGAATATAAGCCCTCGATATGTATGTATGTAATTTCAAGCAAATATTTAAACTAAAGTTCTACACTTAGAGAACAAGTCTGTTAATAAAAGCAGCGACACTTTTCTGCTATTACAGCTGTTTTGGCATAACAGCAGTTTTCTGCAATCTTACATCACCATTCACACTGTTAAAGAGTTTGCAGTCTGCTAAAATTGGCTGTTGTTAATTAAAATGTAAAAGGATAAGCGTTCATAAGCGAGTTTAGCTTGAAGATTGTAAGCAGCAGATACAAATCTGCTGTCTCTTTTTTAACAGCAGAAAATCTGATCTTTCAGTTGACTTTCTGCTTTCTTTTACTGACAAATTCCTTTGAGTGACGATGTCTGTCGGACGAATGTATCAAAATATTTCTCGAAGATCCTGGCAATAAAATATGAGTGGTTTCCAAACGCTCCAGTAAAAATTTCCTAAAAAGTTGGAAAATTAACTAAGTCTGAGTAAAGTTTCCTTCTTTCAAAACCATAGTAAATAGTTCATTTGCTAGAAAAAGGGTAGTAGATTTACTTAAAAATATTTCTTTGCATCTAATAAAAAATTCTTACAATTGAGTAAATTCAATCTTATGTGAAAGAATATTTCCAAGGTTTTAAGTGAGCAAAAAATCTGAAAATTTTGGTATGGAAAAAAATCCATTTAGGAAATTTTAACTTGTGTTTTTTCTTAAAATGAAGTTAAAATGTTTACTGAAATTTATGCCGAGTTCTTCATACATTTAAGTATTAATGAACATAAAAAACATTTGAAATTGTTTAAAAAATTCTTGAATTTTAATCTAAGAAGCAATTCTCATTCGTTTGCAGAGACTTATTTCTTAAATACTTTCTGAATTATTCTAAACAACCGCTGCGAAGGCGCCTATCTTGCCTTCGCAACAATCAACTCCTTCGTAATAGCTCAACTCCTTATGGAAGAGGTATCATGCAACTTTTGAGAAATATTTCATGGTGTCATTTTTTGTATCAGTTTTGCATACTCTGAAGCAAAACTATTTGTTTGATTTTTTAGTTAAAATGTTCTTATTTTAATTTCACCCTATTTCCTTGTATAAAATAAAATTTTCCTCAGCTTAAGTAAAAATTTACTCGTTTTGAGGGAAAAAATCATCAAAATTGTCCTTAGTTTGAGTAAATATTTACTTGATTTGAGTAAACATTTACTTAGTTTTAGGAAATTTCCAGCAAAATTCTACTTATATTTAGTAAAAATGTACTTGGTTTCCTAAATTTTAGTTAATTTTAACTCATTGTATGGTTAATTTTTTTTATGAGTGTAGGTGAAAACCCCCCCCAGGGGAAAATCCTGCGCACGGGCCTGGTCACCGACAAAAATGTTGATGACGGTAGTGAGCAACCTTTTGGCCAAGCCGGGCAATTAAAAAAATAGATTTAACAAAATTCTCAGAGAAATGATGAAACTATCTCACATTAACATAAAGCCCACTTAGCAATGTCCTTCACGATTTGAATCTTATCAGTGTGGTTGCCACTCAAAATCCCCCACTGTGCAAACATACCGTGAACCCACCACACACAAACAAAAGATTGAAGATTCGTTCGCTCAGTTCGATTGGGTTTGACTGATGAAACCCTTTGCTTGTCTGGTTGTTTGTTTACTCTGCTGCCGTTTGTGTGGCCCTTCTTCTGGTCTGTCTGTTGTCTTCGATGGAAGAAAGGTTTTTAGGTTTCTAACCTAAACAAACCATGGCCAACATTGTTGTTGTTCACTGTTCGGCACGTACAAATGGACGAGTACATACGAGCGACGAGTACGTACTTTGATCCTCGGTCCTACATTGTACACTTGACGTTGTTGTCGTTGTACATATCGACGGCACTGACTGTAAATGATCTGTGTGAGTGTGTGTGTTTAGGCGCTAACAAGACCTAATTGACTATTTATGCCTCTTTGTCTGCCTTTCAGCTAATCTCGTGCGATTTCTTATTCCGAATACAGTGGGTTTCATTAAAAAGTACCAACATTTCATCTGGTGATTTGGTATTTTTACTTCAGTTAAAGTAATGCAAAAATCGGGAGTCTTGACATACAGTGGTGGCGGAAACTTATGCTATTAAGTGTGACTTACATTAACTATAAGTTTATAAATTTAAATCGTAAGAAAAATAATGTCGGTTGAATAAATGTTAATACAGCATTAATAATTTTCAGAATGCACAGATTTTATTTCAATTTCTTTGTTTTCGACTTTTTATCGATAAGTATAAAAATCGGTGTGGACAAAATTTATATAGCTCGACAATTTTGAATTATTTTTTAACGATAATAAAAAAGTATACTTAACGTGTTTCCATGGTTCTATTAATCCTGAAAAAATATTGGGGAACAAATGCAATATAAACTAATTTCACGAGAAAAACATGACTTTTCACGAGCCGGCTTTTAAATTAGAATCGGCTTTAAAAAAGTACTGATTATTTTTTCAAAATTCTGGTTTGGAAAAGTTGAACTTTGTCACGACTGGATCGGCAGTACCTCATCCGATCAACCCAATTTTTCAGTACATTTTCAATTGTACCGGCTCGAACCTCTTCAATGACATTTTTGATTTCATGTTTGAAAGCTGGGAGGTTTGCGTAACATTTATCCTTAATGGCTCCACACACAAGTAATCTAAAGGGCTCAAGTCACAGCTCCGAGGCAGCCAATTGATAATAAATATATAATAAATAGTGATATTTCAAAAAAAGTTTTAAAATGTCGATGGTTATGTTGGCTATGTGACTTGTGGCCCTGTCTTGTTGAAACCAAATGTCGTCCATGTCATTCTCTTGAATTTTTGGTAACAAAAATTTGCTTAGCATAGCACGGTAACACTATCGTTGACGGTAGCGGCGGCTCCATGACCTAATAATGCCGCCAGCCCAAAGCCCACACCAAACACTGACTCGTTGTGGAAGAATTGACTTCTCAATTGTCACGTCTGGGTTCTCTGAACCCTGCGGCAATTTTGCTTATTGACGTAGCCAGCGAGATGAAAATGAGCTTCATGAAGGCTGAACTGAAGGCCGATCCCTTCTCGAAAATTTTCCACGTAAATTTCACACAATTTGCGTTTAAGACTCACTACTTTAGAAGTAAGTTTCTAATATTTCCCAATTTTGTTCGAGCGTATAGCGAAATGTCAAACATAAACCTGAAAATAAAACTTAGAAATTGATGTTATTCTACCTTTCAAAGTCAAAATAATCGGTATTTCAAATTTAAAATGGCCCACCTTTTATTTGCAGATCATCATTCACTTCTGGGAGGAGCCAATATACTCGTAGATAAAAATTTGTCTACAGACTTATATAACAAGCTTTTTAAACCCACTGTAGTCGATTGATCTTCAATTGTATAATCTTTCTTCCCCGATAAATTCCAAATCTGGCGCGCAGGAGAGTTTAACTCGTCAATTTTAGCGAAATTTGTTCATCAATTGAATTTGTAAAAATCACATTCAGCTTTCTACACATTTCATATGGAAATCTCCATATGGTATCAATAAAATCTTTGTTAATATACAATGGCCTTACACATATTAGCCATGGCTGCCATTTGATATGGCCTGGTCGTGTGGTGAGCTTAAGAATTATTACAAATGTCAAAAGATGAGAAAGGTCTGCTGTTTACCTTTACGAAGGGATCACCGACAGCACATAAACATGTTCTCCCAAAAAGGTTGCTGCTGCCAAGAAGCAGAAGATCTTTTCATTCGTCCCAGTGGTGAGGAGAAAACCACTTAACGCTGTGAAATATAGCGTTAATATACGAAATATCCATGAAATTGATTTTTTGTAATGGGAAGCGAAGGAAAGAAGAAGGTTGGGGGACAAATAAACAACAATAGTTCTCATGTGTTTCTGGCCACAATTTTATTGCGGGCATTAATTTAGGAAAAATTGTACGTTTCTATGAAATATTACAACTGCGATCAATTTGAAATTAATTTTGAAAAAAAAAAATCCTAAATCTGAATGGTAAAACTCCATATTTTATTTTAATGCTGCCGTACTTTATCCAAGAGCAATATATTTAGTCCTCATTTCATTGTGCAATAATTAATTTCATTTTCGGGTTATTTTCTTCCCATTTCGGTAAATTAATTTATATATGTATAGGGTGGGCAATGTAACATTAATAATTTGAACTATCGATTACTTTGACTTTGAAGGTAGAATAACATTCATTTTTATTTTCAGGTTTATGTTTGACATTTGCAAAATGGGACGCTATACGCTCGAACAAAATCGGGAAATATTAAAAACTTACTTCCAAAGTAGTGAGTCTTTAACGCAAACAGTAAGAGATTTACGTGGAAACAATTCAAGTTTAGCCTTCATGAAGCTCATTTTCATCTCGGTGGCTATGCCAATATGCAAAATTGCCGCATATGGGGTTCAGAGAACCCACATGTGACTATTGAGGAGCCAATGCATCCACAACGAGTCACTTTTTGGTGTGGATTTGGGCTGTATTGAAAAAATGGGTTGATCGGACGAGGTACTGCCGATCCAGTCGTAGTAGTTAATGATATTGTGTTCCATTATTAAATGGCAAAGTTCAACCTTTCGAAAAAACAGTAATTTGAAAAAATAATCATTACTTTTTATAGCCTATTCTAATTTAAAGGTTTTAATGACCCACCCTATACCAAACAACATACAGCACACATATCATTCATTCATTTCGATTCTGACGATAGGTCAAATAGAAAGGAAGCCAATTTCTAAGGGGCTTGTTTGTTGTTACTTCTGATATTTGTCTGACCACCCAGTCTGCTTATTTGTTTACGCAGTCCGGCATTTGAATGCGACCGTAGAGAGATATTCGAACATAAACAAACACGAACGGACAATGTTCGTCACGCTCAGTAAACATTCCGAATGAATAGTGTACCCCGATCCTCGTGCACTTGTCGATCGTGAATGATCCGTCAGCAATTTTAGTTGCTAACATGATCTATGTTAGCATT
Organism: Polietes domitor; assembly: GCA_947397865.1. NCBI lineage: Eukaryota > Metazoa > Arthropoda > Insecta > Diptera > Muscidae > Polietes > Polietes domitor. The sequence continues at coordinate 272,615,020 of OX377618.1, forward strand.
TATGCTCATTTAGCAAACCTCTATTTATCAGTCAATCTTTCATTTTAAATACAGTGCGTTTCGTTAGAATGTACCAATCTGTGGAACACGACATTACAGAATGTTTTTTTGCACGTTTCAAAATATATAATTGTGGCGAATGCTGGACATCCAATTTACGACAACTTTTTGATGCAATTGAGTCTGCATCTCGGCAATGTTTCCTACTCAGGAATTTTTAAGGATAATTTTTATTTTTTTTTATTAAAATTCCAGTTTTCGTCGAATATTTTAATATTTGTGCTTTTATTTCTTTATATATAAACCTGATATGTTTCGATTATATGTTCAATTAAAGGTAATTATGATGACTACAAAATGGTTTAGGAACAGTCGCCAAAATATGAGAAAAATATAGATTTCTTGCGAAAAAAATTGGCTGGCACGAAAAGCACTACAAAAAATAGAAAAAAGCTAAAGGTACGGTCACATTGGGCAAATATTTTACAAAATTATATTTTTTCCTATTTGCCCAAAAAATTGTCAAAGACATAATTCATTCTTTTATTAACCTTTAACTGAAATATGTGTAGTCCACTAAAAAACTGAATATTTAGTTTTTGGCGATTTTTGGCGCCATTTTCACCGTTTAGGTTACTTTGAAAAACTTTAAAAAATAATAGAATATTGAAACTATAAATATGAAAGCTAACGAATGTTTCTATAAATAAAAAAGAAGAAGAAACTTCCATGTTCTCCCTCTCAGAGAACATGTGCATGGAAGTTTACAATTCTAAAAACATGATAAAATATCAAGTCATCAAGTCATGCACTCCAGCCACCAATATAGAAGTTGTAAAGGATTTAATTTTACCAAGGACAGAGACAAATGTATGGAGGTACTGTAAGAGACGTGGCAAAAGCATACATATCTTATAAGTTTAAAGTGGCGAATGCTCCCCCTTCTACCCGACAGAAATTATATTTTAAAATTAAAAATCATTTGTTACTGAGATTTATAAATTTCTCAAATTGTTACGCAAATATTTTATTTTTGTTTTCATAACACCGTGCACACCGTGCACATGGAAGTAGAGAAATTATGTAAAAAACTGTATAGTCAGTTTTTCATTTGGGGATCTTTCTGCTTTTTACAGTACTTAGATGTTTAAATAATTTATTTTTATACTTTAAAGAGTCAGAGAAAGGATATGGGTTTAGCATTTACAACAATTTCACGTTTCCCCCTTGTTTGTAGTTTCAATATACATATGAAACTCAGGTCCAATAAAATAAATGTAAAATTGTCACACGGTGTAATAAGTATCAAAGTTTAAAATTTTTCAAGGAAATGCACTGGGGTTGCAAATTTAAAATAAAAGGTGTTTCGAATTTTTTAAAAGATATTTCCTTTATTTTCAATTGACTAGTAGATTAATGCATTTTGTTTGTGTGGAAATTGAATAAATTACCCACCAAATTTACCAACTTTTTGGAAATTCGAAGAGCTTAAGGAATATTAATATGCCTAAAACTCTGTACAACTACTTAATGAATTCATATATTTGTTAAATATAATAATGCCTATATTACACTTCAAAAATGTGCCCAGTAAATCTCCGAAATATTTTATAAAATCCCCTGTCCCCATTTAAATATTTCCGTTCTTTTGACTATCCAAAATTCGCCAGCGTTTGGGACAAATCCTCACATCTGTTATCTATGGATAAGTGTAGAAGTTATATCCCTCTTTGTAGACTCAAAAGTTTTTTTAAAAATATTCTTTTTTTTCATTTTTGTTTAAGTAGCGCAAAAATTAGAAAAAATACAAATTAGTAAAGAGAATATTTTTATTTATCTTAGCGGCCTATTTAAAGATTTTATTTCAGCAGTTCACGTCAGCAATAGAAGTTTTTTTTCGAAAAAATCTAAATTATTTTGGAGACGGTTCCTAAACTCAAATATGCTTTCGTTTCTTTGTAAATATGCCAGTTATTACAAAATGAAACAAAATATTCGTGATTTTCGTTATATTAAAAAATACAAAAGTCATGATTTTACAAAAAAACGTGGAAATTGAGGGTAATAACTTAAAAAAAAATAACACAAAATATTTTTTCCGATTATTTTTTTATGAGTTTTTTTCAGCAAAAAAAGTTTTTTTTTGAAAAAAAATCGATTTTTTGGAGACTACCGGGATATATATAAATGTCAGTTCTACCGAACAAAATGGTTTGCTTTACTTATATATCACTCACAGAGAATATCTGGATGGTTAGAGCAACGTAGTATCAACCAGAAGGTACCCCCGGTAGCGGCAGATGGACAACAATGGAAACTAGTGAAAAAGTGGTTCCTTTCGAACTACTTAAAATAAATAAATAAAAAAAATTAAAATAAAATAAACTCTCCTATAACGAATCCATGCTAAATTCATTGGCAAAGATCCCAATCTTCACTTCCGAATCACAAGATGAACATCTTTTTAACTTCCACAAATTATTCGTGTTTTTCGTTATATTAAAAATACAAAAATCATGATTTTACAAAAAAAATCGTGGAATATTTAAAAAAATAACACAAAATATTTTTTCCGATTATTTTTTATGAGATATATATATATATATATATATCAGTTCTACCGAACAAAATGGTTTGCTTTAGTTATTCATCACTCACAACAGAGGATATCTGGACGGTTAGAGTGCCGTAGTATCAACCAGAAGGTGTCCCCGGTAGCGGCGGATTTTTTAAAACAAAAATGGAAACTAGTGAAAAAGTGGTTCCTTTCGAACTACTTAAAATAACTTTTAAGTCTTTAAAAATAAAGACTTAAAAGTCTCCTATAACGACTCCATGTTAAATTCATTGGCAAAGATCCCAATCTTTACACAAGATGAACATCTTTTTCACTTCCACAAAATATTCGTGTTTTTCGTTATATTAAAAAATACAAAAATCATGATTTTAGTAAAAAAAGTGGAAATTGAGGGTCATAACTTAAAGTTATAAGTTATTATAAATAAAAGTTCAGGTTGAACATAGGGCGATGAACTCCGCCTGATCATACTATACGATCAGCCGGTCCCAAGCCCGGATAAAGGAGGAGGGAGGGAGAAACAAAGAACCCAGATTGGCTGGCGCGCGTCTCAGGAAACTTTGTCCCTCTGAAACTTTGGCTCCAAAAGAAGGGTACCGTCACCTGGAAAAGTAGGTTTTGCTGTAGGCCAATAACCCACACAAGTAAAAAGACATTATTGTAGAAACGAACTTGCATATGTCCTTGTTTTTTTCTTCCGGTATTAAAGCGGATAATTCCGATAACTTCTGACACAAATAGCAAGACTGCCATGGATCAAGTGAAAGACTTACGAAACTCACTGTAATCGATCTTTTCTTCCCCGACAGCAGCAACAGCAGCCTGTCCAATTGCCTTTATCCACTTTCGTTCCATGTTGTCTACATTTTAGCTGACGTTTATTGGAGTTGTTTTTGTTTAGTTGATTTTATGATGTATGAGACTGGAATGGATGGGTTTGGGGTGCGATATATGACTCTGAATTGTTGTTTTGTTTCTTGTCTCCTTAGAATGAGCTAAGATCAATATGTAAACAGGCGTATTGGTTTTCTCTCCCTCTCTCTGTGCTATAAGTTCATACACTGGCAGTCATAAGTACATGTCGTACCTGGGACTGATTTCACAACGTACCAAAACTCATGAACTATGAATTATAGAATTTATTCGTTTAAGAAGAGAGTTGTTTATTGCTCTAAAAGTTGTCGTGTATGTATTTCGATATTTATCATTAATGCAGTTCGAAATAAAATATCTGCAAAACACGACCCGTTTGCGGACTAGCCAGTAACATTTATATCAAACTGTATCCAAATCAAACTGTATTCTGTGAAAGATTCAACATTGTATCTACATAATAAGTTTGAGATTGTTTCAGGAATTCTTTACATGCCAGAAAATTCCTTTGCTGTGCCTCTGAGATTCTCCAGGTTAGGTAATATCGGACCAAAAAGCTCTCATCCTCTTGTGACGCCGTTTCGGTGTCCTCTCTGGACGTCATGCTCTCATCCGAGCCCCACAGCCCGATGCGATATAGAGGTATGAGTCCCGTGAGAAGTCACACAGTGTAGCTTAGTTTGATTAATTCACACTCGACAGGCGTCTGGTTTCATTCTCATTTGGTCGTACATCCCACCGTAGTTAGGTTATGGGATGTAATTTTTCCACATTTGTGTCTAATGATTGCAGATCGGTGGGACTTCAAACTGGCCGAAGTCGATGCAGAGGCGATTTAATCCATATTTTAACAATGTTTTAGAATGAAAGTATCGTCAAAACAACGACACACAACCCACATTTAGTCAGTGTTCAAGGGAAACAATAGAGTTGGATATCTAACCTATCAACACCATTGCCCTCCTCTGGATACGGTCTAGAGAAGATCATGATGCTCATTACCATATGTGGGCAGAGTTACAAGCCGAACCATAATTATCGGCGGCGGCGGCGCTGTTCAAAATGGGTCGGCGGCGGCGGCTTTCGGCTGATTTGTCGGCTCGTTCTGTCATTCGATCACCCCTATTTATTTGACAATTTTGAGAAAATGGAAGAAATAATTTGTATTGGTTTTTAACACCTTTTCTTTTATTCAATTATAGTTCAATATTCGTTAATATTAGCCAATGTTCCCATAATTTGATATTATTATCCCATACAATTATTTTTTGGAAGTGGGAATCCATTCTCAAAATTTATAATATGGATGAATTAATAAATAATGTTTTAATAAATAAATTTGACCAGACATCTTGAATATCATAATCTTTCCAATGAATGATAATACTATACCTACTTTGACACACATAAGCACAATAGAGAAGCTGTTTTTCTTTAAGCCGGGATAAGAAACTGCGATAACAAAAACGTTAATAAAAATGTAATTTTTTACCCAATATAAAAATTAATTGTCGGCAACAACAATATAAATATTTGTATCAAAACAAATTTTCAAAAAAAATATTTTTTGTTGACTTTTTCGGACTTATGGTCGATAACCATAAATTGGACCTACACTGGATAATTATCCATGCTAAGTCCAATATTTTTAACATAAAATATTTTTGTTAAAATTTTTTTATACACACGTTGGTATTGCTGTTGGTGATAATTTTAAAAAAGAAAATTTTTTCTTATCACAGCTTAGTTATCCAGTTTTAAAGAAAAACAGCCTTATTGTTATTTATAGGAATACATGGCCACGCGTACTGGAATTTACTTATATAAAAGCGACTTTCAAATCAAAATACAATCATTCAACTTTCCATAGCCGTCATCATATAGTGGGATACCAAATTCAAAGAAAGATCAATATATTTCACAGCAGTAGGTTGTTTAAGTCGACATTTATATTTTCTTTTGTAATTTTAAGTGGGTTGTCTATTTTGGTAGTAAGATTTGACTGAGTTAGAACTCCGTCAAATCTCGGCGGCGTGGTTGAAGTCGATATGAGTCGATGAAATCGGCGGCGTGTTGAAGTCGATTTGAGTCGACGAAATCGGCGGCGGCGCGGCTCATGGAGATCCATGCGGCGGCGGCGGCTTGTCGGCTTAAAATCGGTCGGCTTGTATCTCTGTATGTGGGAGTTGTACTCTATCTTTGGTCTGATGTAGGTAGTGTATATATTATGATGATCAGAGAGAGTGAAGTATTTCTTACGCCGCTTACATCAAATACATGTTTTGTCCAAGGAACATCGCATTGTATTTTCATGTCCAGAATCTCAAGAGTATCTGATTGCTCAATATCCACATTTCATTGAAATCGACGACACCGTTGGGTTTGTGAATAGCTTGTGAGACAATAAGGAGCACTGGGTCTTACGTCCATTTAAATCTACTATATTCGGAAATGGCCAGTAAATCCTCGCTGAGTGACTCATCCATCAATGGCTTCTTGCCCTCAATTTGTTGACGATTTGGTCTATGATCGAAAGAGTATGAATGACATAGGTTGCTGTCATCCCCGAATGAGTAGATTGGATTCGAAGTCCGATCCAAGATGTTTTCAATGAAAATAATAAGGGACGGGGAAAGGACAGATACACGTGGTACTCTTGCGGTTAACAACAACGCGCATAGTGCGATCTCTGAGTAACCTCAATATAAATCGAGAAAAGCCACAACCTACACCAGATTTATCTTCTTGAACCCGAAAGATAATAGACAAATAATGAGCTTACTAGCTCACAGTTAAGAGCAGCATTGTCAGCCATTGCTTTTTCTTCAATGGATCAGGAGGAAAAAATCTGACAGCACCATTAAGCGGAAAACAAGCTAATTTCTTATTACGCGAGTAAATTCCATACAAATATTAAGCTCAATCGAGCAGGCCTATTGATTTCTTAAAACTTTGTGAGAATTGTGAAGGGCGAATGAAATTCGCCACACGCCACTGAATGGAATTTCCCATTTTGTTATAAAACTGGTCAAAAATTGGAAATAAACACAAAATAAATCACAAGATCTACTAATCTCACTGAAATGAACTATTATTTCATTCGTTTTCGTTCAGTTGTAAATGTTAATAGTGAAAGAGCGAACTGAATTGACTGAAAGCGAATATCATACGTTTCACATTCGCCACCTAATGATCGTGGTTCCAACTACAATTATTTTACCTGTGTTCTCTATTATATTTGCTAACCCATTCAGTCATCAGTCTCAGCCATTGTCAGATTTAGTTAAAATTGATAAAAGTTGGCCTAGTTTGAAAGCTGTACTTAACAATGTTTAGATCCGTAATTATAACACCAGTGGCAAACTTGCAGGAAATCAGTGTGCCGGCAGTTATGTCTGCCACTGTGCGTGGATGTATGTGAATTTGACTCTCATTTTATTGTTGGCCGCATGTAGCAACATAAAATCTTTTGTTCACGTTGTTGTTTTATGAATGGGGCGTATGGTTGTTTCCATATATAGGATGGGCCATTTAAAATTTTAATTAGAAGTAAGTACTGATTATTTTTTTCAAAAATCTAATTGTATTGGAATTGTCGAACTTTCTCATTTAAAAATGAAACACAATATCATTCATATGACTACCATCTTTCAAAGTCAAAGTAATCGGTAGTTCAAATTTAAAATGTTACATGGCCCACCCTATAGAAAGCGATTGAGATCCCGAGTTCGCCCAGACTGAAGCAACAATCTTTTGGAATTCAATAAGTACGTAAATTACATTAAATTTTGGGACACATTTCAAATGGAAATACCCATATGACATCAATAAAATCTTTGTTAATATACAATGGGGTTACAGATATTAGCCATGGCTGCCATTTGATATGGCCTGGTCGTGTGGTGAGCTTAAGAATTATTACAAATGTCAAAAGATGAGAAAGGTCTGCTGCTTATGCTGCGGCTATTTAGTTACCTTTACGAAGGGATCACCGACAGCACATAAACATGTTCTCCAAAAAGGTTGCTGCTGCCAAGAAGCAGAAGATCTTTTCATACGTCCCAGTGGGAGAGGTTGACGAGAAAACCACTTAACGCTGTGAAATATAGCGTTAATGTACGAAACAGCCATGAAATTGAATTTGGGTATGCCATCCGGAGAAATGTGGGAGGAGACGAACGTAAATAAGAATAATTCCCATGAGTTGGGGGCCCTAAATGAAACAAAAAATTTCAATTTTTTGATTTATTTGATTTTTTTTTTAACAAAAAACGAGTAAATATATAATAATAAAAATATAAAAATTTAGTACAATATTGATGGTCAGACACTCGGTTAGCTGGATGGCAGACAGGGTTTACCCAGGAGCAATTCATCCAGTCCACATTTCATTATGCGATAATTGATTTCGTTAAAGTTGTTTGTACCGCTGAAGAATTTTTGGCCGCGATTTGACAGCATCCATACCTCCTGTTTGCCATTCTTGTTCGGCACCACCTTTAGGCCGCCGATAAATTGTAAAGTTTCAGAGTTCTCGGCCATGATCACGCGATTTTCGGCCGTATACGGTTTACGGATATCCCATCCCACCAAAGCGATGGGATCAAAGAAGCCACACATCAGATAGCCCTGAGGGGTCATTTCCGAGACGCTGCAATGTATTCCCCGACGGCCCAGTTCGACAAATTGGTCCAGTTCGGACGACAGGCCTTGCTCGAAATTGCTGGAATTGTTGATGACATGCAAAGGTACTGCCACTTGCAGATCGTGGGTCAGCGAATGGAAGTACAACATGCGGCGTAAACCCAAGCCAGACGGTGTAACGGACAAACCGAACACCCCATCCAGGAGTTGAAAGCTTTCGCCGGCAATGGTGTGCGTACTAAACTGAGGGTCGGGATGGGTGTATCGGTTTTCAACACGCCACGACTTCTGATTGACCACATCATAGACGATCATGGAGAACGCCGTTGGATCTGCAATGTACACGAAAGCGTTGTGGCAACGACCCCTTGGCGGTGGATCGGCGATATCGACGGTGATTGTAACTAGACGGCTTACGTTTCGCGTAAATACGTTTTCGGGCAGACGATAGCGGCTCACCACCGTCTGGCTGGGTATGTCGAAAACAACGACTTGCGGCAGACAAGTGTGATTGCGACCGATTTCACCGCTGTCCAAAATCCACATGCGATTGCATTCATCGATCTGGAAAAGGGCAACGAAAGGAAAATAAGTTAATAAACAAGTGATGTACAGTTGGTGGAATCAAGAATGACAGCCTATGATGAAGGTAGATTTTTCGCTCAGTACTGAAATAAATAAAAATCAAACAATGTAATTTTGACGTTTATGGACAGTGGGTGTTCAGAGTCTGCATATAAATAAGATCTATAGAACCTTTGTGTAAAATGGCACCTGTTTGCATTTTCATAGTTCTACAGGCTTTCAGGGGAAATCGAATAAATGTTAAACAAACTTATGAATTGTGTAATACTATAAAAAAATGTCATAGACCCTCACTCTACAGAGTAGTAGTGTATATATCATTTGGGAGAGAAAAAAGTGTAACGTATTGAAGGAGTGACTTAAGACCCTAAGTATGTTTAGACCAAATCCGTTCCACGACTTTTTAAGAAGTTTGAGTCATGTCCGTCCGTCTGGCTGGCTGGTGTACAATAACTATCGAAAGGAGTTAAGAAATCAATTCAAACTTTGCAAATGGTAATATTTTTCCCAAACTTAGTTCAAGTTCGAAATTAGCACTCCTCTTCTGGTACCTCCCACACAAATAGCCCATATTCCAATGATAAATTAAAATCCATATAACTTCCACATGGATAATCGGAATCAGCTATATTTTTATAATCCCTTTAAGTGTACAAAATATGGCAGTTTTTGCCACGCCGCTTCAAGTACCTCCCACACAAATCACCCTAAAATACGTGAAATTAAAGCTGCTATAACTTCATCTATACAGATGATCGGAATACTGTGAAATTTGATATTTAGCATTGTTTTTTTAGTGGTTACATTCGCATGGAATATGGGCGAAATTGCCACACCCCTTCTGCTACCTCCCACACAAAGTGACATAAACATTGGTTACAATAAAGTCGATAAAACATCCATACATGTAGTCAAAATCATTTGCTATTTGATATTTGAATTTTTTTATAATCACTTTAAACCTAAAATTATTTACGCTTTTGCCACGCCCCTTCTTGTATCTCCCACACAATTGTCTCTCTCCTAGGTAATATTAAATCCTTCATAACTTCTATACTGGTGCATGGAATCCACTATGACTTTGATCATGTTGTTACAATTGTTTTATAAATGTATAATAATGTATACCTTCAACAATAATTATCCTGACCTACATAAACTTGTATTCCTTATAACTTCCGTATATATGTTCTCTGACAGTGAGGGTATATATAAGTCAATTTAGCCGACTGAAGCTTACTTACTTGTTTTGTAAACACTTTAAGACTAAAAAATATTTATGCTTTAGCCACGTCCGTTCTAGTACCTCCCACACAATTAAAATTAAATCCTATATAACTTCTATACCGGTTCCTGAAATCCAATTGTTTTACAATTGTGGGAGCTGGACCAATATACCACGAACCTCCTAGTACCTCTCACCCAAGTTAGCCGGACCTAAGTAATATATAAGTCCTTACAACTTTCATGCATATGTTATCTGAGAGTGAGGGTATATATAAGTCGGTTTAGTCGACTGACGCTTTCGTACTTGTTGTGTCTTAATAACTAATTGAGTAATAACAAAACTGAATCAATAATTTGAAATCAGTGACATATTGGCGGTCCAAAGCTATTAATGTTATTTCCACAAACATCTCCGAGCAATTCTATTCATTTTAAATTGTACTCATGTAATAACCATAAATAGAAAATTGCATTTATTAATTAAAATTGTAATTTTGAAATTGATGTTTAATTACCGCATTACTAAACTGACTAAATAGGGAATATTTGTGAAATCGCGAATTTTGGATTTTTTGCAACAATTGCATTTTTCCGAGACTGACTACATATGGGCAATAAGATGGGTCACGAAAATAAATTGCAGGGTTCACCCCCTGAAATGAAGATTGTTTAACAATGATCTGCAAAATATTTCGTCACTGAATCAACCCATCTGTGAGCTAAACGCTCCTGAAAACACCTCTAAAAACATGTTTTTCTCGCGTATTTTTTATGTTGTATTTTAGTCCATTTTTTTCTGAATTAATAGACCCTTGAAAGCACTTTAAAATTTATATTTTTATTCTTGTCTTAGAATAACTCGTTGGACGTTTATATTTTTTGTGTGTCTCAAGATGACAGCTAAAATCACCTACTTCTTGGAAACATTTTTTGAGGCGTGTTATGAAAAATAAGTAGGAGGAATCAATACCTTTCGAATGATGCCTAAATGATGAATATCGGACGAAAAATGACGTCACTCACTCCATGTTTGTAAAATAATATAATACAGGAGATGGATTTTCAGAGCCACAATTTTCAAACTCTTTTTACAAAAATGAGCGCTGCGGCGTCAATTTCATTCCGATGTTCATCACTTAGACATCATTCGAAAGATATTGAGTGTCGTTATCTATATATATAAAAATGAATCTGTGTTTGTATGTTTGTTGGTTTGTATGTTTGTTTGTTCTTTATAGCAGCCTAAACTACTGAACCGATCTTCTTGAAATTTTCACAGTATGTTCATGCTGAACCGGTGGTGAAAATAGGCTATATAAATTTTTGATATTTTCAGTGGGCGTGGCACCTCCCACACAATTTGGGGATTTATTCGTTTTTTATAAATTAGCATATTCGGAATACTGTTGTAGCTAGAGTCTTGAATTTTTGTGAAAGTTCACTAATTATTAGTCTGTACAGTTGTGTCAAAAAGGGGCGGTATTGGAAAAGTGGGCGTGGCACCTCCCATACGAAATTAAAACCTATTATTGAATATTGTCAGTTCTATGACACATAGAGTTCTGTAATTTTGTGTAAGTGCATCTAGCATCAATGTGCATAGTTGTGCCAAAAATGGGCGGTATTGGAAAAGTGGGCGTGGCACCTCTCATACGAAGTTAAAACCTATTATTGAATATTGTCAGTTCTATGACACCTAGAGTGCTGAAATTTTGTGTAAGTGCATCTAGCATCAATGTGCATAGTTGTGCCAAAAATGGGCGGTATCGGAAAAGTGGGCGTGGCACCTCCCATACGAAGTTAAAACCTATTATTGAATATTGTCAGTTCTATGATACCTAGAGTGCTGTAATTTTGTGTCAGTGCATCTAGCATCAATGTGCATAGTTGTGCCAAAAATGGGCGGTATTGGAAAAGTGGGCGTGGCACCTCCCATATGAAGTTAAAACCTATTATTGAATATTTTCAGTTCTATGACACCTAGAGTGCTGAAATTTTGTGTAAGTGCATCTAGCATCAATGTGCATAGTTGTGCCAAAAATGGGCGGTATTGGAAAAGTGGGCGTGGCACCTCCCATATGAAGTTAAAACCTATTATTGAATGACACCTATTGTGCTGAAATTTTGTGTAAGTGCATCTAGCATCAACGTGCGTAGTTGTGACAAAAATGGGCGGTAATGGAAATGCGGACGTGGCACCTCCCATACGAAGTTAAAACCCATTTTCGAATATATGCCGTTCTATGGCAGATAAAAAACTGACATTTTGTGTAAGTGCATCTAGCATCAATGTGCGTAACTGTGCCCAAAAAATGGGAGATATTGGAAATAAGGGCGTGGTATCTTCCATACCTCACATACGAAGTTAAAACATATTATCGAATAGACCTAGAGTGCTTAAATTTTGTGTGAGTTGATCCAGTGTAAATAGTTGTGCAAAGATGAGCGGAAAGTGGGCGTGACTCTTCCCATTTGAAATTAAAACCGGTTTTAGAGTATTTCGACACCGAGATGGGCGGAAAGTGGCCGTGACCCTTCCCATACGAAATTAAAACCAGTTTTTTGAGTATATTCTACAACGATATTCCTATATTGTTGTGTGAGTTAATTTAGTTGTAACCTTCTTAGGCAATATACAAATGGGAGGGATTTGAAAAATGGCGCATTTTTGATTTGAATTTTGTAAAATTACACGTTTTCTGTGCATTTTCTTAGCACAATAGTAAAGAAAGGTTATTAAAAGAAAAATATTCATTCGCCAACAACCGACTTAAGTCAAGAAAACTGATATTATATTAATTTTTTAGTTTTTGTGTTCTTTGATTAGTGAACAATTTGATTGATTTTCTATGTGTTTTTAATGTAATGTAATTTCATCTTACGAATGAAGTTTTTTGTTTAGGTAATGGAAAGGAGGAGAATCACATTTAACAAAAAATCAATTTGATTTTGACATTTTTTCAATTATTCGCCGTAAACTAAAGTTCTCCATGAAACATATCCATTTCTTTATTATCTCAGGGAAGAAATGAAATCAATGAAAAGTGTCATAGAATTTATGAAACATTACTTAGAAACTATGAAATGCAGTTATTCATTCGATGAACTTTTGTCATACAAGTTCATAATATGATTTATGAAACTTTTCAAACATTTTATGAAGAAACTTCATTAATTTTATGAAAGAATTTCACAAATAGTAAGTACTGAAGTTTGCAATATAAACAAAAATAGCAAAAAAATGCCTGACTCGTTGACTAACCAATCAACACTCACCACCATTGCGAGAGTCTTTGCAATAAATATGTCTTTGTCCTAAATCAGGGTTCATACTTATGTCAGAGTTAACAGAGTACAAATGAGAATTGCTAGCGTTCGACGCATAAAATCGAAAATAAGGTTGTAAATTATGAAACATTTCATAAAAACTGTGGAATCCTTCATTATATTTATGAAGACATTTCATAACACAAATATTTTATTGGTTATGACATATTTCATATATTTAAGAATTATTTCTTTAATACAATGAAATCTTTCTGTGATCTATATATCTATCACTTTAACAATTTTGATTTATGAAATATGAAATATTTATGAACAAATTGTATGAAACATTTCATTTTATTTATGAATTTTTCATACATATTAAAAAAAAATTCACTAAATTTATGAAAAACCTTTTATGAAATCGCTTCATAAATATTATGAAGGAAAATTTTTTCAGTGTGGAGTAAAATTGTTGAACTAAATTGAAGTATGGATTTTACTCAAATTTAGGAATTCTATTTGAAAACATGGCTCCACATAAATATATTTAATTAAATATAACAAGATGTGTAAAATTTTATCAACGTCCGATGACAAATGCAGATTTTACAGCGGTAATAACACAAATCGTATGGACATTTTTTGGGGCCCAATAATAATATATCCGTTCCCTTTATTCCTAGTTGAAATATTTTATGATCTGCAAAATTTGATCACGACCTGATGTAAGATATAGGTTCTAGAGCGGTAATAGTGTACAATTGGGGGCAATTTATATGGGGGTTAAACCAAAATAAGGACCCATATATTTGACATTCATAGTACGAAATATAACATGATCTGCAAAATGTTATCAACTTCTGAACTAATACGTGCGTTCTAGAGCTTTAATGGAAAAATTTTGGGCCCATTTGTAGGGCGCTACATTGAAAAGTGGACCCCTCTAGATCACTTTCAAAGTAGGTGTTCTTAGTTGAAATATAACATGATCTGCAAAATTTTATCAAGTTCTGCTGTAAGGTGACTTTTCTAGAGTGGTAATAGTATAAACTGGGCGCCATTTGTTAGGGGCTATACCAAAATATTTGACGTATGTAGTTGATTTTCATAGTAGGTGTTTTCAGTTGAAATATAACTTGAGGTGGGAAATTTGATCAAGATCCCATGTTTTCACAAATGGTTAAATTGTCCATAATTAATTGATCCTTACCTTAATGCGAAAGACAGAGGACAGGCCATCACAATTCTGGCCATACGAACTGTGCCACGCATAATTTGGATACGGTTCCAGCTGTATACCGGTCGTACTTTGAGGATTGCAGACACGCGCCAAAGAATAGGGAGAACCTCTGGTAAAGCGGGGAATCGTCATAAATACTTCGGGTGGGCCAGTACCTGAAAATGATATATTTTGAATGGAGGAACATCAGTCGAAAGCTTAATTAGATATTCACTTGGAGTGTAGACATCCAGATCTATGGGTATGACACTGTTTGGATTGTATCGTCCATCGGCCAGAGCTACTTCGCGTTCGTGCTCTGAGGGGAAAGTAAATTCCAGACTTGATGCTTCATATATGGTTGTTAATTCTCTGTGTGGATTTGCTGGCAGATGTACCAAAGGTGGTGTTGGATTAGGGACCGGGGATGGGATGCCATGATATCCGGATGCTACAGGATATGTTGGATTATGGGCCCCATTGTACTGAGGACGAGGTGTTGGATTATGGGCCACATTATATTGAGGAGGAGGTGTTAGATTATGGGCCACATTATATTGATAAGGTGCTGGGGTTGGGTTGCTATGATATCCTGATGCTAGAGGAGCTGCTGGATTATGGGCCACATTATATTGAGAAGGTGCTGGATTATGGGCCACATTATATTGAGACGGTGCTGGATTATGGGCCACTTTATATTGAGGAGGTGCCGGGGGTGGGAAGCCATGGTATCCTGATGTTTGAGGTGGGGCTGGATTACGGACCACATTATATTGAGGCTGTGCCAGGGGTGGGGTGTCACTGTATCCTGATATTAGAGGAATGACGCATATACACACGTACAATTGAAAATTCCTGCAGAAAAAAATAAGAGTTATTAAAATGCGCAAAAAAAAAAATAAGTTTACACAAGTTTTAGGAACAAAATCTGTAATCTTTATTCAAAGTATTATAGACAACTGAATTTCCACAAAAACTTGAAAATCCTGCTGACAAGTGTACATCCTTGTATTTCACAATTGGTTAAGCTGATTTCGATACTCCGTGTATCTTGTTTGAAAAGTCTCTACAATTTTACAATTAAATCACTCCTGAAGATATTTTAAACAAGATTCTAGGACTACCCGAAAAAACATAAACAAATATTGAATATGTATATCCTTAAAAAATTCCAGGTTCTTTTGTAAAGTGAGCTTAACCAAAAACTGAAAAATAGACTACAGGATCTTTTTTCAGAATTTTATAGATATGAAAAATTTAGTGGCTATGGGATCTTAAAAATTTTTGTTACAAAGTATAATTTAATAATTTGCTAAGATCGCCCAGTTGCCGATTCACGAAACATTCCGTGACTTTCGAAGTCATAGGACAGACGTATGTTTTGTTTAGTTTCTTATCATTTGATTTCATTTTTTAATAAGTACCCTTGATTTATTAACAATCAAATTTTAGAATTCCAGTGACAACATCATTTTTCAATGAAAGTATTTTTCCAGTGAAAGTATTTTATTTATAACCAGCAGTTAAATCCAAATGAAATTCCCCCAATTTGTATTTCCCTTATGTCATATTACACATGTGAATTAGGGGATTTTTTGCTCTGCGACTTGTTCGCTGAGTTTGGTGACCGGCTCTACGAAGGCGGGCTGGGAATTAATCGGCCCTGCTACGAACAGGTTTAGACACAATGAGGAAATCTCGATTTAGTAAGTGCAACGTAATAGCCTTGTCACACTACATGCGAAATCTAGCTGAAATGACACAAGGTCGATTTACAAATGTCAGATCCCATACAAAATTGGCATTTGAAAACCGACCTAATGTCATTTCAACTAGATTTCTCATATTTGTTTGATATTGGTATAGCAAAATCGAGCACCATAAAGTGATTCTTATGTATAGGGGATGAAATGGGACAAAAAGGGATAGATCAAACGACAACAACTTGATATTGTTGTGTACTTAGTGGATACGTAATATGAAAATATTTTTTCCAAATTAGTACTTTAAAGGGCTAAAATGGGAATAGAGGGATAAAAATTGTACCAACTAAACGGCTACAGCTAGAATGAGGAAATTTGGTATGTACAGGGTTTTCCAACAAGAGGTGTTATTTGATTCAAAGAAAAATGCAATTTTTTGAGATAAATGATCGGATGTTTAATTCATAATAAAGAGGAAGGTATGCCGTAATGACGAATCTGCTCTCTCTATGTGAGGCAATAAGATTCGTACTCTGATAGAAGCAGATACCTGGGAGTTATCATTCATGGCAAATTTGAATTCTATAGGCACATTGACCATATTCTGGCCAAAGTTAAAACTGTTTTCTGGAGTTATCTGTACGTTTTGTACGATGTACGGGTGGTCTAGATGTTAGAATCAGGCTATTGATCTATAAACAGATCATTAGGCCCATGATCTCTAACGCCTTTCCAGTTTGGTAGGGGATTTCTTCCAACCAAATGGAAAGACTTAGAATCTGGGAAAGGAGGATTCTGGTGTCTTGCCTGGGCTTACGGCCCCGCAGACATCCAGATGATTCCATAGATTTTGATAGGATTGATGTATTCCTCATGAGGAGTGCAATCAAGTTTCTAGAAAAGGCGTCCTTTCTAGAAAACGGTCTGGTTAAAGACAGTCTTCTGTATGACAACAGTCTGCAGAGACTATCGACGGACAACTACAGACCGCCGGTCAGTATTCTGACCTTAGATGGGGAAGGTCTTCTGTTTAGACATGATAGGCTCCTGTTTTATCACAGGAGGTTAGGTTCCTTGCATATGGCTGATTTGGTGTACAACACCAATCAATAACTTTCTAGATTTTAAGTATTGTAAATAGTATTTTTAGAAATAAGTATTAGTTCGTAAGTTAAAAAATGAATGAAAGAATATAAATGTATAGCGATAAAAAAGTTAAACAATATGTATGTACATCGTATTGTATCATATAAAGGGTGATTTTTTAGCTATTATCTTTTTGGCAACACTGGTTTAAACAGCTGACGCACGTTTCGTGTTTTGTTTCACTGTCAAACATCTTCAGTTTGGTCTATAATTTAACCATGAATCGTCTTACAAACGAACAACGCTTGCAAATTAATGAATTTTATTATCAAAATGCGTGCTCTGTTAAGAAAGTTCATCGCGCGCTTCTTCTGTTCAGCGACGTAGCTCATTTTTGGCTCAATGGGTACGTAAATAGGCAGAATTGTCAATTTGGGAGTGAATATCAGCCAGAAGCATTGCAAGATCTACCAATGCATCCAGAAGAGCTACCAATGCATCACAGTTTGGTGCGGTTTATGGGCTGGTGGCATCATTGGACCGTACATCTTCAAAGATGATGCGAATCGTAACGTAACTGTGAATGGTGAGCGCTACCGTGAGATTATATCCAACTTTTTTTGCCCAAAATGCAAGAGCTTGACTTGCATGACATGTGGTTTCAACAAGACGGTGCCACATGCCACACAGCACGCGCAACAATGGACTTATTGAGAGGCGAGTTCGATGAACATTTTATTTCACGTTCATTTTATTTCAATTGGCCGCCTAGATCGTGCGATTTAACGCCTTTAGACTATTTTTTGTCTCATGTCTATACAGACAAGCCCGCTTCAATTGACGCATTGGAAAACAACATTGAAGCATTTATTCGTAAGACACCGGCCGAAATGTTGGAAAGTGTATACCAAAATTTGACTAAGCGAATGGACCATTTGAGGCGCAGTCAAGTCAACATTTGCATGAAATAATCTTCAAACATTAAATTATATGGACCGTACTATCGATTCAAATAAAGATTTCATGCATTTTTCTGAATTTTATGTGTTTGTTTTCTGAAAAACTTTCCTATAGCTTTTAAAAAATCACCCTTTATTACACGAGAAGTATTTCTAATTCATGAATCGTTTACTTTCCTCTTAAAAACTGAAATTATGTTTGTATTTGTTTTGTTACTTCTAATCGACATCTGGCGGTTCTAAGGTTCAAAGGTTCATATTGTTCCTAGTGTTAAAACTAGTCTGATTCATTACAAAAGTAATGGTATGGTGATCTATAATTTTAACTGATTTGAAAAGATACAGAAGTAATTGCAACTTAAAAACTCCGTAAATGGGCAATATTGTTAGTGAAACATCTCTATACAACGATAAGGTGGGAAACTGCAATGGTAGGTTAAAAATAAAAAAACAGTTTTTTTTTGCTTTATTCTGGGTTCTTTGTAGCTCATTACTTTTTCTACTAAAGAGTGATTTTTTTGAGGTTAGGATTTTCATGCATTAGTATTTGACAGATCACGTGGGATTTCAGACATGGTGTCAAAGAGAAAGATGCTCAGTATGCTTTGACATTTCATCATGAATAGACTTACTAACGAGCAACGCTTGCAAATCATTGAATTTTATTATCAAAATGCGTGCTCTGTTAAGAAAGTTCAGAAAGAAAGAAATTGTGTTCAGCGACGAAGCTCATTTTTGGCTCAATGGGTACGTAAATAGGCAGAATTGTCGATTTTGGAGTGAATATCAGCCAGAAGCATTGCAAGAGCTACCAATGCATCCAGAAAAAGTCACAGTTTGGTGCGGTTTATGGGCTGGTGGCATCATTGGACCGTACTTCTTCAAAGATGATGCGAATCGTAACGTAACTGTGAATGGTGAGCGCTACCGTGAGATGATATCCAACTTTTTTTTGCCCAAAATGGAAGAACTGAACTTGGTTGACATGTGGTTTCAACAAGATGGCGCTACATGCCACACAGCTCGCGATTCTATGGCCATTTTGAGGGAAAACTTCGGAGAACAATTCATCTCAAGAAATGGACCGGTAAGTTGGCCACCAAGATCATGCGATTTGACGCCTTTAGACTATTTTTTGTGGGGCTACGTCAAGTCTAAAGTCTACAGAAATAAGCCAGCAACTATTCCAGCTTTGGAAGACAACATTTCCGAAGAAATTCGGGCTATTCCGGCCGAAATGCTCGAAAAAGTTGCCCAAAATTGGACTTTCCGAATGGACCACCTAAGACGCAGCCGCGGTCAACATTTAAATGAAATTATCTTCAAAAAGTAAATGTCATGGACCAATCTAACGTTTCAAATAAAGAACCGATGAGATTTTGCAAATTTTATGCGTTTTTTTTTTTAAAAAAGTTATCAAGCTCTTAAAAAATCACCCTTTAGCATAAATAGTGGACAAGTAGTTTAAATGACTATGTATCAAAGACGGGTATAACATTAGTTTTGTTTTTACATTAAATTTATTTTTAAATTTGCAAAGCAATGAGGCACTCCATATACAGCCTTAGCAATACAACTTTTATAGTCCTCTATTTCAACATATTGACTACGATTTGTCAGATAACTCCCCAGCAATTTTAACGCGGTTTCACCAATGCCATAATAATTTAATTTATGAATGATGATTTTGTGGTCTACTAAATCAAGTCTACTCTAATTTTTGAATTGACTTGAAGTATTATTTCGCTATATAGTATAAACATACTGGTAACCTTGTCTTATAAGCGTTCAGGCTAGCCGAACTTTGCGCCGTTTTTACTTGTTTTCAATAAAATCTGTCGATCCGTTTAAAAGTAAAAGTAACACATTTTGTCAATATTTAAGTTAAAAAAAAACTAATAAAGAGTTATAAGATAGAAAAAAAACATTAAAAAATATTATAGAATTAAAATAAAAAATATGCACAAAGATGGACAACGGCAAACATCGAATTGAATTAAATTGAGTTAAGATATTAAGTCAATTTTGTTTATGACGCCTACTTTCTCGGTGTTGGACCGGTATTGAATCAACTAGATTCTCAATTGGAGCGTATTAAAAACCCCAACGAAGACTGAGTTCTCCATATCGTTTGTGTTTATTTAGCTCTCGCGCTCTAAGAAATAACTGCACTTCAGTATTCTAAACAATATGAAGTGAAATATAGTTCTAGTAGATTTATATATGTTTTCGATGCAACCGGCTAACATCAACAGCGTTGTTTAATAACCCGCAGAAGCACGGTGTGACTTTTCTTATACTTTTAGAATGCAAAAATTAATAACTTTCGTTATGGGATATGGAAAGTTGGCATGTCATAGTGAAAAAACATAAATGGGCGTGGTTCGCCCTAATGACAATAATCTCTTAAGTAATGACAATATATTTAATGTCAGAACTGTCAGAACAGTCGATATTCACTGATATTTTTTAGTATTTTCCCCAAACCATAAAAAGTTGACTTCCATGACTCTCGAACGGCCAATGAGACACTAGAACGGCCAATGAAAGCAAATCAAAATTTTTGCATTAAAGTGATCTTTATTATCTATTCTTTCATATTATTGGCCTTGGTTATTGTTTTAACAAATATTTCGTCATAAGAAAGCACTTGTATTTCAAATACAGTCATTTATGAAATAATAGCACCCGTGTTGTTTTTGTTCATTTGTTCACTGGGCTACACCATTTAATAAGATTAAAAATTCCATGTATTTAAATTTTGAGTTAATTCATGCAATTATAAAATCTTATTCTGTCGCTAAATGGGTTTTTTTGTGCCGCATAGGAAAAGTCCAGGAAATCCCAAAAAAAATAATTGTGTATAAAGTAGATTTGCTGTTAGTGAATGATTCACTCCGGTCTCAGGTGAAACCTGCTGTAGGCTTCACCTACACAATGCACTATGGCCGGAAATACCCATTTAGCGTGAAGAAATATTTCCATGTTTTTATTTGAATTTTTTCAATTGTTTTAGTTTAGATTTGTTTATTTTTGTGTATTTTATGATTTTTTGTTAAAAAATAAAATTTACAAAATTAAATATACATATGTATATGGACATTTCTCCAGAAAGATCTGCAATTACAATTATGATCATACTGATTGCAAAGTTGCATTCATGTTTTATTCAGTTTTTTTATTTTTAAGACTATTCTTTTTTAAAATTTTTTATGATAAAATATTTGTTACAACAATAACCGACGCCAATAATTCGAAAGAATAGATAATAAAGATTAGTTTAGAGCTAATTTTTGATTTGCTTTCATTGGCCGTTCGAGTGCCTCATGTCCTGTAATATATTGAAATTTATGTCACGTTCCAAATTTTAGGTTGTTAAATCGTAAAAGAGTTTTATTAACTCGCCAAATTGTAAAATATAAAAATATTCCACATCATTTAAAAAAAGTTTTATCAAAAAAGTCCAATGCAATTTGGACTACAGGGTGGGCCATGTAACATTTTAAATTAGAATCAGCTATAAAAGAAAAAGTACTGATTATTTTTTCAAATTTCTGGTTTTATTGGAAAGGTTGAGCTTTGTCATTTAATAATAGAACACAATTCATATGACTATCACGACTGGGACGGCGATCAATCCAATTTTTCAGTACAGCCCAAAATACACACCAAACAGTGACTCGTTGTGAATGCATTGGCATCTCAATATTCACAGGCGGGTTCTCTGAACCCCATATGCGAAAATTTTGCTTATTGACATAGCCACCGACATGAAAATGAGATTCACGAAGGCTGCTCTGGAGTCCGAACTCTTCTCAAAAATTTTCCAAATAAATTTCTTACAGTTTGCGTTTAGTTTTGAAGTAAGTTTTTATACCCTCCACCTCCAGGATGGGGGTCATTCCGTTTGGCATTCCGTTTGTAACACCTTGAAATATCGATCTGAGACCCTATAAAGTATATATATTCCTGATCGTCATAACATTCTAATACGATCTAGCCATGTCCGTCTGTTGAAAGCATGCTAGCATCTAAACGAAAGGAGCTAGAACGTTCAAATTTTCCATAAATGCGTCTTATAGTCGTAGATCGGTTGGGATTGAAACGGGGTGAAATCGGCCCAAAGGGGAAAATTTTTCCCTCACAAGGACTAAAGATACCCATAATAATCCCTAATATTTTAGCGTATTTAAGCATGTTTTTTGAATATGTCTGTTTATATTTGCTTGATATTTGGTATGCGCAGTCCCCTTATAGAAAAAAGGGGATAAATTGGTACATATTAAACGACAACAGCTAGAAACACGAAATTCGGTGTGTACATTCCTCTAATTGAGTAGATACATAATATAAAAGATTTTTTTTTCCAAATTCGTACTTTTAAGGGGTAAAATGGGAATATTGTGATAAAAATGGTACCAACCAAACCTAGAATAATGAAATTCGGTGTATACATTCCTCTGATTGCATAGACAAGTAAAATACACAGATTTTTCAAAATTCTTAATTTTTGGGGTTAAAATTAAAAAATGGGATAAAAATAGTACCAATCAAATTACCGCAGCTAGAGTCATTAGATTCGGAGTATAAATTCCTCTGACTGTGTAGACACGGAAAATAAACTGATTTTAGAAATTCGTACTTTTTGGGGTAAAAATAGAAAATAGTACCAACCAAATGACCGCAGCTAGAGTCATGAAATTCGGAGTATACATTCCTTTGACTACGTAGACATGAAAAATAAAGTTTTTTTTTGCAAATTCGTACTTTCAAGGGGTACGGAGGAATAAAAATGGTACCAACCGAACGGCTACACTTGGAATAATGAAATTCGGTGTATACATTCCTCTGATTGCGTAGACACTTCCTCTGACTGCGTAGACACGGAAAATAAACGGATTTTTCGAAATTGGAAATTTCAAGGGATACAATGGTACAGAGGGATAAAAATAGTATCAAATAAACGACTACAGCTAGAATGATGAAATTCTAATTGCGTAGAAACGTCAAGGGGATAAAAATGGTACCAACCAAATGGGCGCAGCTGGAATCATGGAATTCGGTGTATACATTCCTCTGACTACATAGACACGCAAAATAAAAAGTTTTTTCCAAATTCGTACTTTTTCTTTTACGGCAAGAATTGGTTGAATCATGAAGTTAGGTTATTTTGCACTATTTACGTCTGATAATGGATTTTCAAAATTTTTTACTTTTGGAATTTGATTTGAAATAAATAATTAAAATATTTTATTTAATTATAAAATTATTTTTCCAATATTTGTATTTGTTTTGGTTTGCTTATATTAAAAAAATTATATTTTCCTGTAATATTACTGCACTTCTACGAAACCCGCCGTTAACGCCGTTTTTACTTGTTAATATTTCCCAATTCCCATTTTACAAATGTCAAACATAAACCTGCAAATAACAACTATGAAAACGTCAGTTGGCTAAGCCGACTTATATATATACCCTCCCTAGAGAACATGAGCCGGAGTATGTTAGTGGGAGGTACTAGAAGTTTGTGCCAATTGGACCCAGCTTCCACATTTGTTAATAATTGTAGAAACTTGATCAAATATGAAGTCATAATGGATTTCAGGCACCGGTAAAGGAGTTATAAAACATTTAATTTTACCTAGACTAGAGACAATTGCGGGGGAGGTATAAGAAGGTATGGCTAAAGCGTAAATATTTTTAGTGTTTAAAGTGATTATAAAAACATTTTCAAATATCTAATAACAAATGATTGTGACTATCCGTATAGATGTTATATCGGTTTTATTGTAACCAAAGTTTATGACACTTTGTGTGTGAGTCACCAGAATGGGTGTGGCAATATCGCCCATATTGCAAGTCAATGCAACGTCTATATATTGCCAAATATAAGCTGTAACAGCTTTAATTTTACATAGTTTAGAGTGATTTGTGTGGGAGGAACTAGAAGGGGCGTGGCAAAACCACCCATATTTTGTACGCTTAAAATGATTATAAAAAACCTTTTGAATTCACTTTGGTTTTAATTTAACATAGGAATATTGGTCATTTGTGTGGGAGGTACCTGAAGGGGCGTTTCAATTTCTCCCATATTCGAACTTAAATTAAATTTGGGGAAAATATTACCAGGTGCTAAGTTTGAATTGATTCCTTTCGAGAGTTATCGTGTACACTAGGCTGGGTCGCGGTCCATACAAATGGAAAAACAATTTGCAGTCACCCCACGTAAATAATGTTTGGATTGTTTAATGATGATTTGCAAAATATTTCGTCCCTAGACGTGAGCTATACGCTCCTGAAAATACTTATAAAAATCATGTTTTTAACATGATTTTTTTGTGCTGCATTTTAGTAAAAAAAATCCCTCGTAAAAACTTTAAATATTAATTTTGATTTTTGTCTTAGAGTAGCTTATTGGTCGAATTATTGGACCTTAATAGTAATTTTTTGTGTTTTTTGGCAACTGAAACATTTTACCTTTCAATGGCTCGAACAAAATTGGGAAATATTAAAAACTTGTACATGTATACATTGTTTTCTTTGTTAAAAAAGTACCCTATTAAAAAATGGCACAAAATATTTTTCCGATTTTTTCTTCTATTTTTATGATTTTTTTATTTTTAAAAATCAATTATTTGGAGACTTTTCCAAACCACTGTGCCTGTGCACAAAATGTTTATTTGTTTTTATCATTAAAATTTCAACAAATAAAAAACTTTGCGCTGGAAGACCAATATTTGGTATAAATTTGACACTAACCCTTAAGGGGTTAAAAGCATCTCCCTTGTGCACTGATTCTAGTCGCTTCTGTCATATAAATAGAAGGTCGGATTTCAAGCACTGAATTTGCACAGAGTCGGAAACGAAGTTTCAAAAAATAAAATGTAAAATTAATACCAATTATTATACAAAATAAATTCAATGATTTGTTGTTTTGATTTTCGATCGATTTTGATTGAATTGAATTTGATTTAAAAAAGCGTGCTGCATTATTTTTAAAAATAGACTTTTTCAAAAAATAATAACGAGTTTTTGTGCAACCTTTGCAAAATTATCTGCGTGCAACGTTAATTATTTTTGTAAACACTTTTGGTTGGCAGGTTTGCTTTCACAGCGATGACAACTTAATAAACGGAAATTCATTCCGTTTCATAATTAACAGTTTTCTCGTTGTTAATTAATTTATTGTGAAACATCAATTCGATTTTGCCAAAACAAAAGGTAAATGTCAACACTTCGATAGCTACAGATCACTTTTGGTCCATCAGAATTGGTAAAATCTAACACTTAAGTTGAGAACATTGTTTACTTTGTTCTGTAGAGCGCCTATCATTCCCTCGTCTTTGTTACTTTTGATTATTTCTAAAAATGCAGATGTAGAGACCGGTATATTGAAGCCAACTGAAATCGAATTCGTTTTTGTTATCAGCTATAAACGAATTTATTATCTCGCATTATGTCATACATTTGAGACAGCGGCATATTATTGTTCCGAGAACCAAAACAATTAGAAAAATCAGCGACACAAATATTCTCATATTCCCATGCAAGGGACTCTTGCAACTTATTGAGGTGGTGGGTTTAGCTGTTGCGTGTGATTGTGATTTAAACTTCCTCTCTAGCACATTTCACCATACTTTATATTACTATCGATTCACACATTTTATCACTTTTTTGTGCCGTTTCATTCCACTGTGCGCTGCTCTTTTTGTCTTAAGGCTTGCTAAGCTGTTGATATAAACAATATTTAGCTTTGACTCACATTTTGGCACTTTCTTCACTTCCACTACTTTTAGAACAGCGAACTCAGCTCTGGTATCGGAAATAGGTCCGGCTTTCTTGCCGGATGAGAATTGACTGAAATTACGATCGCGCCTTTGCATCGATGTCTACTTGGTATTGGCATTGCAAATCTAAAATAATATATTTTTGTGGAGATTATAAGAATAATTAGTATATAAATATGTCTGGCTATGTCTTTGGCTGAAATGCAATAGAACGTAAGTAACGGAACGATGAAATCGAATGTTTTTTGGGTAGAATTTTGAATTTATCCAATATGCATATTTATGGGCAGTTTCCCGTTCTGTTGCCAACTTAATGTAGAGTATTCATAGAGTATTTATTCATTTTGTTATTCCCACTTTGAAATATTCATCGGGGACTCGATTTGGTATATATGGGATTCTCTGCAAAACGGTTCAAAAATTTAAAATTTTCTCACGGTTTTTTGCAGTGTAGAACAGCAGGTCGTGCTCATTCGCCGGAACTTGGCGTGAGCGTTAGAGGATACTGTCGAAATTCCATACTTCAATTAAGATATTTCACATTTAAGATATTTTTACACGGATTTATCAAAGTGAATTTGAATTTGACAATCTAGTGGTTGCGGGTAGTGCGAGGTTTATGTTTTACAGTGGTCCAAATTTGGTTATCTCGATTTTTTTTGATGATGGGGCTCACTTATCGATATCATAACCTTGGATCGCGTCATCAGATTATAACGTTATTGGTAAAGACTTACACCTTCTCTTTCGGAATGATTAATGTCATTGAGGTTCAAGGACTCCAAAAATTAAAAATAATTTTAATCATTAAATATCCTGAAAAAACATATATTTATTTTTATAGCCTCCACCTCCAGGATGGGGCTATACTATCTCTGTCATTCCGTTTGTAACACCTTGAAATATCGACCTGGGAACCTATAAACTATATATATTCTTGATCGTCATAAAATTCTAACGCGATCTAGCCATGTCCGTCCGTCCTTCTGTTGAAACCACTAGCATCCAAAAGAAAGGAGCTAGGACGTTCAAATTTTGCATGCATACGTCTTATATTTGTAGATCGGTTGGTATTGCAAATGGACCAAATCGGCCCACATGGAGAATTTTTTCGCACATAAGAACTGAAAATTCCCATAATATTTAGAGTATTTCATCGTGTTTTTTGAATATGTCGGCTTTTTATATAAATCTATATAAATATAAAATTTATATAAATTTTATTTATATAAAGAGGATGAAATGGGCGAAAATGGATAAAAATGGTACCTATCAAACGACAACAGCTAGAAACACGATATTCAGTGTGTACATTCCTCTAACTTAGTAGAGACATAATATAAAAGTATGTTTACCAAATTCGTACTATTAAGGGATAAAACGGGAATATGGGGATAAAAATGGTAACAACCAAACGGCTGCACCTAGAATAATGAAATTCAATGTATACACCGAATAAAATATGGTTATTGTATATAAAATATGGTTATTTTGAAATGACTTCAAAAATGTTGCACAGTGAAAGGAAAAAAATCTAATTTTTGGGAAATTTTTCAATTTTGCGGCTACCCAAGCGCTACCTAAACGGTGTTAAGAATAATTCCTAGGAAGTTCATATGTTCTAGAAAGTTGTTTATTGAGATCTTAGGTACATTTTTATAGTTGATTGTTTCCCTGAATTTTCAGCGGTTTGCTACCTATGGACCTGAACAGGGGAAAAAAGGTTAAAAAAATCGAATTTTAAGTTTTTTGCGATTTTGACCTTGAAGATGAAGTTTTTTTGATTTTATATGTTCACAATTTTTGTTCTTTATGACAAGAGCTAGAACTTTGCCTCAGAGAGTAAGATATGAGCCTGAGAATATGATCACTTTTTTCCAAAAATTACACCGAGGCCTCAAATCTCTGGGGGCCCATAAAAAAAAAAGTGATTGACTTTGGGGAAAAAAAAACACGGGTCTTGACAGATCACGTGGGATTTCAGACATGGTGTCAAAGAGAAAGATGCTCAGTATGCTTTGACATTTCATCATGAATAGACTTACTAACGAGCAACGCTTGCAAATCATTGAATTTTATTACCAAAATCAGTGTTCGGTTCGAAATTTTTTATCGACAAATTTTGTTCAGCGATGAGGCTCATTTCTGGTTGAATGGCTACGTAAATAAACAAAATTGCCGCATTTGGAGTGAAGAGCAACCAGAAGCCGTTCAAGAACTGCCCATGCATCCCGAAAAATGCACTGTTTGGTGTGGTTTGTACGCTGGTGGAATCATTGGACCGTATTTTTTCAAAGATGCTGTTGGACGCAACGTTACGGTGAATGGCGATCGCTATCGTTCGATGCTAACAAACTTTTTGTTGCCAAAAATGGAAGAACTGAACTTGGTTGACATGTGGTTTCAACAAGATGGCGCTACATGCCACACAGCTCGCGATTCTATGGCCATTTTGAGGGAAAACTTCGGAGAACAATTCATCTCAAGAAATGGACCGGTAAGTTGGCCACCAAGATCATGCGATTTGACGCCTTTAGACTATTTTTTGTGGGGCTACGTCAAGTCTAAAGTCTACAGAAATAAGCCAGCAACTATTCCAGCTTTGGAATACAACATTTCCGAAGAAATTCGGGCTATTCCGGCCGAAATGCTCGAAAAAGTTGCCCAAAATTGGACTTTCCGAATGGACCACCTAAGACGCAGCCGCGGTCAACATTTAAATGAAATTATCTTCAAAAAGTAAATGTCATGGACCAATCTAACGTTTCAAATAAAGAACCGATGAGATTTTGCAAATTTTATGCGTTTTTTTAAAAAAAAAAGTTATCAAGCTCTTAAAAAATCACCCTTTACAACCAATCAAACGGCTGTAGCTAAAAATACACCCACTATATTTAGGATATATAAACTTTTTTGAAGAATGCTTCCTTATATTTACTTTTTGAATTGACATGAAGTATTATTTCGTTATAAATATTATAAACATTGTCTTGTCTTATAAGCGTGACTTAAAATAATTAAAATGTTTTATTTTAATTATAGAATTGTTATTATTATTATATTAATTATTATACCTCCACCTCCAGATCCTATAAATTATATATATTCGTGATCGTCATAAAATTCTAAGACGATATAGCCATTTCCGTTCGTCCGTCTGTTGAAAGCACGCTAGCATCTAAACGAGAGGTGGTAGGACGTCCAAATTTTCCATAAGTGCGTCTTATAGTCGTAGATCGGTTGGGATTGAATGTGGTCGAAATCGGCCCAAAGGGAAAACTTTTTTCCCTCACAAGGACTAAAAATACCCATAATAACCCCTAATATTTTAGAGTATTTAAGTATCTTTTTAATATATCTGTACTTACTTGATGCATGCACCATAAAGTGATTTTTATTCGTAGGGGGTGAAATGGGACTAAAAGGGATAAAAATGGTACCTATTAAACGACAACAGCTAGAAACACGAAATTCGGTGTGTACATTCCTCTAATTGAGTAGATACATAATATAAAAGTATTTTTTCCAAATTTGTACTTTTAAGGGTAAAATGGGAATAGAGGGATGAAAATGGTACCAACCAAACGGCTGCACCTAGAATAATGAATTTCGGTGTATGCATTCCTCTGATTGCGTAGACACGTAAAATAAACAGATTATTCGAAATTCGTAATTTTTAGGGGTAAAAGGGGATAAAAATGGTACCAACCAAATGGCCACAGCTAGAATCAAGGAATTCGGTATATACATTCATCTGACTGCATAGACACGCAAAATAGAAAGATTTTCCAAATTCGTACTCTTTTACTTTTACGACAAAAAAAAATTAGTTGAATCGTGAAGTTAGGTTATTTTGCACTGAGTACGTGAGATAATGAATTTTCCAAAATTGTTCTTTTGGAATTAAAATAGGATGGAAATACAACCAACTGTAGCACCCGCTATCTACCAATATGTATGTATGGTATTTAACCTTTTTTAAGATTGGTGCCTTATATTTACTTTTTGAATTGACTTGAAGTATTATTTCGATATCGATTTCGTGACTTAATTAAAATTTTATATTTATTTATAGAATTGTTTTTTCGTTATTTTTATTTGCTTTGGCTTGGCTATATTACAAAAAATTTAAATTTTCTAGTAAGGTTACTGCACTTCTACGACAATGGACAGCCTCTGTGGATTGCAATCCATGGTGGAGGGTATATAAAGTTCGGCCTTGTTTTTACTTGTTTTAGACTGAATAGTGCATGTACTTCTACAAGAAGACTACATTTATCAATAGATTTTCTTCAAATAGGCCTTCTTTCCTTCCTTAAGATTCCAGCTATTGCAAATTAAATAATATTCCGTTATCTAATTCACAAACTGTTTTTTTTTTGGTAATTAACAAAAAATTTAAAAATGATAATTTTTTAACTCTTTTGCGTCTACAAAGAGGGCCATAACTTCTACATTTATCCATCTTTGACATGGTGGCATTATTAGACGGGGACTATTTTCATATATTAACATTGAAAATCGGGCAGTCGGATATATTTTAGAAATTAGTCTATAGTTGACTACTTTTCGTATTTTTCGATTTTAAAGAATAGTGAAATTTTTATTTTTTGTTTCCATATTTATATTTTTACAAATTTGTTCATAATGTGCAACCTTTTAGAGTTTAGAAATGTATACAATTTTAAAGCAAAATATATTAAATCAATAAAATTATAAAAAATAAAACATTGTTTATTAAAAAAGTAATAAAAACAAACGAAAAAAGATAACCCGAGCCATGACCTTGTGATTGTAATCCGAGCCACCTTATCTCAGTGACTGTATATCCCTCTTATTCTGTAAGTAATTATTTTTTATTTTTAAAATGGAAAAATCGATCTAGACTGAGAAAAAATCCCATACAAGGGCAAAATTAACCTTTGAAAAGACCTATATTTGTATGGGTTTTGGTATTAGAATGCATAGGAATTGAGTAGTATATTAATCCAACCCAAAAATGCATTGATACAATCTAAAATTTAAACCATAAATAAGGTGATCTACATAATTGTAATTCACTTCTTCGGACATTTTAATTCTCGCAATTGACACGTTTCAATATTTCAATTATCTACGGACGGACACAGACAGTACTCCAAGGTCAAGGGTATATATCAGTCGGTTCGATTAAATTAAACTACATGATATGTGTATTTTTTCTGTTAAGCATTCTCTTAAAACTGGTTTTGGATTAATTTTTTGGGTTCCTTACTCTCATCCGCACGATGCAAAATTTCTTTTCGATTAGCATGTTTAGATATATATGTATGTGTATGTATGAGTGTGGCATTGACTAAATATAATTATCTCATATAACAAATTACACAGGCCGTCAAAACTAGACTTATTGTTTGTTGTCCGTTTGGTAGTAAAAAGCACAGTATTAGTATGCAAATTACGAATCTGTATCCACCAGTTTGAAATCGGCTAATATCTGCTGGCTCTCTATCTGGTTTTGTGACCACAATTTTGGCCATTGCCAAACACGTGATAGGAGCAAACAAAGCCTTACATTCTGATACATAATTGTCATCGGAAACAATCAATACCTTTTGTTTCTGAAATCTATTAAGATGTCTTTATTCTTATTAAGAATAAGAATGAGAGGTATGAAACAGTGGCGAATTGTTGACAAAATATACAATATGAAGAGCACGAGTGGAAGGTGGCGTAAATCACAGCCGATCTCGAGACAACAGTAGGACTGGCAGGCAAGACTCAACAGCGTCGTATGTCAAACGACAATGTAAACCTAAAAATAGAGAATTTTCTGTTGCGGCCATTCTAAAACCTTACACGGGAACAAATTTCTGAATGCAATTCGGTTGGTTCCTTATAAAAGAAGAACAATCAATCCCACACGACATAAATAAAAATCATATGAATATTTGGGACCTGCAAGGTAATAAATTGCGAAAAGCAAAACAAATTTCGGGTTTAAAACTAACTATATTGGGTTATTCTTTGTAAGGTTTGACTTCCAATAGGTTTTTTTGACAGATCACTAGGAGAGGGTAGTGCACGACTTTTCGATTTTGATATGCTAGAACCCCTAATTGTTTGTCTTTCGGAAAACAAATTCATGAGCCGGGTCAAAGGTGAGGGAAAGGGTAAAAACACACAAAAAGCCCCAGAACTGTCTCGGGGGGTTACATGTATGACCGACCCCCATAAATTTTCCCTCCACAATTTTTTTTCGAACACACTTATCTCCACTCGTTAAAGGGGCTCCCTTACAAAAATTAGTTTTTTTGTAAAATTTGTTTGTTAAAATTTACTGACCTAATGATGCCGCTAGTGGAGTCAACTGTATGACCGACCCCCAATATTTTTTCTACCCTATCAGTTTCTCTGAACATACCTACCTCATATCTTCAACACTTAAGGTGGTCCCTTTACGATTTTTTATAATGTTTGTTATGACAGTAAGGCCCAAAACTACGCCGAAGTCGCGCCTAGTTGGATTAAATGAAAGACCGACCTTCATTATTTTTTTCCGATCAAACTTACCCCCTATCCCCACTCCTTAATAGGACTCCCATACAAAAACTATTTTTTTATAAAATTTGCTCCTACAAATCTAACTGCCCCCAGTGGAGTAAAATGTATGACCAACTCCCATTATTTTTTCAGCCCTAATATTTTCTCACAACACACATACCCTCCAACTGCATATTAAGGTGGTCACCATACATTTGCCTATTTATAACCTCCACTAGGGTATTATGTCGTTCTGCATATGTTTATAACACCCACTTTCTGAGTCGGTTTAGCAATGTCCGTCTGTCCGTCCATCCATCTATTCTTGTAATCAAAGTACAGGTCGCAATTATTGTCCGATCCTAACAAAAATTGGCACAAGTACGTTTTGCGGCCCAGGAACGAACGCTATTTAGTTTGAAGCTAATCGGCTCAGATTTAGATACAGCCCCCATACAAAGGTCGCTCTCGATTTGATTTTTTTCCGCTCTAGAAACCACACATTTTAATCGATTTGCTTCAAATTTGGCACAGTACCCTCTGATTTAACTATATACATCTCTGTTGAATATGGATCAGATCTGTTCAGATTTAAATATAGTTCTAATACAAATTTCGCCACGGATTTTACTTTTTCCGCTCTAACCAGATAATTTAACACCGACTTCAATTGTAATGGCGCAGAAAGTGGAGGGTACGAACGAATCGCCCATAATTTGACCTTCCGAATGGACCACCTTGGCCAACATTTTCATGATATAATTTTCAATCAGTAAATACCATAAATTGTCATTTTAACCGATAATAAAAATATTAAGTTCACTGCCACATTTATGTGTTTTATTTTACATTATAAATCAAAACTCACGATTATACATTTTCAAAATACTTTTAGCAAAAATATATGTTGAAGTAAATGGTATTAACAAAACAGTTATACTTCCCGAAAATGTGTTGTGGTTTTTATAACAAGCTTATTTTAACTAGTAACTCTTTTGTCCTTCTATATTAAATTTACTTATATCCCAAAATAATATAAATAACAAATCTTCTCTAAAATCTACACCATTTCCAATTGAAATTGGGAAATTCCAATTGAATTTGAGAAATTCCATTTGAAATTGAGATTTTCCATTTGAAATTGAGAAAATTTCAATTGGAATTAAGATTTTCCGTTTGGAATTGAGAATATTCCAATTGAAATTGAGAATTTCCATTTATAATTGAGAAAATTCCACTTGAAAATTAGAATTTACATTTGAGACAATTCCAATTGAATTTGTGAAAATTTCATTTGAAATTGAGAATATTCTTATTGAGAATTTTAGATATTTCTATTTTCACCCAGGAAAAGTTTGTTGACTTGTCATCCGCAATAAACAATTTCAAATGCTGGAACATATATATATATATTGTATGCAATTCTCTGTGGTTTTACATTTGGCGATTTGAGATCCCCCTTAACCTTGGGTCAAATAACTGCGATATCATTATCAAGTGGCACTTTTCAAAGACTTGTTCCAGTCAGTTACGGAATTAAGCATTACTCATCTCCTCAGAACTAATTCTATTCAGTATAATAATTCCAATAGCTGTAATTACATGTTCGTTCGAGACATGTTGAAGGGACACCATAGGATCGGAAACAATCTCGGAATGAACCTTTTTTCTGTGGCACAATTGATATAATTATGTACATTCAATAAATCGTCATTCACAATTCACAAATATGCCAAAGCAGAAATATTCTCAACTTCAAATGGAATTTTCTCAATTTGAAATGTAAATTCACATTTTCATTTGGAATTTTCTCAATTTGAAATGAAAATTCTTAATTTCGCCTGCTTTTCATCTAAGCATTTATCTAGAAATACGCATTTTGAATGCCAGCTATATAGGTAAATGTTTTGGTATAGCCCCCATACAAATAGGCCCTTGGTTTACATTATTATCGCTCTAGAACCCACATCTTACATTGGATTTTGATACAATTTTGCAGATCATGTTATATTTCATTAAAGAATACCTACTTTGAAAGTGATCTATAAGGGCCCACTTTTTAATGTAGCGCCCTTACAAATGGGCCCCCATTTTTATTATCACCCCTCTAGGACACACACTTTTTAATGAAGCGCCCTTACAAAGGGCCCCCATTCTACTCTATTACAGGTCTAGAAACTACATCATACATCGGATCTTGATCATATAATATATTTCAACAACCGTGAATGAGAACTATATAGGAACATGTTTTGGCACAGGGCCCAATTTTTGTTATAGTTTTCCATCTAATGTCCGTCCGAGTCATCCTGTTACCGCTGTATAATCTGTATTTGTCATTGGTTCTCGACCAATTTTTCCGGATCATGTTATATGTACTTTACACGGAATATCTGCCGGCAAATTAGATTAATTACCATAAGAACTACATAAAATTGATCGCATGAAATGTCTGGACTCAGAAGAAAGTGAACCCTAATTTCCTCATATAAAGTTCAAACTTTTCTTGAAAGTAGCCCATTCTTTGAATTCTATTTCTATATTCTTTGATTCTAGTTAAATTTTCCTCAAATCAAGTAAATATTTAATCAAACTGAGGAAAATTACAGTTAGTTCTTCCTCAAATCAAGTACATTTATAATAAATCTAGGTAAAATTTTTCTGAAATTTTCCTAAATCTATGTAAATTTTCCCTCAATCCAAGTAAATTTGTACTAAATGTAAGTATAATTTTCCTTAAACTAAGTAAAATTTAAATAAACTGTTGCTGAAATTTTTAATGAAATCAAGTAAATATTTACATAAACAGAGGACAAAACAAGTAAATTTTTTCTATGTGGTTTGAATGTAATCTTTGTTTTGGTAAAAAAAAACACTAATTGTTACTTAAACTGAAGAAAATTTTACTTGATACAAGGAAAAATTTTAACTTAAAAAGTTAAATTTAACAAATAAAAATAATTCAAACAAATTATTTTGCTACTAATACAAAAACGATAATATGAAATATTTCTCAAAAGATTAAAGATACGTCTTCCATAAAGAGTTGAGCTATTACTCCATGATTTTAAGGAAAAATACATTTTTAGTTAAAATTTCCTAAATTAAATTTTTTCCATACAAAAATGTCTTAATATTTTTCTAACTTAAAAATTGGAAATTTTATTCCACACAACTATAAATATACTCAATTGTAAGAATTTTTTATTAAATTGAATGAAATGTTTTTAAGTAAATATACTACCCTATTTCTAGTAAATGAACTATTTGCTATGAGTTTGGAATAAGGAAATTTTACTCATACTTGGTTAATTTTCCTATTTTTAAGGAAATTTTTACTAATTAATTAATTTGTACTAGTAAAGTCAAATTGTTGAACTAAATTGGAGAACTGAAAACGCCACAATCTCCACTGTGTCCATAGTTTCAGACGTATATAATCCAGCTCAAGTGTAGCGACATTTTTTAAAAATTGTCGTACGGTGTAATATAGAAGAAACATTTGCAAAAGTCATCTAGTAACAATAAAAAACATCAATTACGCTTTATAATGTAACTTATCAGAAAAAAAATATTGTCAAAATGAGGAACCTTCAATTAAGCCAGTATCATTGACTTCATTCCATAGTATGATAACTTGACATAGCACTTTTTTTTTAAGTATAAAGCTTTTTTAATTCGATTTGCTTCTACTTAAGTTCTGCCAAAATCAGGTGTTCCACAATTTATGCAAATAAATTTTTCTTAAAAAATTGGAAATTTTTGAGAGGAGTTCCGTTCACCGAAATGACTTTACATAAATAAATAAAAAATATAAATTCTAATTGAATTTTAGAACTTATACGCATAATTTTAAAATCGTGTTAATAACACTACTCAACAAAATGAAAAAAATTTCATGTACCCCGGATGCGATAATTTTTTCTGTGTAGATAACCTTGACATGAGCTCGAAAAACGCAATAATTTTTTTTTTTCGTTTGGTTTTTTTTTTATTTTTTTTTTAAATTTAAAAATTTTTTTTTGGTTAATTTGTTTCGTCCGGCATAACTCGGGAACCACTAGCCCGATTTAATTGAATTAAATTTTAAAAAATTTAAAATTACAATTCCCTTAATCTGTTCATATATTGTTTTCCTATACAAGCAACAGTTTCCAAGTTAAAAATGAATATATAAAGGAAAAAACTTATTTTTTGCCTAAAGATTTAAAATTTTTTTTTTTAAAAAATCCATAAAAAATCCAAAATGAAAAAAAATGTCAAATCTTATTACTTTTACGTAAAGTCACATAACCTATGAGCAAAATGAGACAAAGATCATGAAAATCGATGCACGCGTTTCGCTTTTATTCGCAATTGTGTAAAGGTATGAATTTCAAAAATTTGCTCGACATATGCACAACTTTGTCTATGGTAAGGTTTTTTCTTTTTTTTTTTATTCTCAGAATTAACAAAACGGAATAAACAAAGGGTTATTTAATTTTTATGATTGCGTAAGCAAAGTAATAAACGCTAATAAATGTGCGTGAACAATTAAAAGGAAAAAAGGAAAGGGGACTTTTTTAATTATTTGGGTTTTCCGTTGGCTACCTGTATGATTTTTTTACAGAAATGCAACCCACATTTAAGGGTGGTCATTATTCGGAAAATTTAAGACTCACACATGGTGAAACAGGTATGTAGCCACCGTAAAAAAATATACACCCATTTATAAGTACCTGTCAGTAAAATACTAAACGCGATAGTTAAAATGAGCAAACGTTCGCGAGGATTTGAATGCAATACCAATCCAAGTAATTTTTGTTACATGTGCGCCATGCTCGTCACTCACATCGCCCAGGTTGTCCGGAAAGAAGTCCAAGTGCGAGTGTAGAAAATGTATCTTAAGCGACATATTTGCTCTAATTTTTTTATAATTTTGGAGTAGTTGTTCGACGATCTCTCTGTAATTTGAGCTTTTGTTGTTTCCAAGAAATCCGGAAACAATTTGCCGAAATGAGTTCCAAGCTGCAGCTTCATTTGGTGATAAAATGTGCTCAAACTGTTGGTCTTGCACAACTTTTTAATTTGCGGACCGTCGAAAACGCCTTCCTTAATCTTTGCCGATGAAAGGTGAGGAAAAATGGTTTTTAAATAGGCGAACGCTTCGCCATCTTTGTTGATAGCTTTCACGAAGTTTTTTATGAGTCCGAGCTTTATGTGAAGAGGTGGGAGAAAAACATTTTCCTTTTTTATGAGTGGTGTATATTTCACGTTGTCGCTGCCGGGGATGAAGTTAACTCTTTCTGTCCAACTCCTCCTGGTGTAATGATGTTGACGATCGCGGCTGTCCCAAAGGCAGAGAAAACAACAGTACTTTGTGAATCCACCTTGTAATCCACAAAGGATACCGATAACCTTAAGGTCGGCACAAACTTTCCAATCGTGCCTCTCATAGTTAAGGCACTTTAGTAGATTGTCCATGACTTCGTATGTTTCCTTGGTGTCAACGGCATGAGCAATTGGAATCGAAGGTTTCTCGTTGCCGTTGTGCAGTAAAATTGCTTTAAGGCTCTGCTTGTTGCTGTCGATGAAAAGACGCCACTCTCCTGGATCGTAAGAGTACCCGAGTTCACCAAATAATCCGGAAATGTCCTTACAAAAACAGATGTTGTCTTTTTTTGTGTAGTACCTTGCGTATGGTTCATGACGCTTCCTGTAGATTGTTGTCACCACACCAGGAGCCAAGAAACCGAACTGTTGCATGCGCGATGCATGCAACTCTGCATCTTCCTTGGAGACTTTCAATTCTCTAACCCAATCGTTCAGTTCTGCTTGGGAACATAAGCGTTGACCTCCATGCAATGTATATGTTGACTCGCATTCTGATGTGGTTTCTACTGTCTCCGGATCTGATGTTGGATGTATCGCCTCATTATTAGATGCCCATCTTGAAACGGACGGTTGCGGGTCCACTGGTTCTTCGGAAAATGGCACTGGAAAATTCACTGTTGAAACAGCAGCGTAAGTCCATCGTATATTTTTTCCCACGCCTGTTTTTTTGCTAAGACAGAAGTAGCA
The DNA here is from genome assembly GCA_947397865.1 of Polietes domitor. Taxonomy (NCBI): domain Eukaryota; kingdom Metazoa; phylum Arthropoda; class Insecta; order Diptera; family Muscidae; genus Polietes; species Polietes domitor. The sequence continues at coordinate 272,653,533 of OX377618.1, forward strand.
ATCTGTTACATGGCAAAGCGGAGCTCTCCAAAGCATTGGCATGATGATTCTCGGCTGTCGTCTGAAAGAATTTCAATAATAAGTTATATATGTTCTTGAATTTCGTAATCTACACTTACCTTGAGTCAGCTAGCTGTACGTAGCACCTTGGACATAGAGCACTTGGTGTACACCGCTCATCTATGTTTGAGACCTTTAAATTGAAGCTCTCTTCAAATGAATCTCTCAATTTAGGTGAAAAACAACGCTTGTTTTTTTCAGAAACGTATTCTCCGCACATGTAACAAAAATTAGTTGGATTGGTATTGCATTCAAATCCTCGCGAACGTTTGCTCATTTTAACTATCGCGTTCGTCGACACTTGTTGAATGAGTAAAATCGATCAATGAAGACCTATTTATACTGTGTATTGTTTAGTATTTTACTGACAGGTACTTATAAATGGGTGTATATTTTTTTACGGTGGCTACATACCTGTTTCACCATGTGTGAGTCTTAAATTTTTCGAATAATGACCACCCTTAAATGTGGGTTGCATTTCTGTAAAAAAATCATACAGGTAGCCAACGGAAAACCCAAATAATTAAAAAAGTCCCCTTTCCTTTTTTCCTTTTAATTGTTCACGCACATTTATTAGCGTTTATTACTTTGCTTACGCAATCATAAAAATTAAATAACCCTTTGTTTATTCCGTTTTGTTAATTCTGAGAATCAAAAAAAAAAAAGAAAAAACCTTACCATAGACAAAGTTGTGCATATGTCGAGCAAATTTTTGAAATTCATACCTTTACTCAATTGCGAATAAAAGCGAAACGCGTGCATCGATTTTCATGATCTTTGTCTCATTTTGCTCATAGGTTATGTGACTTTACGTAAAAGTAATAAGATTTGACATTTTTTTTTATTTTGGATTTTTTATGGATTTAAAAAAAAAAAAAAAATTAAATCTTTAGGCAAAAAATAAGTTTTTTCCTTTATATATTCATTTTTAACTTGGAAACTGTTGCTTGTATAGGAAAACAATATATGAACAGATTAAGGGAATTGTATTTTTAATTTTTTTAAAATTTAATTCAATTAAATCGGGCTAGTGGTTCCCGAGTTATGCCGGACGAAACAAATTAACCAAAAAAAATTTTTAAAATTAAAAAAAAAAATAAAAAAAAACCAAACGAAAAAAAAAATTTTTATTGCGTTTTTCGAGCTCATGTCAAGGTTATCTACACAGAAAAAATTATCGCATCCCCGAGTACATTTTGACTGTTGACTAGTGTAATTAGATCACGACATTTAAAATACGAAAGCAATAAACATGTAATTTTTTTTCTTGTAACTCAAATATTTCTTAAACTAATCGACACACACACGTGAGAACATTTCCTGTAGATATTTACAAGCACTATTCATTATATTTATTTTATTTGAAAAATATCACTAGTGAATATTAAGTTGTATTCAGCACACACGTGAGAACATTTTCTGTAGATATTTACAAGCACTATTCATTATATTCATTTTATTTGAAAAATATCACTAGTGAATATTAAGTTTTATTTAGCCTGCAGTCTTTAAGCTGTGATAACAAGAACGTTAATAAGAACGTTAATAATTTTAATTAAAAAGATATTTTTAATAAAAAAAATATTTATTTTGGTTTAAGACCAAAGGTTGTGCTGAAGTCGTCAGCAGAACCCAAAATTAGCAAAAAGGCAAAGTGAGACCTTTATTGTTGCAGCTAAAAGTTGACTGCGCAGTTTCGATGGGCGCTACCCCATCTCGTCAGAACTTTCGCAACGAATGTATGTCTCTGACTATTTTTGGGTTCTGCTGAAGACTTCAGCACAACCTTTGGTCTTAAACCAAAATAAATGACAACACATACAACATAACAGACCAACTATACATACAAACAACAACAATACACACGAGGTACAGTGAAGACGGGACATACCGTACAACAACAACCTTTGCATTGAATTGGCAAAGTAAGATTTTTAGTGTGTCGACTTAGTTCGGTGGAATATTTTGTTTATCAGCGCTTCACAAAAAATATTTTTAATTTAATTTTCAAAAAATATTTTGTGTTGACTTTCGATAACCATAAATTTGATTTACACTGGATATAAAAAAATCCAAAATTTTTAACACAAAAATATTTTTTTCAAAATGTATGTATGAAACACATTAATATTGCTGTTGGCGACAATTTTACAATAATAATTTTTTGTTTAGGTTTTTGTTATCGCAGCTTAAGTATCCAGTTATCCAGCATTTCTGGGTGAATTGCTGCTCTCTTTCTGCTTAATTTCGAGTCTGTTGCAATAAAATTGTCAAACATCCAATATTCATCCAATATTCATTATACTTAACATTATTAATGCAATTATTACATTCCATTTCGGCTTCGGTCGGGCTCTATTGGTGTGTCAAATTCAAAACTGCGCCTTAATGTACTTCTTGAAGACTTTCATGGACCACCAACTATGTTTGCTTTTTGGTTTGGTTTATCCCATTGTGTGTTGGATTGAAGTGACAGTGCAGTGCTCAGATAAATCAAGCATGTTTTTAGGCGCTACATTTTTGATCGGAACAGTTGTTTTAGTTTTGCTATGCAGTACTCTTTTCACTTGTTTGTGTGTCAGTCAATGTTGCATTCAATTGGGGCATGACATAATTTCCCACTCAGATCATGGGCGATTGTATTTTGCTGTGCCAAATTTGAAGACTATATTTTATGGGTAATTTATTTATTGAAATTCTAATTTTCGAACTGGAACCTAAAAAAACTATCCGATATTAAGTACAAAATTTTGATAACACTGCCCAATAGCATTTTTGGAACAGAGTAGCGATCCTATAATTCTGAAAGGACATGTTGAGAAAATAATTTTAGTTTAATAAACTTATAGTCCTGATGGTCTGTGCTTTCTTTTACAGTGTGCCAAAGTTTTAATTTTTTGGTCAAAGTGAGCATTATTCTAAGTGAAAAAACGTTGTAGGTTAATGTCCGAGAGAATTTTTATTATCAGAACTATATTGTGGAAAATATTAATAAGAGTGAAATAGGATAAATGTTTACTGTACAGTAAGAAATCATATAGAAAATACCAAAATAGTTTTTGACATTTGATTGCTGACTAAATAGGGAATATTTGACAGGGAATATTTGCTTCAGAAAACCAATTGAAGCCTTTTTCCTGACTGACTATGTACATAAATGTTATAAGCAACGTTGGTTCTTAAAATTGAGAAACTTACAAAACAAATAAGTCATGCATACAATTCTTCCGCGAAAATGAATTTTTTTTTTCAAAAATTCTAATTTTTATTTTTTGTTTTCCGTGCTCTACCGAAACACTCACATTTTTGTAGAAAAAAATTGATCAAATTTAACCCTAGTAATTTTTTTACGTGTATTTTTTTTTACAAATTTGGTGACCCCCACTGAAATTTTCCGACAATTTTTGTGGAACATTTTAATTCTTAAAAGTCTTTTTTGAAATGACTTTTTTGATTTTCTCGAAAAAGAGACAAATTGACCCATAAAGAAAGGAGCTAGAGCTTCCACAAAAATGATCCTCATACAATTTCATAATATAGTTCCGATAATAATAATTTTCTTAGGAATTATCTTACGACATTTTTTCGTTTAATATAATGTTCCCTTGGACCAAAAAATGAAAACTTTGATACAGTGTAAACAGAAATTCATACCATATGGACTATAAGTTTATTCTACAAAAATGAGCTACTCAACATGCTGATTTAAAAGCAGGCCCTATATATTTTGCTTAGTAATCTACTGGTAAGTGAGTTCTTCTTTTTGCAGAATACTCACGAAAAATATTGTCCAATGTCTTAATTGATCTCCTATACATTTTTCTATAGGATATCAAATATTCTTCCACATCCGATGAGGGCATTTTCTATTTGTGTTCTTTTCTTTCCCTTTTTGTTAAAAAATATTGAGTTGTTTTATCGTAATTTTCTCGACAGATTAATTGCTTAATTATCTTGAAACATTCGTTTAATCTTGAAATTAATTGTAATTAGCCGGTACTACACAGACTACACATGAGTGTCAGCTAGCGTTACATCATCGTTAATTACAAAATACAATATCTTAGGGTTTCCGTGCAACAGGTACCTGCTGTGTTGTTGCTCTTGACATTTACCTGCAGGAAACCAATAATTTTGGTTGAGAATGATTGAACGCTATTCGATAATTTTGTGTGAAGCACTGACAGAGGAAGGGGTTATTAAATTGAAACCCGAAACGGAGCATTATAATGTGCAACAGAAAATAAAAATTCTGTGTTCGAGACCTAAAATTTGTTTGTATGCATTGAGGTATATTGTTACATAAAATCATCACAACAATTTGTTCCATACAATTTTACAAAAAAATTAAATTTTCCATGAAAAATTGGAGAAAATGTGTTTCTTTTATTTTATAATGGCTAACATGCTAACTAAGGAAACCATGTCTATATGTAAAAAATAGATGGATAAATGTAAACAATATGATCCTCTTAGTAGACTTAAAATATTAAAAACATCACGATTTTTTATTTTTTGTTAAACAGCGGGAAAACTCTCTTTAAAATTAAATAACAGAATATTTTTTATTTTTAATAGCTGGTACTAGTAAAACGAGGATAAATGTAAAAGATTCGACCATTATTGTTTCCTGCTAGCTAAAAAGATAAAAAACAAATTAATATCTTAATTGTTTGGAGATTGTTCCTCGCAACATATGAAGCTACCATAATTACCTTTAATTGAACATATTAGTGTTTTTCGTCGGATTTATATATTGTACTCTACAAATATCATAGTTACCTAAGGCAAAAATTGGAATTGAAGTAAAAAATAAAAAAAAAAAATTTTAATCTTGCAGTAGTTCCTTCAATATTTGATAAATTTCCAATTGACGGAATGAACAAAGAATGAAATGCTAAAATCGTTAGTTAAAACTGGTCGAGAGGCAAGTTTTTCCCTATCATGGACTGAAAATAACTAATATCAAGTAATAAAGGCTAAAGTAGGGCGGGGCCGACTTATGATACACTCCACTTTCTATCCGAAAACAATTCAACTTGGTAAATAAGTGAAAATGGGAAGAATATTTGTATGTTTCCTAATCATAGGCTAATATTACCTGGTCCTGGTTTGCAAATCGGAAATATTTTTATCGGTGTTATATCCAAACATGGAATATAGTGACTATATTCACCATGGTTGTTTCTAGTGGAAATATAAGATGTTTTAGCAAATCTGAAGACAATCTGATACAATATGTGGTTTCTAGAGCGGAAAAAGTCAAATCGGGAGCGAAATTTGTATGGGAGCTATATCTAAATCTGAACCGATTTAATCAATTTTCAACACAGATGTTTCTAGTAAAATTATAAGCTAAAGCAAGGTAATTTGAAGCAAATCAAGTGAAATATGTGGTCTCTAGAGCGAAAAAAGTCAAATCGGGAGCGAAATTTGTATGGGAGCTATATATAAATCTGAACCGATCTAACACATTTTTACTACAGATGTTTATAGTTGAAATATAAGATGTTTTGCCAATTTTAAAGAAAATCTGTTGTAATATGCGGTATCTAGAGTAAAAAGAGTCAACTCGGGAGTGAAATTCGTATGGGGGCTATATCTAAATTTAAACAGATTTTCTTCAAATTAAATAGCGTTCGTCGTTGTACCGAAAAACTTCGTTATGCAAAGTTTCATTTGGTTCTGTCAACAATTGCGACCTGTATCGTGATTACAAGAATAGATGGACAGACGGACGGACAGATAGACGGCCATTGCTAAATCGATTCAAAAAGTGATTCTAAGTCGATCGGTATAATTAACAATGGGTCTATCTCGTTTCCTTTTGGGTGTTACAAACAAATGCACAAAGACATAATACTCTCATGAAGTCTATAAAAATAGTAACAACAAAACTATAAATAAACAATGTAAATAAGCTGCGACAACAAAAATCTAAATGAAAAAATAAAATTTGACTCAAAATAGCAATATCAATCAATGTGCGTTTAAAAACAAATTTTGAAAAAATAATTTTGTGTTAAAAATTTTGCACTTAGCCTGGATAATTATCCAGTGTAAGTCAAAATTATGGTTATCGAGGCTAAGTCCAAAAAAGACAACACAAAATATTTTTTTTGAAAATTTGTTTTGATACATGTATTTATATTGTAGTTGGCGACAATATGTAAAAACAAGTCTTTATTTTGAGCAAAAAATTAAATTTTTTGTTATGGAAGCTTGTTATACCTAACGTGACCATCTCTTATTGGTCAAAAAGCGGGATTTATGAATTCAAAAAGCGGGATTTCGCGGAATTTTGTAGAAAAAAGCGGGATCGTGAAAATTTAACCAAAAAACGTAAATATAAAAACTAAGCTATTTAATGTAATATAAATAAAAACGAATGTGGTTAGAATATTTATGATAGACGTGCAAAACAAAAAAGATTTGATTTGAACAGGGATATTGTCCTGGCTCAAGACCATTTTGCATCTATATTTAATAGAGTGCAAATTAATTTACAAATCGCATTTATTTGATGTTGAAAAGTCGCTGCGAAGCCACTTGAAAAGACTTTTGACATGGTCGAAATCATGATCGTGGTAATCTGCAGCCAAGTAATAAATGTCACCATGCCATTTGTAAATACATTTGCATTCTAAATATAGATGCAAAATGGTCTTGAGCCAGGACAATATCCCAGTTCAAATCAAATATACCAAAAAATACAAACGAAAAAAACTAAAACAAAAAAAAAGATTTTTTGCAACTTCGTAACACAATAGGAAAAGAGGCAGATGGTATCAACAATACGGCTCTATCTGGAATCATGAATTTAAGGCTCGCCTGATTGTGTGGACTGCTAAGATTGTAAATTGGTCAGAGGCAGAAAATTTTTCCCTAACAAGAAAATAATTAAATAAACAATTTGTTTAAAATAGTTAACATATGTCGGCGTGTATGTTGACTTCTACTTAAATCCAAAGATTAGGCGTGGCTGAACTTAACGCTTTTTTTTACTAGTTTTAATAAATTTTGAAAAATATATTTAAAAAATTGTCATAGTGTTAAATCCGATCTTAAAAATTAAAAAAAATTGCATATAATTTGTATGTGTTGTTTGTTAGGCTAGAATTTCATTGGTCTATATTTTATTAATAGTAAAAAGCTATCAAAAGGTGCTAATGAAACTGTCAAACATACGACTATATTATTGAAAGTGATTTTTATACCAGCTAGTAGCATAATGGTATCCTTTCATAAACTGCTTGACAGTCTATGTCTTAATAAATATATGTTTTAAATTACCAATTGAACAACGGAGTATTGCATTTAATTTTATCAAAGTATGGATTAACTTGATATTAATAATCTTAAATATCCCCTTAAAATTAGAGCCTTAATATATAAAAAGGAAAATTAATTAAATATTTTAGAAATTGTTGACTTTTGTCGGTTACCAAAAATTTCTTAAGTGACAAATTTTAATTGATAATGTACCAAAAATAATTTAAAACAAAAAATGCGGGATGTAAAATTAAAGCGGGACTAACCATCAAAAAGCGGGATAGTCCCGCGAAAAGCGGGATGGATGGTCACCTTAGTTATACCAAATATTTATGGTATGCGGGAGTAATCTTTACAACTATTTAAATTCCTCTATTATTTCACCAATGAAACATCACAATTTATTTAAAACATAAGTCATCTTCTAAGCAAATTGACAGCCTAGAATCGGTAATACTGTTAAATTAACTTCATGGTGGAGGGTATATAATATTAGGCGTGGCCTTTCTTTGTCACATTTTCTTAGTGTTGGATGTGATCTTCAAAATCTACACATAATTTGTATTTAATAAAGTTGCCAAAATAGTAAGCTCTATCAGGGTCGAATTTAATGGAAGTATATTTTGTCAATCGTAGTAAAAGCGCTCTACAGGTGTTTGTAAACCTGTCAAACAAACGACTATATTATTTATTGGGATTTTTATGCCAGCAAGTATCATTATGGTATCCTTTCAAAAACTGTTTGACATTCCATGTCATGTCTTATTAATATATGTTTTAAATTAATCAATCGAACAAAGCAGCATTGAATTATCATTTATATAGATTAAATTACTATTATTAATCTTAAATGCTGCTTTAAAACTATAAACAAAATTTAGAATAAGGGCAAATAATTAAATATTGTGGACCTTTGTCGGTTACTAAAAATTTTGTATTCCGGATTATGCGGGATGGAAAATTTAAGCGGGACTAGACATCAAAAATATATATATATATATATATATATACAGTGCGACCTCGCTTATCGCAACGAATAGAAATTGGGACAGTTAGTTGCAATAACCAAGTCAAGCAAGTTATACAGGTTAAATGTTCAGATTTTCAATAGAAGTTTATATTTCAGACATTTGCAAATGAAAATAAGATGAAAATGTATACATTAATCTAAAGAAAAATAAGTGTACATGAGGAACTTTTCCAAAATTTTTTTGGTAAATTTTTAATTATTTTTTTTTTTTTTTTAAATTTTAAAAAGAATCTGGCTCGTCTTAGAACTAACACTCGTCTTCAGTATTTCTTCACATACTTGTTTCCAAGATTGCAAAAAAAAAAATAAATTTTGAAATTTGAAGTGTTGCGATCATCGAGGAGTTGCGTACATCGAGGGTTGCGTTAAACGAGATCGCACTGTATATATATTTCAAAATTCTATTATCTTTCAGGTTCTCAATGGAATGTATAACCTTATTCTACACTTCCAGATACAGCCGTTTGTTTGGTACCAGTTTCATCTCTTTTGCCCCATTTTATTCCAAAAGTACGAATTTGGGGAAATACTATTCTTGCGCGCCTACGAAGTCCGAGAATTTCTTGATTCTAGCTGCAGCCGTTTGATTGGTACCATTTATACCCCCTTTTGCTCCGCTTTCTCTAAAATTACAAACCCAAAAAATCCTTTATGCTGCTCGTCTACACAATCAGAGGAATGTGCACGCCGAACTATCTGCTGCCATTTGCAGGGCAACAATTTCATTACTTTTTGTCCTAAACAGTACGAATAGTGAAAGATCAAATTACATTTCGAATCCAGGCAACCCGAGAGAAATATACACCGTTTTCACTATTTCACTAGCTGCAGCTGGTTTAATTGGTACCAATTTTATCCATTTTCCATAAAAGTAAAAATTTGGAAATTTTCCCTGATTTGTACATACCGAATTTCATTGTTCTAGCTGCAGCTATTTGGACGGTACCAATTTTATCCCTTCTTCCCTTGAAAGAACTAATTTTGAAAATCACGTTATTTTACGCGTATATGCTATTAGAATTTCATTATTATAGCCGTTCTTTAGTCGTTTTGATGGTACCAATTTTATCCCTCTATTCCCATTTTACCTCCTTAAAAGTACAAATTTGGGAAAAAAAAAACTTTATTTTACGTGTTTTCTAATTAGAAGAATGTACGCACTGAACTTCGTGTCTCTAGCTGTTGTCGTTTAATTTACCATTCTTATCCTTTTTTGCCCCTATAAATAAGAATCGCTTTATGGTGTACGTTTACGCTATAATATTATAACTGTTTATCGTTTCGTTAACTGTTATCGTTTTCTTTGAAAACTTGTCAGATTAGCTTCCACCGAGTCGAAAATCTTTTTAAAACATATTTTTTACTGAAGGATTATTTTTTTATTTAAACGAACAATAACTTAGGATATGAATGAAACTACACACACACATGGATCAATCTTATAAATATTTTAATGGGTAAATACTAGTTTATTGCGCAAATCGAATGAGTTGTCATTGCCACTGGGACGTGCATCGCCCAAAGTGTAGACCACAATGCGGAAGTTCACTTCATTCGTATTCTGAGTGCCGGCGGCCACTTTCTGCAAGAAAAAATACAAATTAAAATTCCAAACAAAATGCCGATGTGTCCATATTCATCCAAAACATACCTGGAATCGATTCGACATCATCCACAACTCCTCCTTACCCTGGTTATTCGTCACCACCTTCATGCCGCTGACAAATTCCAAAATCTGCGGACTTACGGGCAGTTTCTTAAAGCTCTTGTTGTTGTACTGCGTATTGACGTTCCACGAGATCAACTCGATGGGATTCAGCGTGACACAGTACACGTTGTCACGACTGTCGGTGGCCGTGGCCACACATTCACTGCTACGTTTGCCCACGGTCATAAACGCCCCGGTTATATCACTGTTGCCGCTAATGAAATTGGTGCTGTTGTCGAGGTATCTCAGCGGCACTGCGTATTCCGTATTGGTGGCCATGGCATGGAAGAACAGGTTACGCTTGTCCGTGGTCATGCCGATAATACCATCCATGAGAGTGAACGATTCGCTGGCTACGGTGTGAGTGCCGAAATCCGGATCGGGATACATGAATTTGTGCTCAACACGCCAGGCACTGTCTGCCATGTAATCGTAGACGACCAAACCGTGGAAGTTCACATCGGCCACATAGACATTGGTGCGTTTGCAATTGCCCCTGGGTGGTGGATCCTTGACAACGGCGATGGGTGTGACAAACAATGAAGCCGAGGGCGTGTAAATGGTGGTATTGAATTTATAGCGATGTATCAACTGATCGGTGTTCAGATCGAAGAGCAGCAATTGGGGTGGACAGCGAGTTTCCAAGCCGACCGAGCCAGAATCCATGACCCACATTTGATTGCATTCGGTGATCTGAATGAAGAAAGAAAGAAAATTTGAAAATGTCGATTTACTTTCTGTAGATAACCTGCAGGATTTGAGATCAAATTGTTAGAAAACCGAATGATATTTCTGTATGTTCGGTTTGATACTATTTGGAGGTGTGAAAAGGGATACAAATGGTGCGAATCTAACCACAACAACTAGAAAGAAACAATATTAAGTGTATTTCCCCCTAATTTCACCCACAATAAAAATATAGGGATTTATAAAAATAATTTCTTTTAAGGGAATATGAGAAAAGAGGGATAAAAATAGTATCAACCAAATGCCTGAAGATGGAGTCACCTTCACTTTCGCTATGCAAATCGCGCAACATTAAAACATTTTTCGAAATATGTACTTTTACGTTCAAAAAGGGATAAAAATTGTACAAATCAAACTACAACAACTAGAAACATGCAAACATGATGTGTACATTAGGGCGTACCTCAAAAAAAAAGTTCGCCGTACACCTTCGAATATGAAGTATTATTGAAAGGTAGTTTCAAAAAAAAAAAATTTTATTTTTTTATGCCGAACGTAGGGGTCGCGCTTTTACATTTTTCTATATAACTTGTATTTATAAACGGATTTTAAAGTGTGATACATCGATGTTTTTGTCTCGACGAGGCCGATTTTTTTGTCTTTGAAGTCATTGAGCTCAAGCACCCCCTTCTGGTACTTACCCATCATTTCTCAGTTGCTACTACCCTAATGTACCACTCTAATAATCGAAAATTAAAGCTCGCATAAAATCATGAATCATGTTTGAGCTCAATGACTTCAAAGACAAAAAAATCGGACAAAAACATCGATGTATCACACTTTAAAATCCGTTTATAAATGCAGAAGTTATATAGAAAAATGTAAAAGCGCGACCCCTACGTTCGGCATAAAAAAATAAAAAAAATTTTTTTGAAACTACCTTTCAATAATACTTCATATTCGAAGGTGTACGGCGAACTTTTTTTTTTTTACTTGTAACCTGGTACGCTCTAGTGTACATCCCTCAAATTTCAGCGACAGTTATTCAAATGGAAAATGAGAAAAGAGGGATAAGAATAGGTCCATCCAAATGACTAGCGGTGAAATCATCAAACTCGTTGTATACAATGTACTTGTGTACAATGTACAAATTTAAGGGGAAAACGGGACAAAAAAGGTACCAATGGCAGTAGCTACAAATATCGGTGTGTACATTGTACTTAATGCGTAAAAGCGCAAATAATAAATTCATACTTTTAGGGTCAAAATGAGAAAAAGGGATAGAAATGGTACCAATCAAACGACTCATGGTGATATCAAACTCTTTGTATACATTTATTTCACGACTATATATCAAATTATAGAGAAATTTTTCGAAATGTGTACTTTTAGGGGAAACAGGACAAAAAGGGATAAAAATGGTACCAAGGACTGCAGCTACAACCTTCGTTCTATGAATGCGTGGACGAGCAAACAAAATGATTTGCCAAATTGGAAAAGGGATAAAATGGTAAAAGGGATAAAAATGGAAAAAGTTAAAAAGGGATACAAATTTTACCAACCAAACGTCTGAAAATGAAATCATAAAACTCGTTCTATATATTCCGTTGACTACAGAGTTGCGCAAGATAAACAAATTTTTCGAAACAGGGCGAAAGGGATAAAATTAGTACCAACGGCTGCAGCTACAATCATCGGTGTATGCGTTGCACTGAATGCGTATGCACGCAACCAAACTAATTTTCCAAATTCATAATGGGAAAATGGATAAAAATGGTACCATCAAACTCGATATATACATTCCTGTGACTAAATAGTCACATTAATTAATGTATGTCGCGCTTACATTAATTTTTCGAAGTGTGTATTATTATTATTGTGTATTTGCAACAGCACAAAAAAGCATTAAAATGGAGTAGCTGCAATATTCGGTGTATACGTTGCACTGAATGTGTAGATAAGCGAAAAAAACGGAAAAGGGATAACAATTGTACCAGCTATTTTAATTAATGGGAAATAGGGATAACAATGGTACCAAACATTTTAATTAATGGGGATAAAAATGGTACCAACCAGTTTAATATTCTTATTGATCTCAACCCAATTGCATTTGGTGAATTGGACACATATTTCATATTTGGGTCACACTTTTTTGGACTTGTGAATATAAAATATTAGGGAAATTTATTTTTTTTCGGTTGGTGTGCCAGCATGCCTTCGCCTATTTTTTTTTGACCAACCTTTGGTACTTACCGCAACTCTGAATGTCGAAGTGATCTGATCACAATCGTCGCCATTGACATTGTGAGCTTTGTAGCAGGGATATGGCTTCAGTATTGGACCATTGGGTCCACTTTCGTCTGACAACGTAGCCAATGTATAGGGAATGCCAGTTTGGAATCTGGGTATGGTAACAAATGTCCTCAGTTTTTTATTTTCTGAAAATATCATTAATAATTAATCATTACTAACATTGATCGCGTCTTGAACTTACTCTGATAGTGTGGCTGCACATCGATGGGCAGGCCATTGTTCTGAACAAAGTTGTCACTGGCAATGGCTGCTTTCAGGTCCTCCTCCGTGGGAAAGCTGAAGTCCAGCATATTCCAGGTATATGGCACTTGCAAATTGGGGTTCGACGTTGAAGGCGATTGTGGTGGGCGCTTGCCCGCTGGCGGGGGTGTGTAGGCATTGCAATGATGATTGACAAGCAGTAATGCCAATAGCACAGGCAAGGTTCTCGTCATTGTGTTCTAGAAGAGGGAGGAAAGAAGAACAAAATTAGATTTATTTAAGTAGGCTTATTTGAGCTTGGGATAAGTATTTGGAACGAATGCTAGAATTGATTGAATATTTTTCTCCACAATCAGATGTTGATTTTCTGGAGTCCAAATGCGATAATTTTAACGTGAGTACTGAAACTCATTCAAGAGTACCTCTCTGCATATACACATACTTACATATGCTTGTAAAATGTTGAGTAGTTTTTTTAGCCATGTTAAAAAAGTAAAAAAATGCATATATATTTTGTAATTTTTTTTAAATTGGCCCGATGGCTTTGAATTACAAGTTGAAATAAATAAATCAAATCAAGATGGCATGTGTACTTTATTACTTGGTGCGATTTTTTAAACGCAAATTCGGCAAGTGAGTTGTGCTTCTCGTTCGTTTGTGAGAATCATTTCCTTAAAGAGGCCGGGTTTGATGTTGAAAAGTTGCTGCGAAGCCATTTGAAAAAACCTTTGACAGGGTGGAAATCATGATAGTGGTAGTCCGCAGCCAAGTAATAAATGTCACCATGCCATTTGTAAATAAATTTGCATTCTACAAAATATAGATGCAAAATGGTCTTGAGCCAGGACAATATCCCAGGAATATCAATTCAAATACGTAAAATGATATTAAAAAATAAACATTTTACTTTTCTGTAAAATCGAAAAATACCAAATGTAGTCAACTTTGAGCTAATTTCTAGAATATGTCCGTTTGTTAATATCTCAAAATAATCCTTGAGTCCTTATCTAATTTCAGTTTTTTTACAGAACTCAAACATATTTACTAAAACAAAAGTTATTTAATTTTGGCCGACGGATTTTGATATTGAACCACTGTCAACATGAAAATAATTCTCATCGTTTCTGCACAATCAGACGTGGATTTTCCGAACCTCAAATACGACAATTTTGAAGCAAATTTGCAAAAAGCAAAGTATACTTTTCTCTCTACTAAACGTCATTTTTAAATAAATTCACAAGCAGTACAGTTACCTTAAAAACTAAATTGTAGAAAAAAATACATTTCCGAAGTACGAAATTGTGAAAAATTGATGCAATTTCTTAAATTTTAAATAAGCACGTGTAGCGTTCTAAAGGACCAAGTTTCGTCTTTTTGAAATCTGGTGAGAAACTGAAAATCGGTTGGTAATTGATTACGTTGTATGTTCACAAGTCCAACAAATTACGCGAACCCAATTTTTTGCCCGTAAGTCAAGATTTTGTGAAATTTCAATAACAGATTCTTCTTTACGCGACAATATCTACAAGAAAAATAGCATCACCTCCAAGAGTTTTCTACTTCATTCTTTTTTTTTGTAGTACAGTGTAATATTTCGCTATTAAATCTGTCAGCGTTTCATGACCATAACGATTTTCCGTACCTATACACAGAATTTTATTTGAATTTATTAAAAAATGTATTGACAAGTCATTAAGTCGACAAATCTTTAGTGGATGTAATTATTTTTTCTTGATTAAATCAATTTCCCGGTGTTTATACCCTCACTCTACAGAGTATGAGGGTATATATCATTTGGGACAGAATGCATTGAAGGAGTGGCTGAAAGCCCTAAGTATGTTTGAACCAAATCCGTTTCACGACTTTTTAGGGTGTTTGAGCAATGTCCGTCCATCCGTCCGTCAAATGTTCAAATTTTTCCTGAATACGTCTAATAGTTGATTGGTATGCGCATTCCCCTTATAGCAAAAACGTGCACCATGAAGTGATTCTTATATGTAGGGTGTGAAATGGGCATAAAGGGATAAAAATGGTACCTGGCAAACGAGAGCAACTACAAACACGAAAATCGGTGTGTACATTCATCTAATTGAGTGCATCCATAACATATAAAAGTATTTTTTCCAAATTCGTACTTTTAAGGGGCAAAATAGGAATAGAGGGATAAAAATGGTACCAACCAAACGGCTGTACCTGAATAATGAAATTCGGTATATACAAATTCGTACTATTAGTGTGTACAATGGAAAAAGGGGATAAAAATTGTACCAAACAAATGGCGGCAGCTAGAGTCATGGAATTCGGAGTATACATTCCTCTGATTGCGTAGACACGAAAAATAAAAATAATGGAAACAGAGAGGAAAAAATGGTACCAACTAAACGGCTACATCTAGAATGATGAAATTCGGTGTGTATATCCCTCTAATTGCGTAGACATGTAAATTAAAGAGACATTGGAGAGTCGTACTTTTAAGGAGGTTAAATGGGAAAAGAGGATAAAAATGGTACCAACCAAATGGTCGGAGCTAGAATCATGGAATTCAATGTAACCCAACGACGCAAAATAAAAAGAGTTTTCTAAATTTGCTTTGTTTTTTGTTGTCATTTATTTTGGTTTAAGACAAAAAGTTGTGCTGAAGTCTTCAGCAGAACCCAAAATAAGCAAAAAGGCAAAGTGAGACCTTTATTTTTGCAGCTAAAAGTTGACTGCGCAGTTTCGATGGGCGCTACCCCATCTCGTCAGAACTTTCGCAACGAATGTATGTCTTTGACTTAAATCAGGGTTCATATTAGTACCAGCGGTCACATATGACAAATGAGAAGTGCTGATAAACCAAATATTCCACCGAACTAATTCGACACACTAAAAATCTTACTTTGCCAATTCAATGTTATGCATGTGCTCGCATCGCTTGCAGCAATGCAAAGGTTGTTGTTGTACGGTATGTCCCGTCTTCACTGTACCTCGTGTGTATTGTTGTTGTTTGTATGTATAGTTGGTCTGTTTTTTTTACTTTTACGGCGAAAATGGGCAGAGTCATGAAGTTAGGTATCGTGAGAGATAACGAATTTTCAAAATTTTTACTTTTGGAATTAAAACAGGATGGAAATACAATCAACCAAATCGATGTAGCTGAAAATGCACCCAATATTTAGGGTATTTAAGTTTTTTGAAGATTAATATGTACTTTTTGACTTGAAGTATTATTTCGATATATATATATATATATATATATATATACATATATATTAGAGCGTACCAGGTTACAAGTAAAAAAAAAAGTTCGCCGTACACCTTCGAATATGAAGTATTATTGAAAGGTAGTTTCAAAAAAATTTTTTTTATTTTTTTATGCCGAACGTAGGGGTCGCGCTTTTACATTTTTCTATATAACTTCTGCATTTATAAACGGATTTTAAAGTGTGATACATCGATGTTTTTGTCCGATTTTTTTGTCTTTGAAGTCATTGAGCTCAAACATGATTCATGATTTTATGCGAGCTTTAATTTTCGATTATTAGAGTGGTACATTAGGGTAGTAGCAACTGAGAAATGATGGGTAAGTACCAGAAGGGGGTGCTTGAGCTCAATGACTTCAAAGACAAAAAATCGGCCTCGTCGAGACAAAAACATCGATGTATCACACTTTAAAATCCGTTTATAAATACAAGTTATATAGAAAAATGTAAAAGCGCGACCCCTACGTTCGGCATAAAAAAATAAAAATTTTTTTTTTGAAACTACCTTTCAATAATACTTCATATTCGAAGGTGTACGGCGAACTTTTTTTTTGAGGTACGCCCTAATATATATATATATATATATATATATATATATATATATATATATATATATATATATATATATATATATATATATATATATATATATATATATATATATATATATAGTATAAACGTATTGGTAAACTTGCTTTATAAGCGTATTTATATTTATTTATTTAATATTTATATTTATATATAAAATTATTTTTTAAATATTTTTATTGGTTTTGGTTTGGCTATATTTAAAATAATTTAACATTTTCCTACACCTACTACACTTCAACATTGTATTCCAGCCTCTGTGGAATACAATGTGGGTATATAAAGTTCGGCCCGGCCGAACTTGTTCTTACTTCATTTAAATAAATTTGTAGTTTGATGAAAATAATTAACATTGTTGAGATAGAGAAAGTATTTGCTTGTAATATTGACCTACATACACACAATAGATATGTTTGAATACAATTTATTGATTAAATTAAACTATTCGATATGTTTTGTTTATGCAAATATAAATTTCATTGTTATATTAGTGTAGATCGTTCGCCAAGATGGTTTGGAGAATGTCTAAAATAAGAAACACCCTACATCACAAACTTAACTTTCGACAGAGATTAGATAATGAAACAAAAACAATAACCAAGATACTGACATTTTACGAAAACAATTTAATTCACGTTTTCAAAATCGTAACGATTAGCTGTTGCTTCTTCAGAAACATTAATATTTTAGAAAATTTGGTTAAAACAGTAACATTTATGTGGCTTCAGTTTACTTTTTTCGTTAAAATTGTCAATTTCAATTTCGTCATGTGACATGTCTGAATATGGGTTTTTAGAAGGGATTAGAAGTTAGAGCTGAAAATATGTAGAAATTTAATATTTTTATGTTTTTGAAAATGTAGCAGACTCTAATGTAACTGACTTTAATTTAGAGTCAGTCCTAGCAAATCCTACGACAAGTATGCCTTAATGGAATTGGAGAAACGCTGAGGTCATTGAACCGTCCTCGTACAAATGATCAAAAATAAAATAAGAGTAATCATTTATAAACCGGTTTCCGGAAATTGTGACATTCGTGTTGGCCAATTTATGAGGTCATATTGATGATCAACGATATCAAATTAACACATAAACAATTTATTCTGGTTTATCGAAATGGCAAGCATTCCATTTTGGGTTTGATCTGTTTTATATGGAAATTAGCATTTTAACTGATTTGTGTTCACGATTTTGACCTGTTGGAATATTTTCTATTACACCGTTCGACTGTACTTTTTTTTAGATGAACAAGGCCATCACATGTGAAACTAGACGTCATATATAGTAGAACTGTGTAGTCAGTTTTCCATTTGGTGACCTTGACTCCTTTTTACATGAATTTTAATTTAGAAAGGATATAAATGTTTTAATATTTTTTTTTCGTATTTTTCCGAGTCATATACAGGCGGTGTGGGTGTCAATTGAAAGATAGGAATAAATGGTATAAGTTTAGCATTAACAATCAAATTTCCTTCTTAAACATAAAAATAAATAAAATAAAATTTATTTTTTTTTTTAAGTTGAAAAAATTGAAATAGTTGTTAATACTAAACTAATGCAGATAGATTTATGAAATTCGATATATTTTTAGCAGATGTTCTTCTCTTTTAGTTGATACCCATATTGCCTTTGTATGACTTGTAAAAGTATTAAAATTAATTATGAAAACTTATATATCCTTTGGAAATTAAAAGTCCTGTAAAAAGGATTATAGATCAACAAATGTAAAACTGAGTACTCAGCTTTTCTACATACGATCACTAGTTTCATGTGTATGTGATCTTGTTCAGCTCCAAGGAAACATTTTATCTTTTGGCGGGTATTCTAGGGATTTTAATATTTTCCGTTTGTAGTTTTTACGGGAATTTATTAAGACACACGAAAATATATATCCGATTAATGAATGAAAATGTTATATAACGTCCCCCGAAATGTCCATCTAAACATTTTTAGACTTTTATAGTCCAATTTATTATTTACTAGCGAATTTCAAAAGGTTCCAATAACGCTTATTTAAAAAACATAAATATTTCTAACTGCCCGAACTCAACAGTTTGTTCGTGACAGACTTCGTCCCATTCTGTATAATTTAAGCATGATTGCATACATCTACAATGTTGATTTAATTATCTGCATTTATCCAAACCAAAATTGCAATTGAATTGTGTGAATTAGGGGACACCTTGTGTAGAGTTTAGTATTCGTGTCTTAATTCAAACAACCTCGTTTTGTATTCTTCTGGTGGCAAAATGCACAAACGAAATTAGCGCGCTGATAGCGTGATATAAATCTTCGATGTTAATTGTGCCTTAATCTATTTCAAAATGTCAAATCATGTTGAAGAACAACACCCAAAACCGGTTGCAATTCGATTTTTTGTTTGTTTTATTTTCAAATATTGGCAATAGAATAATCATAAAATTCTATTGGAACCATCGCAACGCATCATCTCAGTTAAGCGGATAGAATAACACTATACAACAAAATTTGTGTATATAATGTATATATATAAAATATATATTATAATATTTTCTGATGCATTTTGGGGTTCTAAAATGGAAAAAGATATTAAAGAACTTTTGGATTTTTTTTACTAAAATTCTAATTTTTGTCCAAGGTACCTTTAGTATTTAAGCTGTCATTTTGGACCATGTTTTAATTGGTTTTTTATTAGAAATTTAAATATATTAGAAATTTAAAAAGATCAAGTTTTTTCTCTTATTAAGAAGGCCACTCCTTTTACATTTGTGCATAATTTTTTGTGTTTGTTTTATTTCGGTCTGCACTCAATATTGATTGATTTAAATGATGCGAAATTAAAAAAATATATCCATTAAGAAATGTTAAGGCCTCGGATATTTGTTTTTATTTTTTTTTTGGCGTAGTGTTACACCGTGCGACAGCTTAACATTTTCTTCATTGGAGTTGGTCAGCTTGGAGTTGGTCAGACCATATGCACATGAAACTAAAGATCGTATGTAGAAAAGCTGTACACACAGTTTTCCATTTGGTGATCTTTTCTTCTCTTTACAGGACTTTTAATTTCAAAAGGATATATAACTTTTTATAATTTATTCTCGTACCTTTGCGACTCATACAAAGGGTATGAAATGCATGAGAAGAATTTGTGTTAAAAATACTTAACATTTCACGCTCGTATCTGTATTAGATTAGCATTAACAAGTATTTAAACTTTTCCCTCTTAAAAAATTTAATTTTAATTATTATGTGTTGTCATTTATTTTGCTTTAAGACCAAAGGTTGTGCTGAAGTCTTCAGCAGAACCCAAAATTAGCAAAAAGGCAAAGTGAGACCTTTATTGTTGCAGCTAAAAGTTGACTGCGCAGTTTCGATGGGCGCTACCCCATCTCGTCAGAACTTTCGCAACGAATGTATGTCTTTGACTTAAATCAGGTTTCAAATTAGTACCAGCGGTCATATACGACAAATGAGAAGCGCTGATAAACAAAATATTCCACCGAACTAAGTCGACACACTAAAAATCTCACTTTGCCAATTCATATTAAAACATCTATTTCCTTTGGAAATTAAAAGTCCTGTAAAAAGGAGAAAGGATCACCAAATGGAAAACAGTTCCGATGTTTATGACGTCTAGTTTCACGTGTATATGGCCTTGTTCAGCTCAAAAAGTATTGTCGCACGGTGTTATAGGACGGAGTTATATATTGAAATCATCAAACTTGAGTAAGTCCCACTTGAAAATACCCTCAGGAACATTGATACACAGGGCAAGGTGTTCTCTCATAAATCAGGCAAGATAATTATATATTGTCATCTTTTCTTTCTGTGTAGTACTGCAATCCACAACAAATGCATTAATCCCAGATACATACCCACCCGAAGGGACACAAAAGTGGATCTTTTCTCAATAATAATCTGAGAGGTGGTCAATATAATAACACACTCACTGACATCAGAGGACTTTAAAACAGTCAGCACAAAGTCTGGTTCTTATTCTTGTCATGAAGTAGGTCGTTTCTCTTTGCTTTGTAATATGTTACACATTAGCTTTGATCCCTAATATTTTGACAATAAAAAAACAAGTAAGTTTCAGTCGGTTAAACCGACTTATATATACCTCACTCTCAGAGATCATATATCTGGGGTTTTGACAAATAACCTCTGCAGTCCATTTTTGTGGATTTTGGGCTATTGATGACAAGGTGTTACATTTCCCGTGGGCTTAATGTAATTTTTTCTTGAAAAGTATTTAAATGTTTAATAAAATATGAATTTTTATTGTAATATATTCGAATGTCAGCTAATTCGATCAAGTAATTTCTTCTTAAGAAGGAAATCTTTGTTTTTGGTAATGGAAAGGAGGAGAACCACACACAACCATACACACATTTGACCATATACGTATTTCGTTGTCCTGTGTAGAGACAACTCATCAGTGATCCTTCTGTATGGAGTACACTGAAAGAATTATCTTCATAATAGTTATTGTTTTGTCTTAACCTCAGTGAAAATTTTCATTAAAAAATCGACAAAGAAACATTTCATAAAATGTATGAAACATGTTTCATAAAGCACAAATCAATGAAAAGAGTAATAGAATTTATGAAACATTTCTTAGAAACAATGAAATGCAGTTCTTCATTTGAAGACATTTTGTCATAAAAATTCATAATTTTTCATAACATGATTTATGAAAATTTTCATAGATTTTATGAAGAAACTTCGTTAATGTTATGAACGAGTTTCATAAATATTAATAATTTATACTAAAATTTCCAATATAAACAAAAGAGCAAAAAAGGACTTACTCGTTGACCAACCAATCAACACACACCACCATTGCCAGAGTCTTTGCAATGAATATGTCTTTCACCTAAGTCAGGGTTCATTCTTATGTCAGAGTTAACAGAGGACAAATGAGTATTCAACGGATAAAGTCGACACACTAAAATTGTAGTTCTAAGTTATGAAACATTTCATAAAAACATTTCATTTCATTGACACAAATACTTTATTGGTTATGACAAATTTCATAATATTTAAGAACTGATTCTTTAAAACAATGAAATCTTTCTTTTATCTTATGAAGCTAAGTTTCACTAATTTAACAATATTGTTTTATGAAATGTATGAAACATTTCATGTTATTTATTAATTATTAATACATATTAAGAACAAATTCACTTAATTTATGAAAATCCTTTTGTGAAATCGCTTCATAAATATTAAGAAGGCAAATTTTTCAGTGTACGAATAACTCAAGATTTTGGGGGTGTCGGGAAAATTTCAAATGCAGATTCTTGTTCTACTCGACAATACCTACAAAAAAATAATGTCACTTCTCACAATTTCCTACTTCATTCTTTTTTGTAGCACAATGTTACTATTCCATCGTGCCAAAATTGAATGGAATGTTGACTGAGACATAACTGCTCCACATGTCATACAACTCGCAAAACGATATTTGGTGAATGTTTTACTTATAGAAAAATACCAGTCAATTGAATACCCAGATTAATGTCTCTAGATTATTTTCATCACAAATTACACATCAGTCAATGGCATCAGTCAACAATTGTGACCAGCATCGTAGATAGATGAATTGGTGATGGATAAATCGTAT
Organism: Polietes domitor; assembly: GCA_947397865.1. Classification (NCBI taxonomy): domain Eukaryota; kingdom Metazoa; phylum Arthropoda; class Insecta; order Diptera; family Muscidae; genus Polietes; species Polietes domitor. Next base: position 272,676,238 of record OX377618.1, read on the forward strand.
CAGAAAGTGAGAATAACTCTATCGTTATTAGCCCAGATGCTCAAAGTCACAATACCTCGTGGAGAGTATAAACTTATACATGTTCTTCATCTCCAAAATTCGTTCTATACTTTTACAATTTTTGCCGCTGGATTAGAGTGTGCGGGAACAAAGCTATTATTGATGTTTAACATTGTGCATAGCTGCTGGTATTCTGGTTTTACAAGTAATGACCCTTGTCAGCGATCAATCAATGTGTTTCCCTTGGATTATTGATTGCCCCTTCAAGTCAATATTTTGTGAAGTTTATTTTTAGAAACCATCCTTGAAAGGGCACTTGGTTTAAAAGTAAAAAACAAGTAAAATTCATGAAATATTCATTCGCTCAACGTTTAGATGATGTTGCTCAAGATTTATTGCAACGTATATTGAGTGAGCACTCTATATCAAGTTTGTGGTTGTCATCAGCAGCAGCACAACCATGGGTGGTTCAGCAATACTTTTTTTGTTACAGGCAAAATGTTGTCGAATAAAAAAATATATTTTGTATTTCAAAAATCGAAAACGAAATTATTTTTTTTGTATGGATTAGTTTAAATAAATACCCTGCACGAACGTGGAACCCTTCAACCTTTCTAAATATGTATTCTATTCTTCAAAGGCTTTCAAAAGATTTTTTTTTTTTCAAAATGCGCAAAAAAAATATAAATTTTACTTTTCTTTAAAATCGGAAAATACGAAAAGTAGACAACTTTGGGCTTATTTCTAAAATATATTCGATAGTCCGATTTTCAATGTTAATATCTCAAAATAGTCCTGGTCTAATTTCAGTTTTAAAAAATATTTACTAGAACAAAGGTAATTGAATTTTTTCGGATGGATTTTCATTCTCAACCACTGTGCGTCGTTTTCACGAATGAATAAATAAATTTAAGTAAATATCCTACATTTACATTTATCCATAAATTTTTATTTTTGTTTTTGATGTTGCATGGTGTTATTCACAGCAAAGTCCATATGGCTGCCTTCGTAGTGCATACTTTCGTGAAGTGACGATTGTCTTACTTATCGGCATATTTATTTTGGATATGTCGATAGATCAGCTGTTACAGCTGATGAAGGTGTACAACCAGAGCAACAATGGTAAGGGAACTTCGCGTGCTTCAAGATAATTATTTTCTACAAAAAACCATTGCATAACGAAGGAAATGAAATCATCTTAGTTCAACATATTGTTATATTGACACTGAAAGAAAAATGTTTCAATGAATCAGTTTCCTAAATGTGTTTATGTTAATGCTTGAAGCGTCTTTGGGTGTTGCCAAATTCGGCACTAAGTCGGCATAAATGCGCAAATATATTTGTAAACAATTGAAACAAGGTTCATCTAGATATAAATTTTATTTCGAATTTGGAAACATTCCGCAAAGTTGGTGCCACGCGTGTGCCAAAACTCTACATTTTATTCAGAGTGTAGCCAACCCATAACGTTGTGCACATGCCAATGCAGTTTTGCTTTGATTCATAATAAATAGTATGAGCAAATGATGGATACAAATAATATTAAACACTAAATGGAAATGAATAAGCGAGGGGTTTAACGTAACATGGCAGTTCAGTATTAAAAATCTGATTGGAATCATTCGCTAAGTCATCTACGTCTAATAACCGGTATCGAAATGATCACGGGAAATCCATAGTTGGTAGTCTCTTTTAAGCTTGGTCGATATGCGTGTATCACATGCCACTATTTATGCCGCTCCTTTTATTAATATCATCTTTAACCGCCAAAGTACCTTAACAGTCAACCTGATGTGAAAAATGTTGTTATAAGAGATCGTTGCGTACTCATGTACATTAAACTGGGTCGAGGCACATACAATAAAAACATAATTTCCAGTCATACCCACAAACATAAAATTTGGATATTTAATGAGGGAATGCGAATGTGGTGAAGTTCGATAAGCCAATCGAAACATGAGAATTTTCGAAATCGAAAAAAATTTGGATCCAGGATAAAAATATTCCATCTTCATAGCGATGCTTTTAATATTATTTCAATGAGATTTTTTAAGAGATATGCTAACACAATGACATAACCACTTTGACATCAATATCTCAAAATCCCCAAAAATGGACTAAGTGGTTATTTGTCAAAACCTCAGATTTATGCAGCGGATTTTCTTCACAACTATTTTATTATTATGTACAAAAGATAAGAAGGAAATCATAACAAAGTATCAATATTTATTTATTGTTTTTCCTGACCAACTCTTATGTATACACGTCATTGTGTGTCATACAATAATATTTACTTACGTATGTATATTATTATCATTTATGACGTAGTCGCCTTGTGATTAATATTTAGTTTAATACAACTAGAGATTATATATTTAATGTAGGTCATGAACAGAAAATAAAGACCACAAGCGTGTGCGACGCTTTCGAAAGTGTCCTAGCTTGTGATTAAGTTCATTATTTGATAAGCCTTTATTTCATGTTTGCCGTTATTTTTAAATAAGAACACGTAAAGAAAGGCTATTGTCTCGTAGGTAGAGATGGGCGCGACTCACGTGAATTGCGTGAATCACGTGATTCACGCGTAAATCACGCTTGATCGTGAGCAAAATTTATTTTACTCACGTGAGCGTGCGTGAACGTGAGGAACGAAAAAAATTTCGTGCGTGAATGTGCGTGAGTCACGTGATTTTTGCGTGATTCGCACATATTTATTATTATTTTTCTCTCATTTTATTATTTATTTCGCCCGTCTTTACCCTCATACATTTTCATTGTTAGTTGAGTATTTTCAATTAGATTTACATGTATACATAGGTTGTAACTATAATACATGCGCGCGAACAAAGTCAAATTAAATACTTTTTCGTGGAATGGAAACTTTAGGAGTATTTATATATTTTTTAAATATATATATACCCAGCAAAAAAGTTGGAGTTCTTTTAAACAACTTCCAAAAATGTTGATAATATGTTAATATACCGTAACATTTTAACGAATAATGAATGGGAATGCATTTTTAGTATGGGGACACAGAGGTAAGGTGTCCGCTTTGCACCCAGAAGGTCTCGGGTTCGATGCGTGGCTCGGGAAAAAAACTTTTTTTGTTATTTTTTTATTACTTTTTTAAATAAACATGTGTAATTTTGTAAATTTTAACTATTTAAAATTTTTTGCTTTAAAAAATACAGATTTATTGCTTTATTAATGTAATTCAAATATTTAATTTTTTATTAGTGTTAATACTACATAATATTAGTAATATTAAGTAGTCTTAATTTATTTAATGCTAATTTAATTTAATATTAATTTGCGTTAAATATTAATTCATTCTAAATAAATATTTTGTTGAGTTTCCTATTGTCTGTTCTAACGAACACAATGATTTGCTTTAGTTATTCAGCACTCACATCAGAGGATAGCTGAGATGGTTAGAGTTCTGGATAGCGGCGGATTTTTTGAAATAGAAATGGAAACTAGTGAAAAAGTGGTTCCTTTGCAACTAAAGAGTGATTTTTTTGAGGTTAGGATTTTCATGCATTAGTATTTGACAGATCACGTGGGATTTCTGACATGGTGTCAAAGAGAAAGATGCTCAGTATGCTTTGACATTTCATCATGAATCGTCTTACAAACGAACAACGCTTGCAAATTATTGAATTTTATTATCAAAATGCGTGCTCTGTTAAGAAAGTTCATTGCGCGCTTCCATTTTATGGTCAGTTTAATCGACCCACTGAAGCGGCTATTCGGGCTATTGTGACTAAATTTCGCACCAAATTTACATTGTTGGACATTAAACCACCAACACGCTTACGTAGAGTGCGAACTGAAGAAAATATCGCAGCTGTATCGGCCAGTGTTAATGATGACCACCAATTTTCGATTCGTCGCCGTTCGCACCAATTGGGTCTATGTTACTCAAAAACGTGGAAATGCCAAAATTGGACTAAGCGGATGGACCACCTAAGACGCAGCCGCGGTCAACATTTAAATGAAATTATCTTCAAAAAGTAAATGTCATGGACCAATCTAACGTTTCAAATAAAGAACCGATGAGATTTTGCAAATTTTATGCGTTTTTTTTTAAAAAAAATTTATCAAGCTCTTAAAAAATCACCCTTTACTTTATAATAATGATAATGAGTGATTTTTGCTGTGTATATACTTCTTAACCATAGTTACTTTACTATATTTTTAATTTCTTAAAAAATAATAGAAAAATATTCCTTATGGAAATTATTTGCGCGATTTACGTGATTCACGCGTGAATCACTCGTGATCGCGAGCAAAATTATTTTTACTCACGTGAGCGTGCGTGAACGTGAGTAGAGAAAAATTCTTCGTGCGTGATTCAATTTTTTTCCTTCGTGAGCGTGCGTGAACGTGAGTCAAAAATCACTCACGCGCCCATCTCTACTCGTAGGGTCAACTACATTCATTGGAAATCATCTAATGCTAATGCGACAGAGATTTTTTTTAAATCGATTGAGACAATTGCAGAGCAGTTTATTTTTTACTAAAATTTCAATTTTCATTTCAGATAGAAATAATGGTTATTTAATAATAAATTAAATATTTTATATGTAAAAAATATTTAGTTTTATTTTTGAATACCCAACATTCTAGCAAAGAACACATTGTCTATATGTAAAAGATCTATGGCTAAATATGATACTAATGGCCCTCTATTATAAAACAAAACAAAATATGTTGTTATCTCATTTAAAAAGCGGGGTTTCGCGCTATTTAATAAAAAATTAAAAATCACAATATTTTGCTTCTCCAAAGAGGGTCATAACATTCATACATAGGTCTTTTACATGAAATGGTTATAATAATAAAAAATATTTTTTTCCAAGTTTTTTTATTTTTTTTTTTCGTGTCAGCAAAAATGATTTTTATACACCTTGAAATATCGACCTGAGACCTTATAAAGAGTTCTTCATCACCATAAAATTCTAGGGCGATCTAACCATGTCCGCCCATGTGTTGAAAGCAAACGAAATGAGCTAGGACGTCCAATGTTTGCATGCATACGTCTTATATAGGGGCCGCCAAATAACTTTTTTTTTTGAAAATTCTATAAAAAACTACTGAATATTTTCTCAAATATCTTTTTTTATTTGAAAGTACAATCCTTCCGGTTAATAATGGAAAATAATTTCATTCAAATGGCTGCTGAGGGCACCCCACAAATAATAGTCCAACGGTTGAATAGTTGAAAAAAAGAAACGTTAGATGCCGGACCCTATAGTTGTAGATCGGTTGGAATTGCGAATGGGCGTAATCGTTCCACAGGCAAAATATTGTCCCTCACAAGGACTGAAAATACCCCGAATACCCCCTAATATTTAAAGTATTTCATCATGCTTTTGAATATGTCTGCTTATATTTGTTTTATATTTGATATGCGCATTCACCTTATAGCAAAAACGTGCAAAATAAAGGAAAAAGGGATAAAAATCGTACTTATTACACGACAAAAGTTAGAAATACGAAATTCGGTGTGTACAATCCTCTAATTGAGTAGACACTTAAAATATTTTTTTTTTCATTTGTACTTTTAAGGGGTAAACTGGGAATAAAGTGTTAAAAATGGTACCAACCAAACGTCTGCACCTAAAACAATGAAATTCGGTGTATACATTCCTTTAATTGCGTAGACACGTAAAATTAAGGAATTTTTCGAAATTCGTACTTTTATGGGGGTAAAATGAAAAAGGGGGTAAAAATTTTACCAAGCAAACGTCAGCAGCTAGAACCAAATTTGACTGCATAAACACGAAAAATAAAAAGGTTTTCCCAAATTCGTACTTTCAAGGGATACAATGGGAACAAAGGGATAAAAGTGGTAGCAACTAAACGGCTACAGTTAGAGTGATGAAATTTGGTGTGTACATCCCTCTGATTGCGTAGACACGTAAAGTAAAGAGAATTTCGAAAGACTTACTTTTAAGGGGGTAAAAAGATAAAAATGGTACCAACCACATGGCCACAGCCAGAATCATGGAATTCGGTGTATACAATCGCAAAATAAAAAGATTTTCGTATTTTTACGACAAAACTAGGTAGAATCATGAAGTTAGGAATTAAAGAAGGATGGAAATACAACGAACCAAACGGCTGTAGCTGAAAATACACCCACTACGCTTAATATTTAGGATATTTAAACTTTTTTGAAGATTGCTGCCTTATATTTACTTTTTTAGTTGAATTGAAGTATTATTATTCATTTTATTTTATTATTAATAATTAAAATTTTATATGAACTGGGATATTGTCCTGGCTCAAGACCATTTTGCTTCTATATTTAATAGAATGCAAATTTATTTACAAATGGCATGGTGACATTTATTATTTATATTATATTTATTTATAAAATTATTTTTTCAATATTTTATAGTTGTTTTGTTTTGGCATTATTAAACAAATGTAACATTTTCCTGCAATTTAAATGCACTTCTACGAAAATCGACAGTCTCTGTGGAATGCAATCCATGGTGGTGGGTATATATAATACGGTTAGGCCGAACTTAACGCCCTTCTTACTTGTTTTAATTTCAATTTTCATCGAAGGTACCTTAATATTAATATTTGGACTATTGTTGTTGGAATATCGAACCGATAAGCTAATTATTTTTCAACTTAGAATTAAAACGAAAAAAAATTGAGAATATTGGAAAAGTATTTGAATTTATTTTTTAATGACTTAACAAAACAGTGGATACATGTAGAAGTTATGACCCTTCCCGAAGAAGTAAGATAGTTTTTTTTTATTTTTGTTTTAATAGCTTTGATTGCGAGCACGAAAAATGCAAATCCCTCCCAATTGATTGTTTCCTGAAATCTGGTATCCTAACGATGCAAAGAAGCAAACACTTCATTTGAAAATAAACTATTTTATAGAGGTTTCGTGCCAGTAAAAAAACGATATAAAAACTGTTAAATCAAAGCGAAAAGAATATTTGCAACATCTGCATAACGTATAACCGGTTCGATCGATTCGATACCTTAAAAAATATAGACCGAATACTTTCGGCGAAAATTGGAATTCTAGTAAAAAAATAAAAAAAAAACAAAATACATCGCGGTCCATACGAATGGAAAAACAATTTCCAGTCACCCTACGAAAATAAAGTTTGGGTTGTTTAATGGAGATTTCGTTCCTATATTAAAACGTCTGCGAGCTAAACGCGAAAATATCCTTAAAAATCACTAAAAATTTCGTATATAGTGATAGTATTTTATAAAAAAGTCAATACCTTTCGAATGATGCCTAAATGATCTACATCAGAAGGAAATTGACGCCGCAGCGTTCATTTTTATAAAAAGGGTTTACAACTTTTGGCTCTGGAAATCCATCTACTATATTAAATTATTTTAGAACAATGGAGTCAGTGAAGTCATTTTCAGTCCGATATTCATCATTCGAAAAGTATTGATTCCTTCTATTTATTTTTTATAACATCTCTTACAAAATGTTTCCAAAAATATAAGTTTTTAGCTGTCACGTCCAATAATACGACCAATTAGTTACTCTAAGACAAGAACAACGAATTTTATTTAAGTGTTTTACTCCAAGTATCTAAAAAAAGTGGAAAAAATGTAACATAAAAAAATAAACGGGATAAACATGATTTTTCGAGGTATTTTCAGGAGCATTTAGCTCACAGATGGCTTGACACAGCGACGAAATATTTTGTAGATCATCATTAAACAATCCAAACATCATTTCTGGGGGGTGTCAGCTGCAATTTATTTTCGTAGCCTATCGAACTATACATAGCCCAGAAATTTTGTTGCATAGTGTAATATAATTAATATGTTTAACATTTTCTATATATTACTTATATTATTTAATTTCATGAATTTCTATAATTTCATGAATTTTAGCGTTTGTTGCCATAAATTCCCTTTTACATTATTTTTTTTTAGTTTGAAAGTTTTCAAATAAATATCATTTGCCTAATCTATCGCTTTTACTTAACAAAAGCTTTGACATAAGCAGAGTATATTATTTGCTGCACATTATGTTATATTTCTGACACATGTTTTTTGCTATCAAACTGTCTCTTATATAATATTTGCAAACTGGGTGAAAGCAAATGAAACAAACCACACTTGATTATGAATGAAAAATATTGTCATCGAAAACCACGATACAAATATTGATTTTTCTATTGTGTAAATGCTTATGATACAAATTTGGGACAGCCTTGAATCATTATTTGTTTAGAAACAATGTTTTCCAAATATAAATATACTACAATGCAAACAAAATGTGCTTCCATCTAGTTGATGTTTAGTCTGACCCAAAAAAAATATTCGCTTCCAGCTGTTTGTTGCATAGAGTACGCTCAGCTAAAAAATGAAGCCAACTAGTTGAAATAAATTATCGGAAAATTGAGCTTGAATGAGGAGATTCTTTCTGTAAAAGAAGACGAAATTCATCGCGGTCGACCTTGGCTCAAATGTTCCCACCCTTCGTAAAATAAAGGCTTTTATAGCTTCTATATCGGTGTTTTGAGGATTTATTAAAGAATCCAGAAAACGACCAACAGTGTTTTTCGTTTTGAATCGAAGTCGGAATAATAAACGATCGGTTAATTCCTTTTGGACGTTACAAACGAATGATCAAAGACATAATATCCTGGTGGAGCATATTATGAAAGTCTTTATTCAAAACGGTGACTTAAGGCACTACTTGACGTGAGAGCAGTCACGTAAACCAATGAAAGCCTTTATGTTTTAATTTGATATGATTTCTCGTGTGTTTCTGTAATAGTTTTCGTCATTTGGACGCTGTTGTGACAGCGACGCATATATATAGTCGAAAGTAGTCCTCATTCATTCCGTTGTTTGATTTTAGGTTAATATCGTCCATTATCATCCAATTTTATAGTATTTCCATTCAAATATATCCTAATGTTTCGATTGTTCATTGAATCAAATAAAGATAAATAAAAAATATTTCAAAATGTGGTCAATATGGGATCAGCATCGAATCGAGTGATTTTCCCACAATGACTTTGAAATTTGTATAATTTGAAAATTTATGTGAAATGTGTTGTGTGTTTCAAATATGTGTGAATATATTTTCTACGCCGATGCCGATACATTTCATCTTTAATAGCAGCAACAACAATATGTTTATGCAAATATTTAACCTTACTGATTACTTATTTTAATCATTTCCTTTTCTTTTTAGATGCATTGGATAATATTTCGAATTTTTAACATATTTCAAGCTTGCATAAATGTTCACATTCGCATTTATGCATAACCATGTTGATATGTATGCATAACCATATTTTATTCATCAAACACTCCTAGTAATGCAAATTTCGAAATATGTCTTCTATCCATGCATATATTGACATAACCATAACCAGATAAAGGCCATATAAGAGCAGGGCTGGGCTGGTCATGTTAGGCCCTACATGGACTAGGGCATTGTCATTGCGACCATGTAATATTTTAATTTACTGAAGAAGTATTGCAGATCTTTAAAGAAATAAAAAATGGAGACATTTAAAAATCAAAATAGTTTCGCGTAAAACGTCATTTTTTATTTTCTACTATCACTTATTCCTATCTTTCAGTTGGACTGATAATTGTGTAAAGTGATTTTTGAAATTATAAAAAAAAATATACTAATTTAAAGAAATGTAGAAAGACAGATCTAAAATATAGTTAAACCTAGATGAATTTAAAGAAAAAATAGAGTTAACCCTATTTGTAGAGAAGTTGTCTAGTTGTAGGAAATAATTGTGGTAGATGCAATTACTGAACCAAACAATAGGCTATAGGTTCAGATTTGTAATATATCTGTATATTTCATGCATTAAGAAATACAAGTAACTGTCTGTTCCGCGATTAGGGTGTCCAAAAAACGGTTTCCGATTTAACCGAAAATTATTTTTTCTTAAAGACATAACATAATGAAACTTAATAATATTTGCTTGTTTAAGAACATTTTAAAATTAATAAAAATATATATAAAATAATTTTATATAAACCAATAGTACAAAATTGAACTAAAATAAATAATTTATGTGATAGTTTACTTGTCCCAACTACAAATCTTCTGATGTAGCATTAGAAGAAGAAAAAAAATATTTTTAAATCGTTTTTTAACAAATTTATGTTCCGTTACTGTTAGTCGACGTATAAGTTTAAAAGGGACTCCGTTGACAATGATACATGTCAATGCATCAATGTATTGAATAGGGTTTGGTGTCCGGGAATCGGCGAGTCGAATTTCCCGGGATTTTTTTTTTCAAATTATGCATTTAAGTCACTGAGTATGACTGAGTATGTTTGAACCAAATCCGTTTCACGACTTTTTAAGCTGTTTGAGCTATGTCCGTCCGTCTGTCTGGCTGGCTCGTGTACACTAGGATGGGTCACGAAAATAAATTGCTGCTGTCACCCCCAAAAGTGAAGATTGTCATTTTTCTGAATTAATAGACCCTTGGAAGCACTTTAAATATAAATTTTTACTCTCGGATTAGAGCAACTCATTGGTCGTATTATTCTATTGTTTTTTGTGTTTTTCCAAATTGACAGCCCAAAACTCATATTTCTTGGAAACATTTTGTAACAGGTGCAATTAACATTAACACCATTCAAATGATGCCTCAATGAAGAATAGCGGACGAAAAATTACGTCACTGACACATTTGATAAGGAGATAGATTTTAAGAGCCAACATTTTCAAACTCTTTTTAGATTTGCTTCCGATCTTCATCATTTAGGCATCATTCGAAAGGCATTGACTTTTTCTATTTAGTTTTTAAAAATACTAACACTAAATACGAAAAAGTTTCAGTTGTAACTATGAACAAACACAAAAAAATTACAATAAAGGTCCAATAGTTCGACCAACAAGTTACACGTAAGACAAGAATTAAACTTTATATTTAAAGCGCTTTCAAGAGTCTATTAATTCAGAAAAAATTGACAAAAATGCAACATAAAAACTACACGGGAAAAACATGATTTTGTGGGATGTTTCGGGAACATTTACCTCACAGACTGCTTCATCTAGGGAGTGATTGGAAATTTATTTTCCACTTGTATGGACAGCGACCCAGCCTACTGTACACGCTAACTCTTGAAGGGAGTTTTGGAATCAATTCAAACTTTGCACTTGGTAATATTGTTCTCAAACTTAGTTTAAGTTCGAAGATGGGCGAAATTGCCCCGCCCATTCTGGTACATCCCACACAAATGACCCATATTTCTATGTTAAATTAAAATCGAAGTAAATTCCATGCGGATACTCATAGTCACCTGTATTTTGGTATATGATAAATTTTTTTCTTATCAATTTAATCGTACAAAAAAAGGGGTTTGCCACGCCCCTTCTAGTTCCTTCCACAAAAAATTATCCTAACCAACTTAAAATTAAAGCTCTGAAAGTTGACTGTTGGCAATGCTTTCGTAAACGTTGTATTTACCTGGAATATGGACGATATTACCACACCCGTTCTGGTTCCTCCCACACTATTTGCATAAGCTATGTGGTTTAAATAAAACTTACATATCTTCCATACGGATAATCGAAATCAGTTGCAATTTTATATTTGAAAATGCTTTTATAATTGCTTTAAATATATATGTATAAATTCGTTTTAACTTCTATACTAGTGTGTGGAATCCACTATGACTTTATATTTGATATTGTTTTTTGCAATTTCTTTTTATAAATGTGGACCATGTGCTACGAATCTTCCTCATAAATCATCCGGCCCTAAATAAAAAGTATGTCCTTATAACTTCCATACATATCGAGCCCTAGTTGCCAAAAAGACGTACATAAGCGCCATCGACAAAATTATACAGGTATATAAGCACAACATACAATACGTGGGGGAACTTTGTAAGCTGCACATTATTCAAAAGAATGAAAATTAAAAATGGTGGTGCTTACGTCTTTTTGGCAAATAGGTTCGATATGTTCTCTGAGAGTGATGGTATATGTATATTAGGATGTGTCACGATAAATAAATAAATTGTAGGGGTCACCCCTCCAGAAATGGATTGTTTAATGATGATTTACAAAAGCCGTCTGTGTTTTTGTTATGTTTTTCACGTGTAAATTTTTGTGCTGCATTTTTGTCATTTTTTTAAACGATATTGAAAGCACTTTAAATATAAATTTTAATTGTTGCCTTAACTTATTGGTCGAATTATTGGACCTTTACAGTATTTTTTTATAGTTTTTCATAGTGATTTTTTTTGTATTTGATGTTAGTATTTTATAACAAATAAATAGCGGCAGTCAATATGAAAATGACACCGCTCATTTTTGTAAAAAGAGTTTAAATCTTTTGGCTCTGGAAATTATTTTAGGAAAATCGAGTTAGTGATGTAAATTTTCGTCCGATATTCATCATTTAGGCATCATTCGAAAGGTATTTATATTTTTTTACATTTACATTTTTTATAACACCTCTTACAAAATGTTTCCACACAAAACCACAAAAATAAATATAAACGTCCAATTATACGACCAACGGGCTACTCTGAGGCAAGAATACAAAATTTAATTTAAAGTGATTAAAAAATTTTTGGAAAATTTTTCACTTTTGCGGCTACCTAAGCGCTACCTAAACGGTGTTAAGAATAATTCCTAGGAAGTTCATATGTTCTAGAAAGTTGTTTACTGAGATCTTAGGTACATTTTTGTAGTTGATTGTTTCCCTAAATTTTCAGCGGTTTGCTACCTATGGACCTGAACAGGGGAAAAAAGGTTAAAAAAATCGAATTTTTTTAAGTTTTTTGCGATTTTGACCTTGAAGATGAAGTTTTTTTGATTTTATATGTTCACAATTTTTGTTCTTTATGACAAGAGCTAGAACTTTGCTTCAGAGAGTAAATCAAAATTCCGAACGGTTTGCAAGATATGAGCCTGAGAATATGATCACTTTTTTCCAAAAATTACACCGAGGCCTCAAATCTCTGGGGGCCCATAAAAAAAAGTGCATGACTTTGGGGGAAAAAAACACGGGTCTTTTTTTTTTGGTCTTTTATCATGTAGCGGTGTCCGTATATGGTTATTTTTTTTCGTGTTGCACTGTGTCATTAAACAATCCAATCTTCATTGTGGGGGGTGACCACAGCAATATTTTTTCCTGACCCATCCTAGTGTATATAAGTCGGTTTAGCCGACTGACGTTTTCTTACTTGTTCAATGTTTTATTTGTGTATGATATCAGTAATATTTCTAAAGCATAGATAAAGTTCAATTGTTTTTCACAGTTTCGAATATTTCCGTTTCTATAAAGTATTTTCGTCTCTAAATGAATGAATCTTCTAAATTAAAGGCGTCATAACTTATACACGTTCTTTGTTTCCTTAAACATTTTTAATCTAGTTTTGGTAGTACATACATGTGACTTCAATTCTGACCATTCGTTCGTCTAAAGATAAAATCGACGCCTCTAAATAATAGTGTGCTAAGTCGGCTTAGCATGTTTTCAAGATCTTTTCGTGTTTTAGATTCTGCGGTCGTTAACTTAAATTCTCCCAACTTTTAGTAACTATCGACCAATCCAATCGATAGTTATGGCCAACAGTTTTCTAAGTTTTGTAACTAACTTAGTTATATAAAATAAACTTCTCCTGCAAAACTCACTTTTTAGACGTAACATACTATTGTTCGGAGGCGTCGAAATATTCTACAAAAACGTTATTTTTAACTTGTACTTTGTCAGTATTAAAATAAAGCACACCAGTTAGTAAAAGTAGGCATTTTAAACCACTTTGGACAAACCTAAAATGAGTTTCATGAATGAAACTTTGCATTCCCGTTTTCCCAGGAAAGTCCAAAACCTAGTTGTGGACTACAATTTGGAGTCTTCGATTTTTACATTATGGAGAAGCAAATTGTAGATAAACTTTGTCGGAAAGGCATATTGTAATAGGAATTGAAATAGCAGATAACTAATAAATATATATTACAAAATCAGACACAGCGAAGCAATTGAAGATAGGCTTTTCCCAAGATAGTTTTAAATTTTAATTTTTGCTTAGAAAACTTGCATCCCAAACAGGGCTTCATCTGACGCCTGTGGCTTAACACTACAGCATGGTTTAGGTTTCAGTTATATTGGCCAACAGCAAAATGAAACATCATTAAACAAATTTGCATATTGACAGTCCCTCATTTCATTTTCATTAAATCTTTGCACCGCTTTAACGCTGATGATACTTTACTATGCAAATTTTCCCTAAAAACAACACCAGCTATACTTTGGCTCTTAAACGTTAAACGCATTTAAAAGATTGAGCTCAAATTTGTTTTTTTTTTTTGTGATTATTAGACGTATATTTGTTGATTTATGTGCATATTTTGGTTTGATAACCTTTTGACTAATTTATTCAGTATGTTTATTTTGAAAGTTTATTACGTTTTCACTCAAAAACAAAAATACTTTCTTTGTAATCGATGTCGCTCGCTAATCGCCCGTTTAAAAATATAATATTAACAGACTTTATGGTAATTATACGAAATACTGGGGCAATTTGCAAAAAAGATTTGTATTTTTTGTGTTTTGTTTTTTTACGTAAATTGTCAATTAGCAAATTCCGACAATGGACTTTAATGGTTCGTTACATTTTATTTATACTTTTAATTTGTTTTGTTATTTGTGTAATTTTTTAATTTTTAAATTATCGCTAAATATGTACCTTTATTTGCTAATATATTTGTTGGTTGGTTTGTTTTTTATTTTCTCTTGTTTCTTTTTTTGTAAATAACACGTCTATAATTTAACTCAAGCAAATCGAAACCAGAATCAGTATTTTAATTTTAATACTTTATGAACTCGCTCGCGCTGAACGTTTTCGGATTTTGCTGCGAGCCGAGGATTGTGCCGCACGCGCGTCTGATCGCGTTCGATAACTATTGCAGAATGGCAGATAAGGCGGAATTTTAAGAATGTTTTTTTCTCCGCTGGCGACAGCACCCTTCCAGGCGGACGTTGATCGAGGGGAGAAATGACAAAGTAATACAAACAAACTCTCCTCACTGTCATGGCAAGCGATTGCCGGTCGGCGGCTCTGCTGCGTCAGAAGATGACAGCGCACAGTGTAAGAGTTTGGTGGTGTAGATGGTCCAACTTGATTTTGTCATGTCATGCGTACAATGAACCACATCAACAAGTCATACAAGTATATACATATTTCAAATTAAACGATACAATTCTTATATTTAGAGTATTTCAGTGCATTCTTGGAAGGATGCAGCCATATATTCTGTGTAGATGCTCTCCCAATATATATGATTCAAGTGATACATTGATCTCGAATCCATAAAGAACGCTATTAACTTATGAATAAGTTAATAGGCTGTTTATTCTACAAATTGACCAGCTTTTATTGTACCCTCCATCTCAAGGATAGGGGTATACTAACTTTGTCATTCCGTTTGTAACAGCTTGAAATATCGACCTGAGCCCCTATAAAGTATATATATTCTTGATCGTCATAAAATTCTAAGACGTTCTAGTCATGTCCGTTCGTCCGTCTGTTGAAAGCACCTAAACGAAAGGAGATAGGACGTCTAAATTTTGCATGAATACGTCTTATAGTCGTAGATCGGTTGGGATTGCATATGGGCGAAATCGGTCTACAGGAAAACATTTTCCCTCACAAGGACCGAAAATTCTGCTTATATTTGTTTGATATTTGGTATGCGCATTCGCCGTGTACAATAAGGTAATTTTTATTTGTAGAGGGTGAAATAAATGGGACAAAAAGGCAAAAACTCTCATTACCAAGTAATGTGGGGAATAAGGCAAAACCGAAAACATTCACTACTTATATTTCGGATTCGTTTCTAATTATTTTTATAAAGGGATTGTGAAAAATTAGTACTTCCACGCACGCTTAGAAAAGTTAATAAATAAGTACTTCTAAACGAGTTGTAAAATAAATGGCCTCAGGAAGATGCGAAATAAGTCATAACTAATGTATTATCAATAATGGGCTTAATAAGTGATGAAGTCTGGATAACTAAGCTGCGATAACAACAGCACAAAAATGTAGAAAATTATTTTTTAAAATCTGAGGTTCTATGAAATTTATCTTACCAATAACTACTTATTTAAACCATTATAAGGAAGTAATTATTTCATACTACAAAATAATGCAGGGCGTAACGAGTTGTCATTACTAGGTAATGCTTACAATAATGAGGTGTCATTACCAAGTTTTTGCTGGGTATCGAAACATGGTAATAGAGGGATTAAAATGGTACCAACCAAACGGCTGCACCTAGAATAATGAAATTCGATGTATATATTCCTCTGTATGCGCAGACACATAAAAAAGAGGGATTTTTCGAAATTCGTACTTTTAAGGGGTAAAATGGAAAAAGGGGATAAAAATTGTACCAACCCAATGACAGCAGCTAGAGTCTTGAAATTCGGAGTACACATTCCTCTCACTGCGGAGACACGAAAAATAAAATGGTTTTTCCAAATTCGTAATTTTAAGGGATATAATGGAAACGGAGGGATAAAAATGGTACCAACTAAACGTTTACAGCTAGAATGATGAAATTCGGTGACTGCTTAGACTCTCACAAAAAAATTTACTTTGACGACAGAAATGGGTTGAATTATGAAGTTATATTATCTTGTAATGTGTACGTGAGAGATAATAGATTTTCAAAATTTCTACTTTTGGAATTAAAATAGGATGGAAGTACAACGAAGTTTTTTTGAAAAATGTTGCCTTTTATTTACTTTTTGAATTGACTTGAAGCATTATTTCGATATAAATATTATAAACATATTGGTAGCCTTGCCTTATAAGCGTGGTTTTAAATAATTAAAATTTTATATTTATTTATAAAATTATTTTTTCATTATTTTTATTTGTTTTGGTTCGGCTATATTACAAAAAATAACATTTTCCTGTAATGTTACTGCACTTCTACGAAAATGGACAGTCTCTGTGGAAAGCAATCCATGGTGGAGGATATATATAGAGTTCCTTCCGGCCGAAATTAATTCCGTTTTCACTAGTTTTTATTTATTTTTTCATTTTTCATGTTATTGTGAATTGTTTTTTTTTTGCAAAAAATAAAAACCTTTTAAATAGTACAGCTATGAATATTGTAATTGGGAGACTAATAATAATAATTTTATAAAAAACCAGTTTAATCTTCATTCGAATTTTAGTTTTAGTTTCCTCTTGTACGACGTAGCCACCTAAATCTTACACTGTGCGGCGACATGTGTGATGCTGCTGCTGATGATAACAACGAAGATGAGATAATAATAAGACGTGCTTAACTTAATAATCGAGTTGTTTTTTTGTTAAGTTTGTGTTTGTTTTATTGTCATTTCTTTACTATTTCTACGACACAGTGTAAATTGAAAAAAACCCAGTAAATTCAGCCGGAGCGAAACGTAAAGCTCCTCCCAACAGTAGCACGCAAAAAACTGTGTTTCCACGTAAGTAATTGATAATAGGAAATGTACACAATGTTTGGAGTCTCTCCCCCTGATTTATAGGTGTAGTTCCAAGTCAAGTTACCCCAGCACGTATTGAATTAAAAACATAAATATTAAATAAATATTAGTAATTTTTAATAGAATCCATAATATGTAAAAATGTTCATATTAAAAATGTGACTGTTCTTTTCATTTGAAAATTACTTTCCATGTGTCACGCCGAACATTTCCATGTAAACATTTGCGGTTGTTGATAAGAGACTGGATAAAGTGACATTATAACCTATGGATTTGTGTTAAGTGAATAATCTGGCAGCACCGTGTCCCATAACTAAGCTGCTACCGAAAAACTCCCCTGTTAAACGAATAAATTTCATGCCAATATTAAGCCAGTATATCCAATCGAACACACCTATTGTTTATTTAAATTTGTATTTAATACTCTCACAAACTGACGTCTTTACTAAGTAGCTTAGGTGAAAGTAGGCCATTCTGTATAACAAAATTACATTCAGCCATAAAAACAGAGAACTTTACATAATTCTTGCTAGTAAATAAAACCAATATATAATAGGCGTGTTTTATTTACTACAAACTCGAGCTCGCTTAAATGTATTTGTTAGAAAAAATTTCTGTATTTTTTACGAATTTTGAAAAGGTTATTTGATAGTAGGTCAGAGATAACTAATCGTGTCAATTAGTATTAGATAGATACATATGTGATAGATAGATGATGTTATTTATTACACTAATTAAAAAGTTTACAATAAAAATTTTTATGAAATAATTCTTTTAACATTGAAATGTAGAACTTACGACAGTGACATTATATCACCTGTCGGAGATTTAATTTGAAGATTTCCTTTATACAATAACAAATTATTATAGTTTCTAAATTAACGAAAATAATTTATTATTAATTTTCGATATGATAAGGCATTTATAATATAACTAAATAAATTATGCCAATTTTCATCTTCTACGCCATTTATTATTTCCCACTCATATAGAACGGGTTTACCAAAATATCGTAGCCTATATTCTTTTAAGATGGGGCATTTTCCCAGGAAATGTTTCATATCTTCCTCCTCATTCCGATTGCACAGGAAACATATGTAATTTGTACCATTTCCATGAAGATTGTTGTTGTTTAAAGTGATAAGACCACATCCAGCTTTAAATATTAATGAAATATGTTGTGCCAATGTTGTAATCGAGTGATGTGTATATCCTTGTGCTACTTTGTAGTGAATTTAACCACATCTTCTGCATGTCTATATGATCCAGTAGTCCGATAGCTTTATAAGAACAATCATTTTTATTCAGGTTTGTTTTAGTCCACTCTAACCCATATATTCTGCCTAGTTAGTTTAGGTCTTTAGCCCAATACACCTTCTTTTCCATTACTTTCCAAGACAATTTGTTTGGTGGCCTATTTTATGTTCAAAAATGGTTTCCTGTATATATATTTGATGTAAGCGTGTATAGATGACTGTCAACACCAGACTAACACTATGCAGTATGTGGGTGTGTAGTCTGGCAACTTCATTTTTTTTTTGATAAATTATAACTGAAATTTATCGACTTCTTCAAAAAGTGATCCACCCATAAATGTATAGCATATCTTTGAATAGCTCTGCCAACAGCCTGAAAAAGTATCCACTTTGCGTCCAGAGATACAGTGGCAGACAAAAGTCAACATACGACCCACATTTTTGCGATTTAGCGAGTTCCAAAACATATTTGAAAAAAGTAATGATGCGGTTTTGTTTGAAATCGTGTTTTATTCATATAACAATAACATAATGCATTACTTCAATATAAACACAAAAGATATTAACAGAATACGCAGAAAAAACCTTGACAAAAGTCTACATACGGTTTGAGATGAGACATAAAAAATGCAATTTAACGTGACAAAATGATACTATTATATAATTTAATATTTTGTTGGTCCACCATGAGCATCTACAACAGCCAGCAATCGTCTGGGCATTGATGCAACTAAGTTTTCCAATTCCGCAGGTGATATTTGTCGCCATTCCTCTTCCAGCTTGTTTTTTAGCGTTTGGGCGCTAGTTATGCGATGTTTTCGGATCCTGCGTTGCAGAATCTCCCACACATGTTCAATAATATTCAGGTCGGGGCTTTGTGGCGGCGAATAAAGTTGTCTTGGAGCATGGTAAATCAGCCAATCTTTAACAAATTGGGCTGTGTGCTTCGGATCGTTATCTTGTTGGAAAATCCAGCGCTCTCCGAGGTTTAAATTATCGACCGATGCCTTCAGATTTTGTTCCAATATGGATTTATATTGATAGCGATCCATGTTACCCTCAATAAACGCAAGATTTCCAACTCCAGACGCCGCGACGGCACCCCAAACCATTACGTTGCCACCACCATGCTTTACCGTAGCAAGTAAATTCTTCGGATTCATTGCCGTATTCGCTTTTCTCCATACTTTGGCTCTCCCGTCACTTCCAAATATATTATACTTCGACTCGTCCGTAAATAAAACCCGCTTCCAGAAGTCTAATCCCTTGTCCAAGTGTTGCTGGGCGAATTCAAGGCGAAGCTTACGATTCTTTTCACTTATAAGAGGTTTTTGCGTGGCGTTCTGCTTCGGAAACCATTATTATTCAGACTTCTTTGAATTGTTCTTGGATGTACAATTGTATCCGACCTTTCTGCGAGTTGTTTGGACAACATTGTAGCATTCACTTTCGGGTTTTCATTAACTTCTTTTAAAATAAAGCTTTCATCTCGTCGACTAAGTTTTTTTGGACGCCCACTTCTGGGCTTATTTTCAACAGTACCCGTATTTTCGAAGTTTTTGCATATAGTTTGGACAGTTGATTTACTTAAATTAACCATTTTAGCTATTTCGCCTAAAGATTTCCTTTCGTTTCTGCATTTTATTACTAAATTTCGAATATCAGTTGCAATTTCTTTACGAGAAGCCATTTTCGCGGACTAATGTTTCTTGAATTATATTTATTTAAAGAAGAGCAAGCACAAGACAAATGACAATACAAGTTTCGTCAATTCTCCTATAAAGTACATTATAAAAAAATTACGTAAAGCATGGGATGCTATGTCGTATGTAGACTTTTGTCAAGGTGTTTTTTGTTTATTTTGCCAATATCTTTTAAGTTTATATTGAAGTAAAGCATTTTGTTATTGTTATATGAATAAAAAACGATTTCAAACAAAACCGCATCATTACTTTTTTCAAATATTTTTTGGAACTCGCTAAAACGCAAAAATGTGGGTCGTATGTTGACTTTTGTCTGCCACTGTATATGACTTTTACTTAAGTACTCATTCCATGACCCCATAGTATTATTTTTTGCAGCATTGTGTCTGGCTTCTAAATGTTTTTAAAGCTCATTTTTGGTGTTAGCAACTCTCCTAAGTAACAGTACTCATTTACAATGACAATTTCGTTTCCACGGTACGTCCGCTTCTCTTTTTCTTCCAATTTTCCTCCACGTCTAAATAACATTATGGTCGATTTGTTCAAATTTACTATCATACCCCAGGTGTCACAATATGAGTCCAGCTTGTTAATCATTTGCTGTAATACATTGATATCATCTTTTATCATTGTAATCGTCTGCATATAGAAGGAGTCTAATACTCAGTTCGCCCAGTTCCCAAGCAATCGTGTATATCATTTAGATATAGAGCGAACATTAAAGGAGACATTAAGCAGCCTTGCTTGACGCCTGAGTTCGTGCTGAATTCATATGAAAATGCATTTCTTGGTCATACGATTGACTTTCAATAAAGTTTACAAGTTTGTTAGAAATTCCAATACTACGTAGTTTGTACATTGACAGCTTTATTGGTACCTTGTCAAATGCGGATCTAAAATTAACAATGAACGCATATACTTTCTTCTTTTCTTGATGTTTAAGTTTTATGATTGAAGTGAGGTTATATATGTTATCAGACGTGGAAGAAAAGCCTGTTAATATATTACTTCGTTCGACCCAGTTAGATAATCTTTCATTTAAAATACCCATCATGATTTTAGCACCGGAATTTATGAATGAGATACCTCTATAATTTTCTGGTAGATTCTTATCCCCTTTTTTGAAGATGGGTTGTCCCCATATATACTCACTTCGGAACAATTCTCAGCCTTACTATTGTTGTATATTTGATTGAAGGTTCTTGCTAGTTCATTGATAAACTCAGTAGTGGCATTCATATAGAATTCATAGGGTATTCCATCAGTTCCAAATAGTATTAATTGTGTTATGGAAAAGTGTCTCTACCCCTTTACTAGTTTTTACTAGCAATCCTCTATGCTTTAATTGTGGTATTCTCCACAATATAGTTCTGATAATATAATATCGCTTAGTATAATGATCCGTTCGACCAATAAATGAAAACTATAAAACCAGCTGGACTATAAGTTTATTCTACAAACAGAATTATAGGGTCGTTATTTTATCACATTCAAAAAGTCTTAATTTGTTGGACAGGGTAATTAAAAACACTGTGCGATTGTCCAAAAACTCTGGGGAGTGATATTATTTTTCTGGTAGGTATTGTCGAGTAGAACAAGAATCTGTATTTAATTTTCCCGTACACCCCCAAAATCTTGACTCACGATGATACTTTCCACACTTATAAGCCTGTAACATAGTTGATTCTCCAATATATTGAACCGCACAAGAATCTATGTATACGTTTATACCCTCACTCTAAAGAACAGGAGGGTATATATCGTTTGGAACAAAAGTGTAACGCATTGAAGGAGTGACTTAAGACACCATGTATATTTGGACAAAATACGTTTCACGACTTTTTAAGTTGTTTCATCCATGTCCATCCATCTGTCTGGCTGTACACGATAACTCTGGCAGGGAGTTACTGAATCATTTCAAACTTTGCACATGGTAATATTTTTCCCGAACTTAGTTTATGTTCGAACGAAATTGCCACTCCCCTTGCTGTACCTCCCACACAAATGGTCCATATTCCTATGTCAAATTAAAACCAATGCAACATCCACATGGATATTTGGAATCAGCTATATTTTGGTATTTGAGATAGTTTTTATAATCACTTTAAGTACTTTAAGTACATAGTACTTCCCACACAAATCACCCTAAACTACGTAAAATTAAAGCTGTTGTAACTTCCGCAGGGATGAGCGGAATACTGTGAAATTTGAAAAATTGTAATGCTTTTATAGAGGTTAGGGCGATATTGTCACAACCCTTGTGGTACCTCCCACAAAAAGTGGCATAATTTTCTATTAAATAAAACCGATATACATAACTTCCATACAGGTGCCAAAATTATTTGCAATTTGATATTTAAAAATGTTTTTATAATCACTTTAAACCAAAAAAATCGCTGTAGCTACCCCTTCTTGTACCTCCCACACAATGATCTCTATCCTAGGTAATATTAAATCCCTTATAACTTGGTTGGTGCATGGAATCCACTATGACTGGATATTTACTCATGTGTTTACACTTGTTTTATAAATGTGGAAACTGTAGAAATATGAATGTAAACATTAAAGGAATTATTCAAACAAGGTATGCACAACAGGTCAATGCTTTGGACACATTATGTAGATTGCAAAACGACAATTTCGACAGCAATCGTTTCGACATAATTTTGTATGGCTCGCAGTGTTGCGTGTATTTACGAGGAGATTATGGGTAATATAAAAGCACTTGGATATTTTGATTCATCATCATATAGGGTGGGCCATTTAAAATTTAAATTTGAACTAGCGATTATTTTGACTTTGTAAGGAAGAATAACATTAATTTATATTAAAAACTTACTTCCAAAGTAGTGAGTCTTTAACTCGAACTGTAAGCAATTTACGTGGACAATTTTCGAGAAGAGATCGTGAGCTCATTTTCATTTCGATGGCTATGTATAAGCAAAATTGCCGCATATGGGGTTCATATAACCCACGCGTGACTATTGAGAAGCCAATTCATCCACAACGAGTCACTGTTTGGTGTGGATTTTGGACTGTACTGAAAAATTAGGTTGATCGGATGAGTTACTGCCGAGCCAGTCGTGGTAATCATATGAATGATATTGTGCTCCATTAGTAAATGAGAAAGTTCAAGAGGGGAATTTTCATTCCCTAGAACAAATAGTTTTTATAGTTTTAAGAGAAAATTGTTGAACTGTTATTAAGTACTTTAAGCATGCCGATGGTTTATATATTTATTCTCTGATTTGGCTATAATCTGACATATAAATTTGGGAATGATTTTTTTCAAATATTTCTCATAATTATTTCATTATTCATTATTTTATTTTACTTCTATCATTTATCTCTTAAAATTGTATGGTTTCATGAAAAGAAACAGCTCGATAGTTTAAATAATACTTTTCACTCTTTATTTAGAAGGCACCGTCGCACAGTGGTTCAGAATCAAAATCCATCATAAAAAATTCAATAACTTTTGTTTTTGTAAACATTTTGAGTTCTGTAAAAATTGAAATTAGACAAGGACCCAAGGATTATTTTGAAATATTAACATTAAATATCACACAATCGGATATATTTTAGAAATTAGCCCAAAGTTCATCGCTTTTCGCATTATTCGATTTTAAAGAAAAGTAAAATTATTTTTTTTTGTTTTTAACACTTTTTAATCTATATACCCCCATCCACATAAGGATGGGGGTATATTAACTTTGTCATTCCATTTGTAACACCTTAAAATGTTCATCAGAGACTCCATAAAGTATATATATTCTGGGTCGTGGTAAAATTCCAAGCCATGTCCGTCTCTCCGTCTGTCTGAAAGCACAATAGTGGCCGAACAAAAAATATAAAGTGGACGAAATCGGCCTAGGGGGAACATTTTTTCCCTAACAAGGACTGAAAGTACTACCTAATGTTTAAAATATTTAAGCAATATTTCTTAAATTTATGCTTTGGAATTTTTTGTCTACATTCCTCTTGTAGCGTAAAAGCACCAAGAAGTAAATGCACGTTTTAGCGGGCGAAATGTGACAAAAGCGATAAAAATGGTACAATGATATGATAACAGCTAGAAACATGAAATTTGGAATGTACACCCCTCTCATTGCGTAGATACGTAAAATGAAGGTATTTTTCAAAATTCGTACTTTTAAGGGATACAATTCGAAAAGAGGGATAAAAACGGTACCTACCATACCGCTGAAGATGAAATCATGAAATTCGGTGAGTACATTCATCTGACTGTGAAAATGCGAAATAAAAAGTTTTTTTTTTCTAAAAATGGGGCGAATGGGGATAAAAATGGTACCAAACAAACGGTAGCAGCTACAATAATGAAATTCGGTATGTACACTTCTCTGACTGCAGTGACGCGATTAATAAAGAAAACTTCCGATATTCGTAGCATCAAGATCTAAATGGCTAAAATCAAACGTTTGTAGCTAGAATCATTATATTCAGTATTTGCACTCGTCCGTTTACGTAGACGCCGTCAAAATGGAAAAAAGGAGTGAAACTGGTACCAATAAAACGGCTGTAGCTAAAATCATGAAATTAGGTGTGCTCATTCCACTCTGAAATATATTGGATCTTCAATATTACAACTTTTCCTATCAAAATGGTACAAACACTTAGGCTGTAGGTGGAATCAATAACTTTCAAATGGGGAAAATCGGGATTTCGGGAAATTATTTCTACCTAATAATATTTAGGACACATTTTTGAAGATTTCTGAATAATATTTATATGTAGTAGAGCACTATTAATATTATGATAATGAAGATTCACAATTTTCCTAATATGGTGCACTTCTATATAATGTCAACAGTCTCTAATCTACCGATAATACTGCGCAATACACTCAGATATAAGATTCCGGCTGAACATAACGCCTTTTGACTTGTCTTTTTTTGGAAAAAACTTAATTTAATTTTTTCGACTTTGTCTAATTGTTTTTCTCACATTTTAAGAGATTTTGCACTCGAACACAGGTAGTACTGCAAGGAGTATACAATGACGTTGTTGTAATGTTCATATATAGGTTGGACCATTTAAAATTTTAAATTAAAATCGGCTATAGAAAAAGTACTGATAATGTTTTCAAACTTCTGGTTTTATTGGAAAGGTTGAACTTTTTCATTTAATAATGGAACACAATATCATTCACATGACTACCACGACTGACTCAGCAGTACCTCATGCGATCAAATCAATTTTTCAGTACTCAAGCTCAATGATGCCGCCAGCCGAAAATGCACTCCAAACAGTGACTCGATGCATTGACTTCTCAAAAGCCATGTGTGGGTTCTCTGCTGCAATTTAGCTTATTGACATACCCACCGAGATGAATATGAGCTTCATCTGAAACACGTAAATTTCTTACAATGTTCGTTAAAGTAAGTTTTTAATACTTCCCAATTTTGTTCGAGCGTAATGGGACGCTATACACAAATGTCAAACATAAATCTGAAAATAAAATGTTACATGGCCCACCTTATACATGAATATCAATTAAATTCACCTCAATGGACCTCAGCCGTTTTTCATTGACAACTCGCTTGTTACTCACTTAATTGATTTAAGTCCAGTAACATGGTCGGATTTTTGAAAATTTGAAAAAACTTTGTTTGAAAATTTTACAGTACCTACCTACTTAAAGTTATTCAAAAAGCTAGATCGAATACCGTAAGAAACAATAGCTTTGTTTCAAATGCCTTTAGTTGATAGCTTTCTAAAAATTAAATAAGATTTAAAATTTTCAAAAATCCAACCAATGTATTGGATTGCTAATCTGGAGAATGTGGTGGATGAGCAAACAATTCGTTGCGTAATTCATTCAATTTCTGTGGAGTTTTCCATGAATGACGGCAGCTTTTTCATATTCAAATGTTCGTGCAAAATGCAAACCATACATCCGCTTGAGATGTTTACGATATCAGCTATATCACGCACTTTCACTCGGCGATCTTTCAAAACGATAACACGGAAATAATGGGATCGCTTCTTTTGGTCGACATGAGCGCTGTTCATCATTTGAGCTTTTTTACGATATACCGACATTACAACCGCTGAACTTTACATACCCGCCCCAATTGAGTTCCCTGAGGAAGAAGAAGCTACTCACTCACGTAATAGTGTTGGAAATTACATACAACTGTGCACATATTTACATACGACTGTAATCAAATTTCCGGCCATTTCTCTGATGATATCCGCGAGAGTAATTTATGGCAAGTCATAAATGCGGTTCTTAACTAGAAAAACGAGCTAATGTTTATTTTTTAAACGCTTTTGTATTTTATATTGTCTTTGTAAGATCATAGCCCGGCTTATACGCAGCAAATCCCAACATTAGGGTTCGGATTTTCGTTGTTAATAAATATCTACAATTTAAGAAATTTTAAAATAGACATTTTGTCGCAGAATGTCAGCAAAACAAGTGATTTGAAACTTATTTTTTTCATTTTTAATGTTTTGGCTGTTTTTGGATTTTACAGTCCAAAACAAATCATTAATCAAAACTCAACATAATCATTCATTAGGTGATTATTGACAGTAGCAATCCGATTAAACCTGACATGGAATTTTTATCCATTTCCAATGGATTCAATTAAAAAAAATTTTATTACTAAATGAAATTTTACGAAATTAAATATACAATATGCCCCAAAAGTCTACGAACGTTTCTGTATTTTATATTTTATTTATTTTTATATTCTGGATACTGGAGATTATTCTTCAACTTCGATCTAACTGTAGATACATAAGTTAAACCCTTCCTAACCCTACAATGAATGCTGGCGAGTTTTAGCAACACAAAAATAATTCTAATTTTATTCATAATTGACAATCGTTTGTAGTCTACAAACATAGACATAGTGTATATAATTTTTTAAATTTATTTTCAAATTTTAAAATCATTTGATGAAATATGAATTTTTGCTTCCTCTCATTTTAAAATAAATAAAAAATGAGATGTTTATTTCTTGATTTTTGTTTTGTTTCATGAATTTAAAACACAACTACTAAGCCCTAATGTGTTTGAAAAAATACATATGTAGATACACATGTAGATAATAGATCGTGTCGCACATACAAAAACTAAAATCATCATAATTTATTCACAAATTATTTGTTTAGTCTGTTTTTGCTTTTCTTCAGAGATTCACAAAAAAAAAAACAAATACAAACAAAGTAGAAGTAATTGCCTTTTGGCCAATTCTTAAATATTTTGTTTTGCACAAAAAACAGCCGGTTTTTATTATTTGTTTTTTGTTTGTTTAATTTCTATCAAATACTTACGACGCTTAGCATGGCTAATAATGCAGCAGATTAATTACAGTTATAATTCTTAATTAATAAAATTGCTAAGCAGAAAAAATAATTTTGCTGCATGCATAAGAGTGTATGTGTGTGTTTTTGTTTGTTTTGCCTCTTAAAATTTCTTTTCAAATTTGAGATCAATATTTCAAATCTGGCGTTGATAATTTCAAATAATTGTCTTTATCAACGTGACGCTGAATGTCAAATAATTTCACAAAGAGTCGTGAATTTCTGTGTGATTTATATTGATAGGACAGGGTGAGGTGATTTCTAGAGATTATTGATTGGAAATCCCCTTTATTTGTTACGTTTTAAAAAGCTGGGATTTCTGAATCGCTCAAAAGTATATGTTTGCCTTAACCCATTTTGACCCAATGTTAAATTTACCTGGGCTTTACTTGATCAATACACGTATTTTCCTATGAGGGAGTTCGCAATATACAATTGTATTGGGAGCGGGATAGCCTCTAATAAGGCACACGCAAAGTACAAAATGTGAGAAATCATAAGAAATCATAATGTGAGAAATCATAAGATCAGAAGAGCGTACAATTTACCTGAGTTTCCAGTTATACAATAAAACTTTGTTCTCTTAAACAATTTGCATTATAGAAATGAGGAAATAAAACAACTAAGCAATTGGAAATTTTTACCATTTTCCATGTTTCATTTATGCAATTTTTAATGTTTTTTTTTACTAAATTGAATAAAATAAATAGCCAAACATAATTTAATTAGCATTCTAATTCCCTCACAAATAAAAACACTGATGGCCCTAATCAAAATCAAAAAACGTATTTATTTAATATATTCACTATAAGGTGTTGAAGGCTTACATTAAAATTACGTCACAGACCGATCAATAGTTTCTTTTAAAATTTTATATGGGACGTCACAGATCACGAACGTCTGACTGTTGTTACAAAAACAAACAATTTTGACCTTATTGCTTATTGGAAGTTTCGTGTTCAGCATCTAAAGAGAAAACTTTCAATAAGTCACAAAACATGCACTTACCTTATTATTTATTCGACTAAAGTCCTTTGCCGTTGCTGTTGTGCCTTTTTTGTGCCTAAAATGCTTAAAAAAAATATATTTATAAACATTTTGTACATTTGGACGACTTACCTTGTTGAAGATGACAAAATTAATAAAATGTTGTTCTGTTGTTGCCACATCGTCTTTCAAAATCATACGCACAGTTAGTTGTATATTTTTGCAAGTATCAACTACAAAATTCATGAGATTGGCAACTTATATATTCACACGTACGCCATTATCCAACTAACTAATTAATTTTAACAAAGAAACTTGTGTAAAAGCTTCAAATTTCTAAATTGGGAATGTGGTGGAATATTTTAGGGTACATAAGTAATCTTAGTTATTTATACAAAAGAATCACATGTGTAAAGACACATGTACGAGGGAAATTTAGCATTTACTTGTATGACTTCTGTCAACCCTATATAAAAAAGATTTACAAAGTTGAATTAGGTATTTTTACACAATTTTTTTTCTGTGTGCAGTTAATCATCTGGTGTAAATATGACTTTTGAGAATTGTTTGTACAACAGCATTCACTCTGAAAAACTGAACCCAGCAATGAGTTTGGGGTCACAGAAGTAAGGTGTCTGCTTTGCACCCAGAAGGTTTCGGGTTCGAATCGTGGCTCGGGGAAAAAAACTTTGTTTTTTTATTACTTTTATAAATAAACAATGTTTAATTTTGACAATTCTAACTATTACAATTTTATTAACTTTAAATAAAAAATTTTATTTTTGCTTTAAAAATACTAATTTATTGCTTTATTAATGTATCTCAAATATTTAATTTTTTATTAATTATTAACACTACAAAATATCAGTAAAATTGGGTAGTGTTAATTTATTTAATGTTAATTTAATTTAATATTAATTTGCGTTATATTTTAATTCATACTAAATAAATGTTTTGTTAAGTTAAAAAAATGGAAAATTAAAACAGAAATGGGAACTAGTGAAAAAGTGGTTCCCTTCGCAGCACTTTAACATAACTTTTAAGTCTTTCAAAATAAAGGACATCCTTCCTATGACAACTCCATGTTAAATTCGTTGGTGAAGATCCTAATTTTCACTACTTTCGAATCACAAGATGAACATCTTTTTTTTCACTTCTTTGGCTGCTCTCTTTTTGCTGGCATATTGTAAATAGTACTTATAAGTGATAGTGTTAATTTAAGTTTTATAAAAAATTATGAGTAATTCCCTTTTTAGTAATTCGTATTTTGGAGGAAATTTTTTGATAGATTATAGATTTAGTATAAGTGCCATATATGTATAACTACAACATATAAACGTTAGAATATATAGTACTAGAAAAATACTTTAAGTGTGTTAGTAGTAATGTAAGAATGACTAATGTTAGCTCGTAAGTGCATTTAAATATTGTATTAAGGACATCGAATTCAATAAAACAAGCAAGCAAGCTCTTTTTGCTGGGAAGTACAAACTGGAAATTACAAAACCATACAAATTGTGTCCGAGACCTAATAATCATAAAACCAACAAAAAAAGGACTAATCAAGCGAACGACGGAAGAAAAACTTAACAAAAATGACGAAAGATCAAGCAAAATTTATAAATCCACAACATACATTCCAGGACTATCCGAAAGGCTAAAACATTCTAATAGTTACGACAAGGAAAATTTTGAGTTGGCATATAAAACACACAGGACCAACTTACTATTTGGTACGACAAAATCAAAAATCAAGAAAGAGGAGAAACCAAACGTCGTTTACAAGATAAAATGCAGAAGGTATATGTCGGCACTACGAAAAATAAACTGAAAAGCAGACTTTCATCACACATTGAGCAAAAAACCTGCAAGGGCCACTGTACCTTGACGGGACACAAACCAAACTTTAATGACGTCGAAATATTAGCGGAAGAGAATAATTATACAAGGAGATACACATTGGAAATGCTAAATATAATTGACATCTCCCCTGGAAAAAGGCTTAATTATAAGAGAGACCCAGACGGTTGTGCTCAAATATATAGGAACACGGTGGAAAAACATAGACGACAAATTAGACAGTAGTTGACAAAAGCGTGCAGAGAGTAGCAGGAGAATTTTCTATTGTGAAAAACTTTTTTAAAAACGTAAATATAAATATTGTGATATTTTTTGATTGTTAATGCTTGTAACTAGTAATTGAATAATTTGTGTTTTTTGTACTAGACCCCTGAAGATGACCAACGGAGTTGGTCGAAATATTGGGAAATAAAAAAAGAAAATTATAAAATAGTAATTTTTGTTTTATTATTTGAAGAAACTGACCTCAAGCCGAACAAAAGACAAAACACAATTAAGGACAATTTTAGAATTCCACTTTTCGTTGGCTCATTTGGCAAATATATGCTGAAATAATCTAAGCAAATTTGGAATTTCGTCAAGATATATTTTTACAGTCAAATCTTACTTTGAAGCCACTGTGCAGTGTTATTTGATATCTGTCGTTGATCTTCAAACGATTTATCAATAAACACTGATTAGCCAGCTACTTTGACGTTCGTTTAATTTCAATTTTGAATAATCCTGTTAAATATTTAAAACAAAGAATGGTACACAACAACCATTTGTATTTGTTGAATCTGGCTGGAATTTATTTTATTATTCGAATTTTGTGTCATTTAAACACCACACCTTTCATTGTACTTTTTGCTTCGACATGGTTCCAAAAAAACTTTCAGTTCATTCGCTTTTTTTGCAGATGTTTTCGATCGTATATTTAGGCTGACGGCTATGACAATGACAACTTCTATATAATTGTTGCTATACTTGTAGGAGGATTCACATCAAAACGTAAATTATGAAAGTTTACAAATTTAAAATCATATAAAAATAAGCTTACTCACTACAAAACATGGAAAAAGTCAACTAGGGTTTCCACCCATTTGCGAAGAAACCGTTGACATTTTTTAAAATACTTACAAAAATAAGGAAAAATGTTTAATCATTGCATTGCGCAATAAAATTTGTACTTTTAAGGGGCGAGCGGGACAAAAAGGGATTGAAATGGTACCATCTAAAGTATTGTAGTTAGAACCGTGCAATTTGATATGCAAATTCCTCTGACCACGTAGAAGTGCGCGGTATAAAAATTGCACCAATTAAAGTTTTGTAGTTAGAACCGTGTAATTCGGCATGTACATTACTCCATTGATTTTTTGGAATTTGTACTTTTAAGGAGTGAGCTGCACAAAAAGGGATACAAATGGTACCAACTAAAGTACCAATTGAAATTTGGCACTGCTTCTCATTTCTATTTTAAGAAATGCCGCTACTGGTCAACCATTTTTAAATTAAATTGACAATACAAAATTTTACAAAATATGTAATACCATTATGCAACAAAAATTTTGTCAAAAAGTCATGTATAACATTTTCTGATGTATTTTGGCTTTCTAAACTCGAAAACGATATTAGAATTTGTTATGGCATTTTTTTTACTAAAATCACAATTTTCGGCGAAGGTACCTCAAATATTGGCTCTCTCATACTCAGATAACACCGGGTTATATATACTCATGATGGTTACAAATTTGAAATTTGCGAATTACACATTCACCAAAAAAGCAACAGTGCTCTTCAAAAATTTGGAAAATTATTATTTTTTTCGAAAAAATCTATTTTTGCTGTAACAAAAAAATCGTAAAAAATAGAAAAAAGTATTCTTTTATTTTTAATAACTGACATTCTAACGCAAAAAACAATGTTTATATGTAAAATATCTATGGATAAATATGAAGGATATAATTTTGTAAGATTTTTTAATTTTTGTTTAAATAGCGTGATCAATCCCTTTACAAATTTGATAACAGAATATTTTATTTTATTTTGTAACAGCTGGCATCTTAATGAAGACATCAGAACGTATAATCGAGTGCAATCGGATCAATATATCCGAAATGAGAGTAAAAATATTAGAGGACGAACATTTTAATTATAATATATTTTTTAATTTATCCATAAGAAATATTTCGTGTTCATTATGTAAATCAGCATGCCTCAATACACACAAAAAATATCTTTTTTCGGCTTGGACACATTTTTTTCTTTTTGTGTATATATATTTGAGGTACACTTGATAATCAAACAAATTTTTACAAAATTAATCAAAAAAGATTGTTCCAAAGCGGACCCCTTACATCTCATACGAAACAATTGTTTCCAATCACTTGTGAAAACATTATTCCTAAAATGTTGCGGGATAGTTCAGTTTAATATAACCATACTCTTTAAAATCGAGTTTCAATTTGTGTGATTATTGAATTGTATGTGAATCCAATTTAATGTTACTAATAATTGTCATTATGTTGGTTATATGACTTGAAGTATTACTTCGATACATACAGTGTAAACGTATTCACATCCTTGCTTTTTAAGAGTGGTTTGAAAAAATAAAAATATTATATTTATTTATAAAATTATTTGTTCAATATTTTTATTTGTTTTTTTTTTGGCTACATTAAAAACAAATATATTTTCCTGTAATATTACTGCACTTCTATGAAAATCGAAAGCCTCTGTGGAATGCAATTCATGGTGGAGGGTATATAAATTTCGGCCCGGCCGAACTTACCGCCGTTTTTACTTCTTATTTTTATTTTCAGCTTTATTACTGGGAAATATTAAAAACTTACTTCCCAAATAGTGAGATCTTAACGCAAACTGAAAGAAATTTACGTGGAAAATTTTCAAGAAGAGATCGGCCTTCACGAAGATCATTTTAATCTCGGTGGCTATGTCAATAAGCAAAATTGCCGCATATGGGATATAGATAACCCACACGTGGCTATTGAGAAGCCATTGCATCCACAACGAGTCACTGTTTGGTGTAGATTTCAGGCTGTACATTGCCCACCGTATACAATTTAACAAAATTGCATATTATTAATAAAATACGAACCTAGAAAATTGATTAAAATAGTAATTGGATCAAATATTAGATACAAAATCAACAATCCGTTTGCCACGTCGCACAGGGGAATATTTCCATACAAGCTGTGGCAAAAATTTGAAGGAATAGAGCTAGGGCCTTGAAATTTCCCACACATCCCTTATATCCTTAAATTAGATCAAAACCAATTTTATGTTTAAATCCGCCCACAACCACGCCTACCTCCCATGTAAGTTAAAATGAAAAAAAAAAAATCATAAATTTCTTATTTTAATATATATGTTAATACAAATCATTACCAGTGATTTCATTTCAGTCAACAATTAAATGAAAATTGTCAGTGACACGCCCAACGCCCACATAAAATTTTTGGATTTTTACGATTTTTTGGATTTTTTTTTTATTTTTTAATCGATGACACACGGCTATTTTACCGTTATACTTAACTTAAGATTAATATCGACCCAATATTTACATGCGCTCACATGCCATAAAAGCTTACATCCGTAAAGTATGCTTTAATATTTTTTTCAAAATACATAAACAAAGAACAAGGAAGAAAGTATTGCTCCATTTCTGGCTTAGAAGGTTTTACCATTTCAGTAATTAAATCGATGTTGGATATAAGACAATAGTTTAACATAATTTGTATATGTCGAGACATCGTTCGCCTTCGCGAATTTAGTTTTATACTTTAAAATTACCATAGGAATGACCCAAATTAAATAATCCAAATATAATATGACTGCAATATTACCATTTTGATGTTTCTTCTCAAATAATTTCAAAATGTATGACCAAAATGTATACAGCATGGATACTGAGAGTTAGATTATATATAAGTCGGATGAACATAATGATTCTAATTTACTTGTGTTGAAATCACTTTCGAAGTACCAACATATGTATTAATGTAGCTGACAGAGGTGTGTCTGGCGCCATCCATAAATATGAGTATCTCCCCATTCTGAGTAAATTTAATTTAAATTTAACATTAATTTGACATTTTAAAAAATTTCGTTTTCATATTTAAATCCTCTAAAAATGTGTTTTCTTCACAAAATCCTTCCTTTCCCACAACACCACTACGGTGGTAAAACCTCTTTGACCAGTGAAAATTAATAATTATATTTGTTATAATTATGAAAATGCATTTTAATGTTACGATCTTATTAATTCTAAACACAGGCTTTAATGGATAAATACTAATTTAGTGTGGGTGGCCACTACCACCGTTCCCGCACACTGCCCAAATTATAGACCACAATACGGAAATTCACTTCTGTCCTATTCAGAGTTCCAGCGGCCACTTTCTGTACGAAAAAAAATACAAATTAAAATTCCAAACAAAAAAGACGATAGATATTATTCATCGAAGACATACCTGGTATCGATTTGACATCATCCACAATTCCTCTTGGCCCTCATTATTCGTCACCACCTTCATGCCGCTGACAAATTCCAAAAGTTTCGGATTTATGGAGAGTTTCTTAAAGCTCTTGTTATTGTAGGGAGTGTTGACATTCCACGATATCAACTCGATGGGCTCGAAGGTGACACAGTACACGTTGTCCCGACTATCGGTGGCTGTGGCCACACATGCGCTGTTACGTTTCCCCACGGCCACAAATTCACCAGGCACACCACTGCCGCCGTTGATGAAATTAGTGCTATTGTCGAGTACCTTCAGAGGCACTGAGAATTCTACACAGCTGGACATGGCATGGAAGTACAAGTCACGTTTGACCGTCGTCAGACCAATGATGCCATCCATCCGACTGAACGTTTCCTCGGCTATGGTAAGAGTACCGAAATCGGGATCGGGATACATGAATTTATGCTCAATACGCCACGAACTGTTGGCCATGTGATCGTAGATGACTAAACCGTGGTATTTAACATCGGCCACATAGACCATGGCATGCGTGCACTCGCCTTTGGGCGGTGGATCCTTAACGACGACGATGGGTGTGACGAACAATGAGGCCGAGGGCGTGTAAACGGTGCCATTGAATTTGTAGCGATGCAACAACTGATCGGTATTCAGATCGTAGAGTAGCAATTGGGGCGGACAGCGAGATCTTACGCCGATTGAGCCGGAATCCATGACCCACATTTGATTGCATTCGGTTGTCTGAATGAGGAGGGTAGTCAGAAAAAAAATAAAAATCTATTAACAAGGAAGGATCAGAGTTGGACTTTAACGAGCAATGATAGGTTATAAATTTCAGCAATTTTCAATGATTCAAATTTGAATTGTATTTTTATAAAATTTCAAAACTGTTGCATTATAATTTTCATTAATGAAAATTCATTATTTTAATGAAATATTTTCATAGATCTGCCATTTAATGCATAATAGTCAACCATGATTTCATCATAACTTTATTAGTCCAGTAAAACTGTTTCATTATAATTTTCATTAATGAAAATTCATTGGTTTAATGAAACATTTTCATAGATGTCAAACATGATTTCATGATAACTTTATTACTGCCTTCTACTCACCGCTACTCTAAATGCCGACGTTATTTTATCACAATCGTCCCCATCGACATTGTGGCTAATGTGTGAAGGATACGCCTCCAGCATAGGACCGTTGGGACCCAATTTGTCCGTTAACGTCGCCAGAGTATACGGTACACCACTTTGGAATCTTGGAATGGTAACAAATGTCCTCAAGTTTTTATTTTCTGAAAACATAACATAATTTTGAATTTAATATTGAATTTGCTGCTATATTCGTGTCCGATATTTACTCTGATAGTGCGGCTGGACATCGATTGGTACTCCGTTTTTCTGGACATAGCTGCCCTTGGCAACGGCAGCTTTCTCTTCGGCCTCAGTGGGAAAGCTGAAATCCAACATTTTCCATGAAAATTTTTCTTCCAAGTTATTGGTCGTTGTTGGAGCTGGACTCGTTGTCTTGCGTGTGGGACGGCGAGTAGTCGTGCGTGTGGGCCGGCGTGTAGTCTTGCGCGTGGGCCGGCGTGTAGTCGTTCGCGTGGACCTGCGCGTTGTCGTACGCCTTGGCATGCGTGTGGTGCTGACCTTTGGAGTGGTTTTATGTATTGGCTTTGGAGTGGTCTTGAGAGTTGACTTGACAATGGTCCTGAGAGTTGGCATGGGAGTTGTTTTGAGAGTTGGTTTGTTGGTGGACCAGGAAGTAGGATTGGTAGTGGACCAGGAAGTAAGCTTGGTAGTGGACCAGGAAGTAGGCTTGGCAGTAGGCCAGGAAGTAGGCTTGTGACTGGACCAGGTAGGAGGTTTGTTGGTGGACCAGGAAGTAGGTTTGTTGGTGGACCAGGTAGTAGGTTTGTTGGTGGACCAGGAAGTGGGCTTGGTAGTAGGCCAGGAAGTAGGCTTGTGACTGGACCAGATAGTAGGTTTATTAGTGGACCAGGAAGTAGGATTGTTGGTGGACCTGGTAGTAGGTTTGTTAGTGGACCAGGAAGTTGGCTTGGTAGTGGAATTGGGCATGTCACCATTGCATTGATAATTGAAAAGTAGCAATGCAAATAACAAAGGCTCGAGTCTCGTCATAGTAATCTGGGAATAAAAGAAGGAAATAGAGGAATAATTAGACTTATGAACTCATAGTGTTAGAACAAATGTGGGGATTGGGACGTAAGTAACAATATGTCACAAAAATATAAATTTTGTGTTCGAGATCTAAAAATTCATTTTTTGCGTTCATTGAGACGTATTGATTCACACATTTTTTTAAAGATAAAGGGTGTTTTTTATTGGGGTATAGAACTTTAAGTTGGCATCACTTTTTTAACTGGCGGCCATTTTGTCAGCTGTCAAATGATTAATATTTAGTTTGGTTTGCCATTTCATCATGAACAGGTTGACAAAAGAACAACGCTTGCAAATCGTGCAAATTTATTTCGAAATTAATGGTTCAGTTCGCGAAGTTCACCATTTTATGGTCGACATAATCGTCCATCAGAGCAATTAATTCGGTTAACCATGGATCGTTTTCGCACTACGTTTACTCTATGTGATAATACGCATCCGCAGAGACGTCGAACAGTGCGCACCGAAGAAACAATTGCCGCTGTAGAGCAAAGTGTTGAAGAGGACCCGAATGAATCGATTCGCCACCGTGCACAGCAATTGGAGAAAGTGGTTGAAAATTGGACCTGTAGAATTGGCTATATTCGAGCCAGCCGCGGCGGCCACATGCCCGAAATCATATTTAAACATTAATGGCATAAAATTATCCTTCCAATAAAGCCAAATTGATGGACATTAAAACGATTTTCTTGTGTTTTATTTCAATTCGAAGTTCTATACCTCAATAAAAAAACACCCTATATTTATTTAAAAAAATTTACTAAAAAAATACTAAAACGCCAAATTTAATCAATATTTCTACTCTCATTTTGGAAATATAGGTCCGATCACACCCGCTTAATTGTTCGATTCGTTGGCTACAAATGTTGCGAATGTCACTTTCACATAGAAAAAGTGGTCTAGGAACATTCCCCAAAAATTTGAAAAAAAAAATGATTTAAAAAATCGTTTTCATAAAAAATAGTGGGGAAAATGTTGCTCAATTCAATAATAGATGAACGCAGAAAACAATGTATACACCATTGTAGACGCAAATTATTATTATTT
This sequence comes from Polietes domitor, assembly GCA_947397865.1. Taxonomy (NCBI): domain Eukaryota; kingdom Metazoa; phylum Arthropoda; class Insecta; order Diptera; family Muscidae; genus Polietes; species Polietes domitor. The sequence continues at coordinate 272,714,588 of OX377618.1, forward strand.
TTCTAATTACTATTTTTTTTATAAATAGCGCCAAACCCCACCTTTACCATTAGATAACATATTTTATAATATTTTACTTTATTTTTTAATAGCCGGAATTTTACTGTTCAAAAAATCTAGGGATAAATGTAGAAGTTTATATCCTCTGATGTGAGATGTAAATAATAAAAGCAAATAATTTTTAGGTAGAACTGACAAAAGGAAACTAAGCAAAATAATTGGTTAATATGAACTAATATGAAAGCAATTAAATATTATTATAAATTAGAATTAAATTAATTAATAATAAATAATCTTATTGATATTATGAGTAACTAATAACAACAAATTAAATATTTGAATTACATTTGTAAAACAAAAAAATAAAATATTGCCAAATGCTACTGTTTTAATTATACAAGAACAAACGTTTACAAAAAAAAATAAAAACAAAAAAGATTTCCCTGAGCCACGATTCGAACCCGAGACCTGCTGGATGTCATGCGGACACCTTGCCTCTGTGACCACATACAAAAAATTCGTTCCCACTCATTTGAGAATATGTTATTCTTAAAATGTTACGGGATATTAAAAAAGTATCATCTTTTTGGGAAGTTGTTCAAAAGATTTTTGGATGCGACTAAAAAGAATTTTTATAAATTTTTGGTGGGTATATTTACAAACTGCGAGTACAAAAAAAGTTTTTATTTTCGTTTTCGAGTTTAGAAAGACAAAATACATCAGCAAATGTTATACATAGCCCTTCGGATTCAGCCTGGCCGAACAAAACTTTGTTCTTAGTTTTTTTCTTATACATATGTCATACTTTTTGTGAACACAATACCACACACCCGTGTATTGTTGACATTCAACTAATTGTGTAAATAAAAAGTTTATCGTTCTCTTTATTCAGCGTAAATATTTACATTTACACAAGTGTGGAAATGCCGCATTAGGTTACTGTGTCACTTTGTAAGGGAAATGTCTGTCAAACTGTTTCAATGCACATACTTCTAGTTCATTGTACATATTTATCTCTTGGAAAAATTTACTTACATTGAAGAAAATACACTTTATTCATACTACACCATGTCCCAGCAAAAAAATTGGAAGTACTTCCATAAGAAGCTCATTTTATTCGCATCTCAAAATCGAAATGTGATTTTTTCCCGCTTTGAGGGAGATCTTCCACAAAAGTTGATAATATGTTAATATCGCGTAACATTTTAAGAATAGCATTTTCAAAAGCAGTTATTAATACTATAGGGTCCGCCAAATAACGTTTTTTTGAAAATGCTATAAAAAAACTACTGAATATTTTCTCAAATTTATTTTTTTATTTGAAAGTACAATCCTTCCGGTTAATAATGGAAAATAATTTCATTCAAATGGCTGCCTCGGCACCCCACAAATAATAGTCCAACGGTTGAATAGTTGAAAAAAACGTTAGATGGCGGACTCTATACATAAAACAGCTATTAATACATACATACATACATAAAATTAAGTAGGGTTAATTTATTTTATGCTAATTTAATTTAATATTTATTTGCGTTGTATATTAGTTCATATTAAATAAATATTTTTTTCAGAAATGGAAACTAGTAAAAAAGTTGTTCCTTTGCAACACTTTTAAATAGCTTTTAAGTTTTTCAAAATAAAGGACATCACTCCTTTGACAACTCCGTGTTAAATTCATTGGTGAAGTTCCAAATGTTCACTATTTCCGAATCACAAGATGATCATTTTTTTTCACTTGTACAATGTACGATGTACATTAACAAGGCATCTCAATTCTTGTTTGTTGGCAAACACTTACCAAAAAAATAAAAATCAAATAAAACACTTCAAAAATATTCTTTGAAACAGAAACTATCTTGTGTCTTTGTAATATTCTTCACGACTGCGTGATGACTCCTTCTTTATCTTATAGGAAATGTGTAGCTTTGGACATCGTTGTCAGCATCTATTTTGTAGTTGATGCATTGTGTAGTTAGCGTTGTATTGACTTAGGTAGCGTTACCATTGACCATTTTAAAGAGGTGACACAAATAGCGGGGTTTTTAAACAGGTGCTCAACAAAACTTTATTCAATGTAGAAAAACAAAATATGTCATAGAATAAATGCACATGTAAATTTGTTGTTATACACTCTACGAGAGTATTATGTCTTTGTGCATTTATTTGTAACACCCAAAAGGAACCGAGATAGACCCATTGTTAATTATACAGATCGACAGATCCGTCTGTCTGTCCATCTATTCTTGTAATCAAAGTACAGATCGCAATTGTAGCCAGAACAAAATGAAACTTTGATCAACGAAGTTTTTAGGGATAAGGACGAACGCTATTTAATTTGATGAAAATCGGTTCAAATTCAGATATAGCCACCATACGAATTTTACTTCCGATTTGACTTTTTTAACTCTAGATATTCTCTTCAAATTTGGTAAAACATCTTATATTTCCACTAAAAACACCCATGGTGAAAATGGGTCAGATCGGTTCAGATTTATATATAGCTCCCACACAAATTTCGTTCCCAATTTAACTTTTTCCACTCTAGAAACCACATATTTGATCAGATTGTCTTCAAATTTGGCAAAACATCGTATATATTAACTAGGAACAATTGTGGTGAAAATAGGTGAGATCGGTTCAGATTTATATATAACTCCCATTCAAATTTCAGACCCGATTTGACTTTTTCCGCCCCACGTATTTTCACCGAATTTCTTCAAATTGAGCATAATACATTATAGTTGAACTGGAAGAACTATTGTGAAAGTGTGTCACTTCATTCCATGTTTGGATATAGCCCCGATACAAATATTCTTCTCGATTTGACAATATTAACCTATGATTAGGAAACAAACAAAAATCCTTCCCGTTTTCAATTTTTTTATGGAATTGAATTGTATTAGGAGAGAAAGTGGAGTGTATCATACAGTCGGCCCAGCCCGACTTTAGCCTTTCCTTACTTACTATACTTACTTTCCATACTTACAGTGCTATAGTTCAAAAGCCACTACAATAGAATATGGATTAGAGTTCGATCGAAGCGGATATTTCAGACTGAAGCCGAATAAATATTCGGCCGAAATTCGAATATTCCATAGAAGCGGAATATTAAATTGCATATACATATATTTTAATTTAAAATTGCCTTCCATTTAAAATTTATTTCAAATAAAGCACAAACATATTTGTAAAAATAGAAAAAAAAACATAAATTTCCAATATCGATAAGGGTGTTCTATAGACGTGAAAAGTGAACAAATGTAAGTACTTTCGAAGGAGGCACATTTTAGTTGCATCCCAAAATCCCAATTTCATATTTCCCGCATTTGAGGAAGTTCTTTTGAACAACTTCTAAAGAAGTTGATGATATGTTAAGGAATTTTATACATGGGATCACAGAAGTAAGGTGCCCACTTTGAACCCACAAGGTCTCTGGAAAATTATTTTTTGTTTTTTTTTTTTTATTATTATATTTAAACTACTACTATATTATTATATTTAAACTACTTTGGTTAACAATTTTACAAAGGTTGTGTTGAAGTCTTCCGCAGAACCCAAAATTAGCAAAAAGGCAAAGTGAGACCTTTATTGTTGCAGCTAAAAGTTGACTGCGCAGTTTCGATGGGCGCTACCCCATCTCGTCAGAACTTTCGCAACGAATGTATGTCTTTGACTTAAATCAGGGTTCATATTAGTACCAGCGGTCACATACGCTGATAAAAAAAATATTCCACCGAACTAAGTCGACACACTAAAAATCTCACTTTGCCAATTCAATGTTATGCATGTGATCGCATCGCTCGCAACAATGCAAAGGTTGTTGTTACACGGTATGTCCCGTCTTCACTGTACCTCGTGAGTATTGTTGTTGTTTGTATGGTCTGTTATGTTGTATGTGTTGTCATTTATTTTGGTTCAAGACCAAAGGTTGTGCTGAAGCCTTCAGCAGAACCCAAAATTAGCAAATTTTGTACTAATGTACTTCAAAAATTTAATTTTTATAACTTCACTGTACAGAGTAGGAGGATATATATCATTTGGGATAGCAAAAAAGTGTAAGTGTATTTCGCGATTCTATCTGCAAATGGTACCAATTTACTATTTTTATCCCTTTTTGTCATGCTCACCGCTTATAAGTACAAATTTCGAAAAAAATCTATTTTGATTGCGCTTCTCCCTTGTCAGAGGAATTTACACGCCAAATGTAATCTAACGTCTGTAGCTGCAATACTTTAGTTGGTACCATTTTTATCCCGCTCGCCCTTAAAAGTACAAATTTCGAAAAATCCCTATTTGTAGGTTTTCTGCGTTGCCAGTGCAAGGAAAACACCAAATTTCTAGCAACTAAGGTAAACCCTTTCGTAAAACCGTTTCTTAGTCGGCGTCAGCGTCATAATTGGGAACTACCCTGAAAATTGAATGACCCTGACTTCAGCCGTTTGGGTGTTGGTCAATGATAAGTCAGTCAGTCAGTAACGCAACTCTTTTATATATATATATAGATTAAAAATGGCCAAGTGTTTCAGGAGATACAGGCGATTTAAAAAAATGTTTTTTTTTTCACTGAAATTTTTGCTATCAAGGTCTAAAATAGTACCGCTTGACATGGAACGACTCATATACTTCCTCTCTACCAGAATCTGTATCCGGAACCTTGTAATTTTTTACAGTGAAATATTTGACTAATCAACGAAACCTTCGTAACACAACGAATGATTTTTCTATCTGTACATCATAGGGCAGTATGTACATCCGTGGAACATGAATGGGTCCCTGGAAAACAGAGTTTCACTTAGCTTTGACAACAACGCGAGCTATAGTTATACCATCAACTTTGCTGGACAGGCAGGACATACAGTCAACAGTTCCATCCAGTGATTCTGAGCCGATATGGGTAATAATTAACAGCTTTCATGCATTTATCATGCGGCTTAGTAAGATATATGGACCATTACCATTGCCATTCTTTGATATATGGACTTCAACCGGAATGTGTCACCTACAGTTTACTTCTCATATTTCAAATGCAAACACTCCACTTCACTTTGTATATCCTTCAAAAATAACACCAGCTTTTGACACATATATGTATGTGTGTCAAAAGTCAATATAAATTAATTAATTTTTAATCAAATGCAACGCAGGCATTCAAAAAGAGGTCAATATTCTATGTTAATCATTGGAAATATTTTTGGACATTTTGATAAAAATATTTTTTGTTTTTACATTACAATTTTAATTGTTATTCGTTGACATTAATTTTTAATTACTGCCATATATGTACCTTTTTGCTGATATCTTTATTTGTTTATAACACGTATAGTGCCTAATTCGAAGCAGGCAAATCGAAACCAGATTTTTTTAATATTTTATTTATTCGCGCCCACGGGATGTTTTTCTGGTTTGGTCCAGGTCGGATATTGCCGTTCGCGCGTCCAATCACATTCGATACTTTTTTAAGAATGAAAGGTGAGGCTGTGGTTTCAAATATTTTTTAACAGGATATTGGCCCCCATCACAACTTGTTACGTTGTTTTTGAAAGTAGAGCGAGGGAGAGAGAGAGAAATTGAGACAATTTCATCCTAATTGAATGAAAGACAGATTGTTGGCTACATTTGGAAGATGCAAATAAAATACAAGTCAGAAGGCTGATCTGAAATACTCTCCACCATGCAGTGCATTCCACAGTATTATCGCCTTTTATAGCATTTTTGAAATATGTGCTTGCCTTTTGCGCATTCTTAAAGAAGTAAGGACCAGTGATTCTACCTCTGCCTAGTGAATCTGGAGTGTATTATCTTCACTCCAAATGAGACATTTTTATACCCTCCACCTACAGGATGGGGGAATACTAGCTTTGTCATTCCGTTTGTAACACCTTGGAATACACAGTGCAACACGAAAAAAAATAACCATATACGGACACCGCTACATGATAAAAGACCAAAAAAAAAAGACCCGTGTTTTTTTCCCCCCAAAGTCATGTACTTTTTTTTTATGGGCCCCCAGAGATTTGAGGCCTCGGTGTAATTTTTGGAAAAAAGTGATCATATTCTCAGGCTCATATCTTGCAAACCGTTCGGAATTTTGATTTAAATTAAATTCGATTTTTTGTAACCTTTTTTTCCCCTGTTCAGGTCCATAGGTAGCAAACCGTTGAAAATTCAGGGAAACAATCAACTACAAAAATGTACCTAAGATCTCAATAAACAACTTTGTAGAACATATGAACTTCCTAGGAATGATTCTTAACACCGTTTAGGTAGGAAAAATATATTCTGCAGGACTGTTTCTGTTAAAGGTCAGTGCGACTATAGAGCGTATGAGTGATATTATCCTTAATCAACAGCACGTATACGCTACCTACACACATTACAGCCTATACGATTTATTCGACGACATTTGTGATTTTGACCTTGAAGATGAAGTTTTTTTGATTTTATTTTATTTTATTTTTGTTCTTTATGACAAGAGCTAGAACTTTGCCTCAGAGAGTAAATCAAAATTCCGAACGGTTTGCAAGATATGAGCCTGAGAATATGATCACTTTTTTCCAAAAATTACACCGAGGCCTCAAATCTCTGGGGGCCCATAAAAAAAAGTGCATGACTTTGGGGGAAAAAAAACACGGGTCTTTTTTTTTGGTCTTTTATCATGTAGCGGTGTCCGTATATGGTTATTTTGAAATGACTTCAAAAATGTTGCACAGTGATATCGACCTGAGACCGTATAAAGTCATGTCCGTCCGTCTGTTGAAATCACGCTAGCACCTAAACGAAAGGAGCTAGGACGTCCAAATTTTCCATAAATGCGTCTTATAGTCGTAGATCGTTTGGGATTGAAACTGGACAAAATCGGCCCAAAGGGAAAAATGTTTCCCTCATAAGGACTAAAAATACCCATAATAACCCCTAATATTTTAGAGTATTTATGCATATGTTTTCAATACGTCTTGTACTTACTTGATATTGGGTATGCGCATTCCCCCTATAACAAAAACGTGCACCATAAAGTGATTTTTATTCGTAGCGGGTGAAATGGGACAAAAAGGGATAAAAATGGTACCTATTAAACGGCAACAGCTAGAAGCATAAAATTCAGTGTGTACATTCCTCTAACTGAGTAGAGACATAATATAAAAGTATTTTTTCCAAATTCGTACTTTTAAGGAGTAAAATGGAAATAGAGGGATAAAAATGGTACCAACCAAACGGCTGCACTTAGAATAATGAAATTCGGTGTAGTCATTCCTCTGATTGCGTAGATAAACGGAATTTTCGAAATTCGTACTTTTTGGGGATAAAATGGAAAAACGGGATAAAAATAGCACCAACCAAATGAACGCAACTAGAGTCATGAATTTCGGAGTATACATTCCCCTGACTGCGTAGACACAAAAATAAAAGTTTTTTTTCGATTTCGTACTTTCAAAGGATAAAATGAATACAGAGGGATAAAAATAGTACCAACTAAAGACTACAACTATAATGATAAAATTCGGTGTGTACAGAGGGATTACGTAGACATCATGAATCATGAAGTTAGGTTATTTTGCACTATGTACGTGAGATAATGGATTTTGAAAATTTGTACTTTAATTTTAATTAAAATAGAATGGAAATACAACCAACTGTACCAATATTTACTCTACCAATATTTATGGTATTTAAGCTTTGTGAAAATATAAATATAAGAATATTTATTTTTTGAATTGACTTGAAGTATGATTTCGATGTGTAAACGTATTGGTAGCCTAGCCTTTAAAGCGTGGTTTGAAATAATAATAATATTATATTTATTTATAAAATTATTTTTTCGATATTTGTATTTATTCTGGTTTGGCGATATTAAAAAAATGTATATTTTCCTGTAATATTACTGCACTTCTATGAAAATCGACAGGCTCTGTGGAATGCAATTCATTGTGGAGGATATATAAAGTTCGGCCGGCCGAAACTAACGCCGTTTTTAATTGTTTTCTTTTCGACATGACCATTAAGTCTCAACACTGATCAGAATGTTGGGCAATATAATTCCCTGAACTAAATTTGGACAATTTCAACTGGTTTCGACAATTCAACGTTTTCTAAGTTCTTTTCTGACCAAAGCTTATGCCAATTTGTGTGGAAGGTATCAGAAGTGCTGTGCTAATATCGCCCATATTCCAAAGGTAAAATGTTACCCTTACCGATTTCTGTATGGAAGTTATAACAGCTTTAATTTTAGGTAGGTTAGGGTGATTTGTGGAGGAGGTACTAAAAGGGGCGTGGCAATACCCTTTATCTGCACTTTATCAAATACCAAAATATAGCTGATTCCGGATAACCGTTTGGAAGTTACTTTGGATTTAATTTAACATAGTAATATAGACCATTTGTGTGGAAGGTACCAGAAGGGGCGTGTCAACTTCGCCCATCTTCGAACTTAAACTAAGTTTGAGAAAAATATTACCATATGCAAAGTTTGTTATCGTGTACACCAGCCAGGACGGACATGACTCAAACAGCTTAACCTTCGCACGCCCATAGGTTTTAGCGCATATTTTTTGTTTCGGAAGAGCCGTATATACACCATCATTCCAACGTTGTGTGGACAAAAGAAGAAAACCAAAAAACACAAGAAAAACACAAACAACAACAAAAAATATTAGTCACTGAACCTAAATCTATTTTTGATTTTATATTAATTCGTTGAGTTATCAATGTTTAAAAAATGGAAATCCCACCCGGGTGGGAAACATACTTATAGTCTTAAGTCACTCCTTCAATGCGTTACACTTTGTTTCTGTCCCAAATTATATATACCCTCTTAAACTGTATAGTGAGGGTATAAAAAAGGAAAAATGTCTGAAAAAGTATTTAGTTTCATTTTTTAATAGCTAACATTCTAACGCAAAAAACAATGTTTATTAGGCTGGGTCGCGGTCCATACAAATGGAAACAAATCCAGTCACCTCACGAAAATAAAGTTTGGGTTGTTTAACGATGATTTGCAAAATATTTCGTTCCTAGATCAAGCCGTCTGTTTTTCACGTGTATTTTTTGTTGCATTTTTGTCTAAATCTTTTTTCTGAAATAATAGACCTTTGAAAATACTTAAAATATAAATTTTTATTCTTGTCTTAGAGTTACTTATTGGTCGAATTATTGGACGTTTATAGTATTTTTTTGTGGATTTTCACAGTGACAACTGAAATCTTTTTCGTATTTGGTGGTATTTTATAAAAAATAAATAGCTGCAGTCAATACCTTCGTATGATACCTAAATGATGAACATAGGAAAGAAATTGAAGCCGCAGCGCTCATTTTGGTAAAACGAGTTTGAACACTTTGGCTCTGAAAACCATCGTCTGCATTAAATTATTTTATAAAAATGGAGTCAGTGCCGTAATTTTTCGTCCGGTATGCATCAGTAAGGCATCATTGGAAAGATATTAATTCCTTCTATTCATTTTTCATTACACCTCTTACAAAATGTTTCCAAGAAATATGAGTTTTAAGCTGTCATCTTGAAAAATAATATAAATAATATAAAAAATAATATATATAATATAAAAAATAATATAAATGTCCAATAATTCGATCAATGAGTTATTCTAAGACAAGAATAAAAATGTTAATTTAAAGGGTCTATCAATTCAGAAAAAATTGGACAAACATGCAACATAAAAAAGTTACACGGGAAAATATGATTGAGACACAAACAATAAATTCTTTCGTCTATGGCACAACATTTTTCTTTTTTGTCGCATAGTGTATTAGAAGTAATCGAAATTATGTACAAGTGCAGTACAATAGAAAAAGAAATTGCAATATATCTCTAAGCAACTACAGAGCCTCAAAAGGGGTGAAGTGGACTAATTTCCAAAATAAATCTATTTCCAACTACTCTGCACAGTACAATCACTTTCTGAATCCGTCCTTCTATATATCTATGTGTTTGACCGGTCCTAGTAATAATGCAAATATATCAAGGGGAGTGTGAATAGAACCCATTGGACATGCTCAATGCGTGTTCAAACTACTTGTCATAGAACAGGGAGCTAATCACGGCATTCGAAAGCGAGAAAGTTACAATCGAAACGCGCTTTTATTTACTGTAAAAAATTATTAAAATTTTAACGAGATTAGATCCAATTTACATAATATTGAGATCCCATTTGTTTTTGTTGGAAATATATACTTCCTTCGCAGAAATTAAAAATTTATTTCGATCGTAACTTCACAATCAATCAAAGGACATGTTTAGGAACATATGGTTTGATGTTTAATTTCGTCGAGATTCAAATATTTTTCAGATATTATTCATACTGAATATGTTAGATATTTGGAGAGATCAACCAATATTTTCTCAAATTTATTTATTTACTAATATCCGAGCATATATCTTATTATTCATACAAATATACAATACCTATACTAAATTTAAATATTATTAATATTATTTCCACCTCGTGGAAATGGAAGAAATTCATAACAATCAGTTTAACTCTCCACTTCACGAGGAACTCTAATAAATGCATGCTTGAAATCGTCAATGAACCATAATTTTACTATTTGTCACATTCCTTTTTGTTATTTTTAACTATTAATAAATTATAAAATAAACAAAAGTTGTGATCGACATTTTTAGATGTTTGATACATGTTTTCAGCACTAAAAGCCCGATTAGTTGATGCATTAACACCCGCACAACATTGCTAAACAATGATCCGTTGGAGAAGTATCTACATACATATGTACATACATAAGTATATGCGAGTATATAAATCAAATTTGATTAGAACAAACAAAAACTAAAATAAAATTACCATAATTTATACACTACTTGTTTGTATTGTTTAGTTTATTTTTTCTTTCGTTTTGAGAAATACAACAGAAAAATATAAATAAATAAAAAATACTCATTTTTTATTATTTTTCTGTCAAACATTCATCGTTACCCAAATATAAAAAGACTCAACTGACTTTTTGCAAATCGTTATTTTTGTTTATTATGATGAAGTTGTTGTGTTTTGTTAAAATAACCAAAAATCTCGATTTGTTAAAAAATTTTACTTGAGTCTTTTTTATATTAGGTTGACCATATGTATAATGCAGAATAATTACTACTGTTGAAATTCATAATTAATAAAATAAAAAATGTTGGTGAACGTACAGTTATCTGGTTTTTTTACAAATTTCATTTGAAATTAGAAACCACCACTATTCTAGCGGGGATTTTTTCAAATGGTGGAGGTTTCCAAAGAATATCGGCTGGAAATCCCATGCATATGCTGCAACGCGTTTCTTCGTTATTCAGTTGAACATTTGTCAAATATGATTTTATGTGTCTGAGGGAGTTCCCACATACCATCAGCATGACCCATAATTATTTTGCTAAGCTCTGGCGAATTTCTAAAAAAAACAAATACATATGTCAATATTTGCCTCATCACGTAGGTTACCATACATAGAACTATACAAGTAAGTTGAAATTATTAAAATTTCAGCAACCGAAACTTATTTGACAACCACTTACTTGTTCACACGGTTCGATCCAAAATGCAATATTCAAAGCGGACAAAGTCGGCTATATGATTTTTTTGCTCGTGAATACAAACAAAAGATGAGCAAATTCGGAGGGTAACCCCAGTAGCCAATGTAGATTAACAACTTTTAGAATCATCTGGAAAATACTTCTATTCAGTGCACGTAAAATTTCGTCAATATATATTTTGCCATTCAAAAGTTGCAGAATTATTTCCAAAAAATCCCTTCCGATTCACTGTGCGTCCCTCAATGCTCTATCCAAATTAGGTGAAGGCAATAAAAACGATATCCAAGTAAGTATTACTTTTTGGTGGTTGTTGTTCAGTGTACAATGTACCCTGGCCAAAAACTGGTTTAAATTGTTGACTTAATTTCTAAGAAAGCAATTTACTACGACGAAGATTTTTTATTAAGCCGGTTATAATCACTAACGATAATTGCATAGATTCCATAAATATTTGGTTCCATTAAATTTCATTAATAGAATATATAGATAATGTTATAATGATACACTTTACATATGTACGTTAGAGTGGCTTCTTTTGTGAGGAAGGAAAATATGTTGTTGATGTTCCCGACTAAAAGGAAAGATTGGTTTGTTTTATGTGTTCTCCCAAAATATTTCGCTTTTATCATTGTCCGTTCGTGAGCTGGATGCGTTCAAAATAACCTCGAAAAATCAGGTTTTTCTTGAAAAGAATTCACGAAGAGAATGGTATTGAGAAAAAGAACCACTAGAAATTAAAATCCGACTCGAGCCTTATCAAACCATATTAAAAACTTGCAATATGACCCAGTATAAAGGGCAGATATATACCATTTTAATGCAATTTTTGATGCATTTTTAATAAAAACCGCAATAAATTCCACATTTTTAGTTCGATTTATGTTTTTAGGGGCACGTTGGAGAGGTATTGATAACCAATTGCAATTTTTAGAATCTGCTAACCAATTAAGGGCCGCAAATTTGTTTCTTACTGTTAATACTCAGTGGGTTAAATGTGAAGTAAAAACTGAAATATGGGGTTATTTGCATCGTAAACACATTCTAGTCTTATATAAAGCTAATTTTTGGAAATAAATTCAACCATTTCAATTGTTTTCCCTTAAAAATTAAAACATGAATAATCTACATAAACTTTATAAAGGGGAAAAATTGAAATGGTTGTTAATGCTAAATTAACATAAATAGACGCATGAAATTAAAAGCATATTTAGCAGATGTTCTTCTCTTTCATTTGATACCCGAATCGCCATTGTATGATACGCAAAAGTGCGAAACTAAATTATTGAAACATTTACATACTTTTGAAATTAAAAGTCCTGTAAAAAAGACAAACGACCACGAAATAAAAAACTGAGTATGAGTTTTCCTATTAGTGACCTATAGTTTCACTTCTATATAATCTCGTTCTTGGAAGGGAAATCATGCCGCACGGTTTTATTGTAACATCTTATGTGAAGTTTTTCCTCCCAATTTATGCATTGAAAGACCAAAATTTCAGATGTTAATTTTTAATTGTAATTAAATTAGCTTTATATAAGACTAGAATGTGTTTACGATGCAAATAACCCCATATTTCAGTTTTTACATCACATTTAACTCACTGAGAACCAACAGTAAGAAAAAAATTGTCGGCACTTAATGGGTTAGGAAATTCTAAAAATTGGAATTGGTGATCAATACCTCTTCAACGATCCAACAAAAACTCAAATCGATCTATAAATATGGCAGTATTTTTATAAAATGCAACAAAAATGTTAAAAATCTACCCTATATTCTTGATTAAAATGCAAGTTTTTGATATGGTTTGATAAGGCTCCGACCAGATTTTAATTTCTAGCAGGTTCTAAATACAATTCTCACCGTGAATTTTATTTAAGAAAAACCTGATTTATAGAGATTATTTTGAACGCGTCCAGCTCACGAACGGACAATGATAAAAGCAAAATATTTTGGGAGAACACATAAAACAAACTAATCTTTCATTTTAGTCGAGAACATCCACTACTTTTATTTTGAAGCCACTCTAATGTACGTTATAGTGGCCTATCAAAATTAGCTGAAATGTAATTTTGAGGAAATTAGACCACGAAAATGACAGTCCAAAAACTGTGGGAAGTGAAATTATTAATCTTGTATGTATTGTCGAGTTGAACAATAATGTGTATCTAAAATTTTCAAGCCACCCCCTAAATCTTGAGTTATGGTATATCGTAACTTTTTATTTCCCAGGAAACGGAAATTATTTTTTTCATTTCCCGTATCCCGGGGCAGGACGGGAAATCGTCAACATACTGTATGCTATATAAAAACTTTTTTCTTTTTTCGAATATTTTCGAGATATTATCCCGTCTCAAGACCATTTTGCTTATATATTTTATATATTTTTTACACATGAAATTTATTTAGGCTTTTGTTGTCGCAGCTTAGTTATCCAGTCTTAAAGAAAAACAGCCCTAATATAGATTATCGTGAAAACTTAAAAACCAATATTCATCATTTTCTTTGAAATATAATTCATCATATCTCCTATATTTTCTAAGGTATCGGATCAATATCTTAGGAATGATACTCGACATTTTCATAACATATTAAACGAAGCAATTCTGCATACAATGTTTTCATATATATTGCATTCACCTAGAATATGGGCGATATTGCCACACCTCTACTGGTACTTCCCACACAAATTGGCGTAAGAATTTGTCAAAATAAAACTAATACAACTTCCATTCGGTCTGTCGAAACCAGTTGCTATTTGGTATTTGAAAATGTTTTTATAATCACTCCAAACCTACAAAATATTTATGTTTTAGCTACTCCCCTTCTAGTACCTTCCACAACATTTTTCCTATCCTAGCTGCTTGTTTTGAAAGGATTTTTTTTTTGATTTTCTAGAAAAAGGTAAAATTGATCCATAAAGGAGCTAGATGGTTAAGATCTTCCACAAAAATTATCCTCATAAAATTCCATAATATAGTTCTGACAATAAGAATTCTCTTACAAGATTTCATTCACTTAGTATAATGCTCCCTTCAAACAAAAAATGAAAACTCAGAATAGCTGGACTATAAGTGTGTTCTGCAAAAATGGTCTACTCAACATTCCCTTTAAGAATTATTGGGTCGCTATTCTTTTCCAATCAAAAAGTCTTAATTTGCTGAATAGTATAATTAATAAAAAATGAAATATTTGATGTACATTAATAAAACAATAAATTTATGTATAAAATTGCTAAGAAAATTGTTGTAAACAAACAAAACATATTTTTCCCTGGCCAAACTGAGACATTCTGGGCCAAATCGGACATCTTACTTCTGTGGCCCATACGAAAAATTCGCTCCCACCTACTCATGAAACTACTATTCGTAAAATGTTATATGATATCAATTTTTTTGGAAATCCTCAAATGCAGTAAATATGCAAATATGGACTTTGGTTATGACTAAAATGTACATCCTGCGGAAGTACTTCCAGTTTTTTTGCCGAAATAGAAGAACATTCATAGAATATTTTGAAAATTGTCAAAAAAGGAAAATTTAACAGAAAAAATTTGCATACAATCCGCTCTAGATTCTCTGTTAAAATCTGTGGAAAAACTTTGGACATTTTTTTTGTATTTTTTTAAATTTTCGTTTAGAATTTATAATGACGTAGTTGGGGACAGTAAAACAAAATATATGGTCGTTATTGAAATATATTTTTTTAATTTGTTGCATGACTTTCCAAATGCTTATCTAATGCTAAAATATGGTCAATATAATACAAAAAATATTTTGATTTTTCCTTTATGAAGCCGTAGGTTCAATAAATTGAATAAATATAAAATAAAATGGTTTTGAGCCATTCAAAATTTTCTTTTGTAACCGTGCGCCAAAAATTCGATTCTTTGTAGCCTCTACAATTGCTGCTTGCATTGCAAGAGAATTTTTTTCTGAAATCTGTAGTTATTGCCATATTTCTTTTCCTATTCATTAATTAATTAGCAATTTAAAAAAAATATTTTCCAACAAATACAAACCGCTTTTAGCCAACATGCATTCCAACTTAAATCGAGTTAAACAATTTCCATATTTTTTAAATAATTTATTTACACATCACTCATACAACAGTATAACAGTTTAAACGAATATTAAATACATACATATTTACATTTAAAATAAGTCAAGTCGTTTGTTAGGTGAAAATGGCAGCGCCTAAAAGTATGCTCTGACATTTCGCCCATCCACATAAACAAGTACTTTACGTATACGTTACATTTGAAAATTTGAACTGTTAATTGGCTGGCATTGATCATCAATATTCTGCACTCAATCACACAAAGCAACTCCGATACTTTGCAACTCTCTCTCTCACTCCCTTGTAATATTATTCATCTTTTGGTGATTCCACACTGCGAGCTGCTCTCTGATAGAAGTAGCCCGGATGTAAATTTGGCTGATCGGCCGCCAGACTTTCCAAAAAGGAATATTGATCCTGATTCCGTAACTCCTTACGCGGGGGGAATGTTTCGCCATGATTGAGGGCTGTAAAGGGATTCTTCACCGAATAGTTGATAATGCCGGCATTCTCGAATGTATAGGGATGACTGCTGATGGCGGGCCGTGTGAAAAAGCCATGATTGGCCGAGGGGCTGGGCGATTTGGGTTGTATGGAATTGCTCAGCTGATAGTAACTATTAAAAGGTATTGGAATTTCGGGGTATGAACTTGCCACATAACCATGTGGCGGTACATGGGTCAAAGGTGATGATGCCGACGATTTCACACCTGGCAGTGGTATGCGTATGATACGATTGTTGAATTCTTCGGTATTGAGATTCTTCAAAAAGAATCTGTGGAATTTCGAGGATATCACATAGAGGTAACCGTTTTCATGGATCGGTGCTGTCATATCGGCCACGAACTGCAGACGTACCTGATCCTGGGCCAATATATGCTGTTCGTTGGTTGTGGGATTCCAAGAGGCCACAGCTGTTTCGGTGACGGGACTGAACAAGACGCTGCCGTCTAGGGGGGAAACTGCGATGCTAATGCCCTGTGAAGATTTCTTACCCACCAATTTAACAGGCAATACCTGATTAATGGATATGGGTCCTGCTCTTAAAACTTCGCGCGTTACCGAAAATATTCTATGTGGAGAGAGAGGATAGCGTGGATAATATCATGTTATTTGGGGGAATGTGAAAATAATAAAACTTACCTGTCTGTGGCGAAAGGTTGGAAGTAGACAGTGGCCTTTAGCGGATCAAATGTGAAGCCCACAATGCCATCCATGAGAACAAAGCGGTCGCTGAGTATCTCGGCTTGTGCGAAGTCTGGATCGGGATACATGGCTGGGTGAGACACTCTCCAGGTGGTGTCACGAACACTGTCATAGACCACAATACCTGATAAAAGAAATAAGAAATGTTCGAAATGGTATATGTAGTTAAGGTTGTGGTAAAGACAATCTAAATAATAGAGAATTTCTTGTTATTTATAGAAATAATAAAAAATAGTCTAACAATAATCTAGGAAGTAATATAATCTAATAAGAACTAAAATCTAAAAAGTGTCTTTGAACTCTTAGCCCTTTTTAGAGAAATAAAATTATTGATCAATAATAATCGGTTTTTTGGTCGAGTTTTCTAATCCGAAAAATGTCAATGGAAATAAAATAAAATTATGCTCAATCGTTTTTGTATTTAAACGTACATGGCTTAATCATATTATGTACTACACTGAAAGAATTATATTCATAATATTTATAATTTTGTCTTAACCTCAGTGAAAATTTTTATTGAAAAGTCGCCAAAGAAACACTTCATAAATGTATGAAACATGTTTCATAAAGCACAAATCAATGAAAAGTGTCATTGAATTTATGAAACATTTTTTAGAAACTATGAAATGCAGTTCTTCATTGTATGAACTTTTGTCATACAAGTTCATTATTATTCGTAGTATGATTTATGAAACTATTCATAGATTTGATAAAGAAACTTCATTATTTTTATGAAAAAGTTTCATAAATATTAATAATTTATACTGAAGTTTCCAATATAAAAAAACGCAAAACAATGTCTGACTTGTTGATTAACCAATCAACACACTCCATCATTGAGAGAGTCTTAGCAATGAATATGTCTTTGACCTAAATCAGGGTAAATACTTATGTCCGAGTTAACAGAGTACAAATGAGAATTGGTAGCATTCAACGAATAAAGCAACACACTAAAAATGTACAACTACATTATGTTATGAAACATTTCATAAAAACTAGAAAATCCTTCATTATATTTATGAAGACATTTCATAACACAAATATTGTATTGGTTATGACATATTTCATAATATTTAAGAATTGTTTCTTTAATACTATGAACTTTTTTCTTGATCATATCACTAATTTAACAATTTTGTATGAAACATTTCATTTTATTTATGAATGTTTCATTTTCATATTAAGAAAAAATTCACTAAATTTATGAAAGACCTTTTATGAAATCGCTTCATAAATATTATGAAGGAAAATTCTTTCAGTGTACTTTCTTTTTTACATTCAAAGAATTCCAATTTTTTAAATAAATGGTGACAGATTAGTATAACTATTCGTTTTTTTGCACATTCCCAACTGAGACGCGCTTTATTGATCTTCAAACAATTAAATGTATTTAAAAATGGTGAGTCCAATATTAATTGAAGTCGTTCAAATAATCATAGCCGAAAAAACAATTAATTTAGCTATAAATTGCATAATGACCAAACTAATTCCATATATTATTATTAAGTATATGAGTCATTCCATGTCAAGATGAGATGTTTAACCTCGATAGCTGCGATTGTTTGAAAGTTTGTATTCTTTTTTTCGGAAAAAATAGAAAAAAAAAAATCACGACTTGTGACCAATTTCACAGCGAAAATTTTTTTTGAAAATTGTGTTTTCATTCAATCGCCTGTTACTCCTGAAATACTAGACCGATATTAATGTCCTATACCTTGTTTTGAAGGCAATTTCAATTACTTTTAAAATATTGAAGTGGAATTGTATAATCGCGTTATATTTTTTAAAGTTTGAAATTTTATTTTAATTTTCAAAATGATTACATAATTAATTTTTTGAAACTTTAAAGTCTTTTCTTTGATCTTAGATGTCTCATTTAGTGACTGTGGGAGTTTGGAAGTGGTGTAATTTTTTTACGATTTCTTTTCGATTGTTTTGCAAAATCAGCCACAATTTCAGAGAAATATCTTCGGAATGATATTTATATAAAAGCAATAAAGAATCTAAGTGAATTGATGAAAGTTTTTATTTTTTTGTGGCGTGCAATCACACCATCAGAAAAATAAAAAATATTTTTTTTCTATTATCTACTTTTTCTTGGATATTTCATTGTTTTCAAAACTTTGTGTTAATAAACTGCCATATTTTTTGGCAGATATTCAAAATATTTAAATGAGAGATTGTTAAATGTATATATATTTTCTTATTGGCAACACTCAAGAAAATGTATTGAAGAAAACTAGGTGGCAACACCGCAAGTCTGAGAGGTATTTAAAATTTGTCGTTTAAACAAGTGGGTATAAAGCAATTATACAAAATAGTAAAAAGAAAATAATGAAGTGACTACATTATTGAAATTTAAGGCCTTTGTTTGCAGTTGAAAAATTATATTTAACATTTTGTGATTAATGTAGCCTTGTCAGTTTTTTAAGTGATGTAATTTTGTGATTCGTACTGAGCATAACCAATAATGTCGTGGACCAAAAGTTATATGTAGGACTCAACTTGACTCAAAGTGTAAGTGTGATAGTGTTCGCCTTAGTGTGTAATTAATTTATCGTCAGTAAATTAATATCTCAGTCAGTATTTTTCGGCAAACTCCTACACTTTATTTTCGATTAGCCATAGTACATATATTTGATCATATCTCTGAATCAGTTTTGAGTATTAGACCAGTCAAGATCGCATTTTAAAGGTATTGCAAATTGGTATATAGATTCATTCACATGTCGACATTTAATATTATTTCCTGAAATAATTATTTAAATTGCAATGTCAGAAAGAATAATTATATTCTATATTTTGCTTTTGTAATAATGTTCAGAAAAACATTGTTCGTCAAAGCGAACTAAGTTTCATTATTTGAAGCTTTCATAAAATTTTGTTTTTGGTCACCCTGTACTAATAAAGGGTATATGGGAGGTGATAGTTTGCGTACCTTTATTTTTCGACTTTATGTCATAAAATGGATTTGGGAACAGTTTCTATTTGAAAGTGAAGTTTATGTAGTCATTTGTAGCCAACATTATTAACTGAACATATAAGCGGAACTGATGGGACATATATTCCAACATGACAGTTCAAATATTAAAGGTACTTTAAAAATTATCCAGAAAAACGTTTTGGTGTATATTTTATGAAGTCCAAGGAACAACATTTTCATTTTTTTTATTTATGAATACTTTCACTCTCATGCAGAAACAGTGGTTTAGAAAAAGTTGACAAAAAAATGTGAAAACATATTTTTTTGAACAATTTATTTTTAATGGTACGAAGAAATCTAAGAAATAACATTGTTCTATTTTTTTTACAGCTATTCACAACATTCGACTTCACATAAAGTTACCTTCGATGAAAATTGCAATTGTAAAAAATATCTTTAAAAAATTTAATATCGTTGACACAACCCTTCGACAAAATGGATGTCATTTAGTGTAATCATTCAAGATTTTGAACTATTTCTTCCGATTAAACTACTCATAGTATAGGAAATGGTCTTTTACCAAAAACCGCAAATGTGTTTCTTTTGTAATATTTATACACTCCACGAGAGTATTACGGCTTTGTTCATTTGTTTGTCACACCCAAAAGGAAGCGAGATAGATCCATTGTTAATTATACAGATCGACTTAGAATCTTTTGAAATTGAATCGATTTAGCAATGTCCGTCCGTCTGTCCATCTATTCTTGTAATCAAAGTACAGATCGCAATTGTAGCCAGAAGAAAATGAAACTTTGCACAACGAAGTTTTTCGGGATAAGGACGAATGATATTTAATTTGAAGAAAATCGGTTCAGATTTAGATATAGCCCCATATGAATTTCACTTCCGATTTGACTTTTTTAACTCTAGATACCACATATTTTAACATATTTTCTTCAAATTTGGTAAAACATCTTATATTTCCACTAAAAACACTCATGGTTAAAATGGGTCAGATCGGATTTATATATAGCTCCCACACAAATTTCGTTCCCAATTTAACTTTTTCCACTCTAGAAACCACATATTCTATCAGATTGTCTTCAAGTTTGGCGAAACATCTTATATATTAACTAGGAACACCAGATCGGTTCAGATTTATATATAACTCCCATTCAAATTTCGCTACCGATTTGACTTTTTCTGCTCTAGAAACCACACATTCTAACAGATCTTCCTCAAATTTGGCAAAATATCTTATATTTACACTAGAAACATCAATGGTGAAAATGGGTCAGATCGGTTCAGATTTATATATAGCTCCCACACAAATTTCGTTCCCAATTTGACTTTTTCCGTTCTAGAAACCACATATTTTGTCCGATTGTCTTCAAATTTGGCAAAACGTCTTATATATTAACTAGGAACACCATATCGGTTCAGATTTATATATAACTCCCATTCAAATTTTCTGCTCTAGAAACCACACATTCTAACAGATCTTCCTCAAATTTGGCAAAATATCTTATATTTCCACTAGAAACATCAATGGTGAAAATGGGTCAGATCGGTTCAGATTTATATATAGCTCCCACACAAATTTCGTTCCCAAGTTGACTTTTTCCGCTCTAGAAACCACATATTTTGTCCGATTGTCTTCAAATTTGGCAAAACGTCTTATATTTAAACTTGGAACACTTCTGGTTAAAATTGGTTCATCAGATTGGTTCAGATTTATATATAGCTCCCATTCAAATTTCGCTCCCGATTTGACTTTTTCTGCTCTAGAAACCACATTAAAATTATTTTTAGTAAAAAAAATATTTTTAAAATATAGATAAAAAATTGTTCTATTTATTTTTTAATAGATATCATTCTAAAGAAGAAAATAATGCCTATAAATGTAGAAGTTATGACTTTATTTGTAGATGAAAGAGAATTAAAAAATCATAATCGAAAAAAAAATAACAATATCAAAGAAAACAAGGCATGATTAATGAAAGCCTTTTTTTACAATTTCTTGTCGACTGTTCCTAAAATGCTAAAGTGGATTATCTCCCAAGTCACACAAATCGATCTCCACATACATGCATTTATGGGACTACATTTTTAAAAATCGACAATATTACTAAGTAAGTTAAAAAACGTATCCATATCATTTATCATCAATTCTTTTCAAAAATGTTTAATGGATTTAAGTCACAATATTTTTAATTTATTACTGGAGTAATAATTTGAGAAAATTAATTCGACTAGTCTAACCAAAATCAATGTTATGATTCATTGTAAAAAATCGTATTCAAACCATGTGCAATTCGCACCTCAACTTAGTACTTGTCGAGTATCGCTGAAAATTCCATAAATTCATGTTTAAACGGACCATTGGTCAAACCCGTCAAACACACTTTCAATAACAAAGACGAAGTGCACGTCGCCGGTAGACTGAAGCCAAAAATGCTTCTTTCAAGCGTTCACTCAATCGAATCAAAACAAAGAGCGCCAATAAATTAAATCATGCAATCGACTACTCAACGCTTGAATAAGCAGCAGACTAACGATGTTTTTGAATTCTTGCAACAAATGCCGGCAAAAGTCTAATTAAGGCTAATAGAAACAAATAAACAAACAAACAGGCGAACAGGCGAACGAACGGAAATTCGATAATAAATTACGCAAAGATGACACATGAAGAATGCATTAGCGATCTCTCCTCCAATATCATCAAATTGAAATTGTGTGCATTGTTAACTTACCAGGTTCCACTGTATCGGAAATGTAGACAAACACATCATCACAGGTTCCCGCCTTGGCGGTCGTCTCATCTATCACCAAATTCGTGAACAACGATTCACCTCTTAAGACGCCCGCAGGGAAGTCAATGCGTCGCACCACTTGATTTGTCTTCAAATCAAAAACCAATATTTTGGGCGGACATGTTTTTTCATAATCCTCCAAGGAGCGCGAAATGCCAGCATCCAAAACCCATAAACGATTGCACGAATCCAAGCGCATGCGATAGACGGAGATCAGCACCAAGTCGCTGCAATTGAAATCAGTGCGCCCGGTGGTGGAGTACGACCAGTCAGGATAGGCCTGGGGATGGGTGAAAAATTCGAAATGTTTATAAGAACAAAAAATACATTTTAAAAATGTACATTTACATATATGCAATTTAGAAATGCTGAGCCCATTTATACCAAATATCTTTGTCCGTATGGAGTCGAGTTAAACAGTAGGTTCTTTTTAGTGAGTATAAAATAAATTCGTTATAAGTTTATATTTACTATAATATTGTTACAGAATGTTTCTAGCATCATCCTTCAAGGAGACGTAATCGTGAAATGACTTGAATATTTGTACGATTTTAAATTTCTGTTGCTTTTTACTGAGACAAAATAGTAAAAATAATATTTGAAAATTGTCCATATACAAAGTTGCACCATTTCCTAGACCATGAATCCAATGTCAACCGCATAATTCCTTTCGACGGATTTTATTACATTGAATTGCAATTTGTGAGGCTTCACTCTGTTGTCATAGCATCCGTCACCATTCATCCATCTCAACAATCCCAAATAGCAGCCGTACACAACAGACTTACCTTTAACATTGGCGACTCGTCAAACTCTTCTTTCGAAATCCAACTCAGAGTTGATGGCACCCCAGAGAATAGCTTCGGTGTGGCAACAAAAATGCGATCTTCCGTGACTTGCAGACCGGTGGCCAAGACATTCGATGGATTGTAGAAATTCACATCTTGTACTGGGGCATGAGGCAGGAAATTATATGTGAAGACTTTCCATTGTTTGACCACTTGCATTGGTGAGCGTGGACCATGCGCATGCACGTGCTGACGCTGACCACCATCGAGATGCACGCCACAGCTCAAGTTCAAGAGTGTGGCGGCCAAAACAAGAGCCAAACATAATTTAGACATAATGTCTGCCGTGTGGTTATCTTGAGCGGTAGTCGTCGTAATACACCGTTGGTGTGTGTTGCCGTTTCTACACACAAACGAATGCACTTGTTGGTGTTGCCGCTGCGTCACTGATGGCTGATATTATGCGATACTCGTATGATCGCCGCGAAGAATGATGTTTGGTGGATGGAATATGGCCAATTTCGATTGTAAAAATGTTAATGAACCGGCAGCAAATGTGTGAAGCTCATAAAAGGCGTTTTGTAAACAAAAATAGAAATATCTGAAAATAGATACAAACAACATTAATTAGTTTACTTTATTGGCTAAATAAAGCGATAACATTTGGCAAACATCAATATTTTATGTTCGGTTTATGTCACAAGTATTAAACATTTTAAGTTTGAGTTTTTAGCGATTTATGGCTGATATTTATGGTGTAAATATTCATGGCGATTTATGTAGTCCCAGCAAAACTTTTGTTCTACAATAGATCAATGATGTATTTTCTAAACTCGAAAAACGTATTGAAATTTTATTATTTATAATTTTATTATTTATAAAATTAAAAATGTTTACTAAAATTCGAATTTTCGGTAGGAAGCACATTTTAATCGCATCTCAAAATCCAAATGTACATTTTCCCGCTTGTGAGGAAGTTATTTAAAAAAATTCCAGCTTTGATAATATCTTAATATAATAAAATATAAAAATATAAATATAAATAAATGAACAATTTTTTAGTATGGGATCACAGATGTATGTTGTCCGCTTTGCACCCAGAGGGTCTCGGGTTCGAATCGTGGCTCGAAAAAACCTTTTTTGTTCTTTGTTAATGCTTTTTTTACAATGTTTAATTTTTTATAATTTTAAAAATTTAAACATTTTTGCTTTAAATATACAAATTTATTGTTTTATTAATGTACTTCAAATATTTAATTTTCCATATTAAATTCGTTGGTGAAGATCCCAATGTCCACTACTTCCGAATCACAAGATGAACATATTTTTCACTTCTCCTTTTTTGTTGCGAATTTCGCTTTCACATAGAAAAAAATGTTTTTTTTTGGAACATAAAAGTTAGAAAAAAATAAAATTATTTTACACTTTAACGAAGAAAACAAAATAACTATGGATAATAGTGTGGTTTTCACAAATAACCACATGTCTCGAAAAATCAAAATGCTCATACTACAGTTAGGCTTTTAATTCCATTTCCCTGTAATTAAAAGAGTAATTCAAATAATGTTAACATACACTAAATGAACTGATGGCCCATCTCTTCTCAAAAAAATAAAAAATCTATATTATTCTATCTTTCAAAGTCAAAGTAACCGGTAGTTCAAATTTTAAATGGCCCACACTGTAGATCATTCATAATTAAACACTTTTGCTTTATAATCTCACAATCAAGAAATTTCGTGATAAGCGATTACACCGTGCGACATTACTTTTTGGACCTGAACAAGAACATATACACAGGAAACTAGAGATTGTAAAGGGTGGTTAAATTTTAAGGGCCGATGTTGATTTTGAATAAAACACAAATTATCTAGGAAATTCTTGTCATTTATTTTTATTATGATAATATTGGTATGGTTCAATTATGTATGGAACAAAATATCGGCCAAATGACCACCGCGACGTCGGCGGCACACCTCCATCCGATGGTCCAAATTTTCGATGACGCTGAGGCATAATTGAGGTTTTATGCCGTTAAAGTGCCTATTTAGCTCATCCTTTAGCTTTTGAATTGTTGCTGGCTTATCGACGTACACCTTTTCTTTCAAAGAAGTGGTGTCAAATCACATGATCTTGGCGGCCATATGACATCGTCACCACGTGAGATAACACGGCCATTGAATTTGTCGCGCAAAAGAGCCATTGTTTCGTTAGTTGTGTGGCGAGTGGCAATGGTCCTGTTGAAACCACATATCGTCCACATCCATATCTTCCAATTCGGTCCATAAAAAGTTCGTTATCATCTCACGATAGCGGAGACCATTCACAGTAACTACCTGACCGGCCTCATTTTGGAAAAAATGCGGCCCGATGATGCCGCCAGCCCATAAACCGCACCAAACAGTCACTCTTTGTGGGTGCATTAGGTTTTCGACAATCACTCTTGGATTAGCATTCAGAATCCACTGAGGTGAAAATGTGCCTCATCACTGAAGATGATTTTCTTCAAAGTACACGATATGAATTTTGATTTGAACGCCCATTTTCATAATAACCTAGAATAAATTTAACGCTTTGCTTGATTGTGTATCTTTCCATGGTTCAAATTGAGTTAGTCTGAAATTGAGAAATGTCAAATGAAATGCAGAAAAAACTTGACGTTTAGTTGTGGTTCACATTCAACATCGGCCCTTACAATTAAACCATCCCCTATTTAGAAAAACTGATTACTCATACCGATCGTGGTTTGGCTGAAAAATGTACTTCTGCCAAATTCCATGATAATCGGTTTATAATTGCGATCTGTAGAGTACGATAAAGCTTTAGATGGACAGCAGACTGTCCGACGAACAGACAGACATCGTTAAATCGATTCAGCTGGAGATTCTAAGCCGATCGGTATACTTTCTATACACGATAACTAATTTTAGTTTCATATGTATATGGACCCGTTCAGTTCCAATAAAAAGTGTAAAATTTTCTCACGGTGTTATTTGTGAAAACCACAGAATT
This sequence comes from Polietes domitor, assembly GCA_947397865.1. NCBI lineage: Eukaryota > Metazoa > Arthropoda > Insecta > Diptera > Muscidae > Polietes > Polietes domitor. The sequence continues at coordinate 272,740,925 of OX377618.1, forward strand.
GTAGATGCAAAAGTTTTTAAATTCATGATTTTTAAATTTTTAGTTAAATAATGCGAAACCCTGGCATAGAATTTAGATAACATATATTTAAATTGAATTTTTAGTAAAAATTAAAAAAAATATAAACGTGAGGAGCTCTAATGTCTACATTCATATATACTTTGAATATAAGAATGTTCCACCAAATGTTGCTTGGGTTGACTAGAGTTTCGAGTTTATATTCATTCAAAATTCGCCCATGCATGTGCGTAGGAAATCTCATTCGTTTTATGCAAATCAAATCATTCAGTTTCGGTGTTCATACGTTTCAATGGATCATAATCATGGTAGTTGGTCTAGTCGATGACATTATTGCTCAGTTAATTGACCAAACATCGATTTTAGCGCCGCCAATTATGATTTTTTATTTTTAATTCAATGCATCCGCTCCATGGTCTTTGCCGACTGCTTGCTAATCTGGGCTTGTGCTGACATTTGAACGTGTTTTTTTTAATTTGCATTAATTTGTTTTTATTATCGCCCGATATATAATTTAATCGTTAATGTTAATTTATGGCTATTCATGTAATGATTATGAATGAACTAGTAAACATAAAATGAAATTTACGAGATCAAAAGAGACAAAATGAATCGGAATGAGATAGGTTTTTGTTGTTTGTTTTACTCCATCATGGGAGCACCCTTTGTAAGTTTATCTGTTTTTATAAATTGGTCATTCGTTACCGTTGTAGACAAACCTAAGAGAAATTGGTTATAACTACAAGGCATACGCATGTTGTGAATGTCACTTTCAAAAAAAAAAACTATCGAAAACAAAAATTTATTACAAAAATAAGACAATGATTTTTTAAATAATCTTGCGTTTATAAAGAGGGTCATAAAATCTACATTTATCCATAGAATAGCTTGTTTTTCCTTAGAATGCAAACTTTTTAATTTTTTATATGTTTCTCCATAACAATTAACAACATTTTTAACCCTCCACCTAAGGACGGGGGTATATTCACTTTGTCATTCCGTTTGTAACACCTTTAAATATTCATCAGAGACTCTATAAAATTCTAAGACGAGCCAGGAGCGCAAATCAGCGTTTGGGATTGAAAGTGGGCGGAATCGGCCCGGTCCCTAACAAGGACTGAAAATAATTTTTTTAATTTGTGCATTATATGCACTTGAAATTTGCTGCGTACATTCCTCTTGTAGTCTAAAAGCACCCAAAAGTAAATAAAAGTTTTAGTGGGCGAAATGGGACAAAAAGGGATAAAAGTGGTACCAATAGCTAGAAAAATGAAATGTGCGGAATGTACATCCCTCTAATTGCGTAGATACGTAAAATAGAGGGATTTTTCAAAATTCGTACTTTTAAGGGATGTAATTGGAAAAGAGGGATAAAAATGGTACCAACCAAATCGCTGAAGTTGAAATCATGGCATTTGGTGTGTACATTCATCTGACCGTGAAGATGCGAAACAAAATGGGGTTTTTCCGAAATTTATACTTTTAGGCGGAAAATGGGGCGATATAAATGGTACCAACCAAAAGGCTGCAGCTATAATAATGAAATTAGGTGTGCACATTTCTTTGACTGCGTAGACGCGCAAATTAAAGATTACTCGATATTCGTGCCTTCATGATCTAAATGGGATCAAATTTGGCACCAATCAAGCGGCTGCAGCTAGAATCATGATAATCATATTGGATCTTGAATATTAGGCTCTAGCTGGAATCAAGATGTTGGAAATGTAGAAATCGTTTCTACCTAATACCGACTGACAGTACACCAAATATTTATGACATATTTTTTGCAGGTTGTTGCCTCTGTTCACTTTTTGATTACACTTGAAGTTTTATATTTACATATAGCAGAGAAATGTTAATATTATAATAGTGAAACATCACAAATTTCCCAATATGGTTCTACATTTCTATTTATAGTCGGCAGCCTCTAACCTGTCGGTAATACTGTGGAATGCACTCCGTGTTGGAGGGTACATAACATTCGGCTCGACCGAACTTAACGCCTTCTTACTTGTTTCTACTACGATTGTGGGCGATAAGGTCCAGTGGGACATACGACGAGATTAGTTGCAGCAAAATTGACCCACTATTGAGCGATCCGAATCATTTATAAAACACTTTCTAGAATTTAGAGCTTTATATTCCACAACAATTTCCAACAATGATACCTTGGGCGATAGTGCCGCTATAAAAAAGGAAGATGTATAAACTATGGTGACTATGTGATTTTCATTGTTCTCATTATCAAGCAGTTGGTGACTTTTTCGCGATAAATGCATCAACACGTATTATGCATCACATGGAAGTAATACAATCTGTTGTATTACTAAATAAATAATTAATATGAGCGCCCCGGTAGTCGAGTTGGTAGCGTGCTCGGCTAACAGTGTGGGGGTTGTGGGTTCGATTCCCACCAGAGGCTCTAGTCTGTCGCTGCAATAACTAGCTATAATGGTTTTAGTCACCCCGGCTCAATCCCTGGATCCAAAATTAGAATATAAATTTACTTTGTATTGTAAGTAATAAATAAATAAATAAAAAAAATGGAGATAATAAAAAAATAATGGAGAGGGTTTCTAAGGAACAATTGTCCCAATGTACAATGAATCAGAGTTACAAGCCGATCCATAATTATCGGAGGCGCTACCCAAAATGGGTCGGCGGCGGCGGGTTTCGGCTCGTTTTGGGAAAAGGGGAGGAACAATTTGTATTGGCTTTTAATATCTTTTCTTTTTTGGCAACTACGTTAATATTAGCCAATATTCCCATAATTTAGTATTATTATCCCATCCAATTAGTTTGTGAGAATGGGAATCCATTCTCAAAATTTTTATAATATGGATGAATTTAATAATTTTTGTATTTTTACAGATTTTCATGTGAGGCATATTTGACCAAACATCTTGCACATCATAATTCATAATACTTCCAAAGAATGGTAAAGCTCTACCTACTTTGACACACTAAATAAGCACAATAGTAAGGATCATATTCCAAAAGTCTTCGAACAGTACAAATGGTATTCTAGTCGGATGACAGTGAAAGTTAATGTTGCCAGATGTGTGTATCCTACACAAGAGTGGCCAAAATGAAACATCTTCAGTTTAAAAACCATGAAAAGAAGCATAAGTGCACCCTGACGATAAAACCTTCCAAACGCCCACTTTACTTAGAGTAGTTGTTGTTTATTATTCTTTTCTATAGGAACACATGACCACGCATACTGGAATTGACTTATACAAATGCGATTTTTATTCTATTTACTATAGACCAGGGTTGAAAAAGTCGGTACTTTAGTACTTATTTCAGTACTTTTTCACCACCAAAAATACCGCTGTACCCCCACGACATTCTCAGTACTTTTCGACACAATGCCAACTTAATTACAATTTTTCATCTGAATGTGAACCGTAAATGACAATTGAAAAATATCTTAATATCGCAAAGAGCACTTCTGTCATTGTGCCGGGATAATAAGCTGCAATAACAAAAACGCAACAGGTTAATTTTTAACTCAAATGAAATATTTTCAAATTTAATATTTAAAAATGTTGTGTGTGTATGGTGTGCCTATGTTGTTTTTAATTTTCTTTTTGTTCGGCTGTAGGCTTTATTTAAAAAACAGGCGTTGTTGTTTTTGATAATTTATTTAATCCCAATATTTCGATTGAAATCTTCAATCATCTTCAGTCTGTTAATAGCTTTATGGTCAGATTTGTGAGATGATATTCTAGTCTTTAATTTTGTCTTAGTAGTACCAACATATACCTTCTGGCATACGTTGGTTTTGTCCCCATTACATTTGATTTTGTAGACCATTAAATTTTTCCCCATTTTCTAATTTTGTCTTCGTCCTACTAAATAAGTGGTTAACAGTATTGTCAGTCTTAAATGCTAAGTTATATTTATCTTTGTCATACAAATTTACAAATACTAGGACAAAATTAAAGACTTGAATATCATCTCACAAATCTGACCATAAAGCTATTAACAGACCATTAGAGCAGAAGACAGCTCTTGCAGCGCACTGTACCATCACAGGCCATACACCAAATTTTGACAATGTAGAGATACTGACAGAGGAGAATAATTATAATAGAAGATACACTCTTGAGATGTTACATATTATTTACGTTCCTACCAACAAAAGACTCAACTACAAAACTGACACAGATAAATGCGCCAAAATCTATTGTTACAGACGATCAAAACTGTCATCAGTAGACGAAAGCACGCAAAACCGCTCGGACAGCAGATAATATTATATATATATAAAAATGTAATTATCCATAAATTTGTTTAACTTTTTGAGAAAATTTGTAATGTAAATGTGTAATACTTATTTGTGTATAGACACCCCTGAAGATGATTGAAGATTTCAATCGAAATATTGGGATTAAATAAATTATCAAAAACAACAACGTCTGTTTTTCAAATAAAGCATACAGCCGAACAAAACAAAAGGAAAACAAAGAAAAAAAAATAAACCCAGGACGTGGGTATACTAAACGTGGTTCCAACTAAACGGCTGCAGCTAGAATGATGAAATTCGGTGTGTACATCCCTCTAATTGCGTAGACACGTAAAATAAAGAGATTTTAGAAAGTCGTACTCTTAAGGGGCTAAAATGGGTAAAAGGGGATAAAAATGGTACCAACCAAATGACCGCAGTTAAAATCAAGAAATTCGCTGTATACATTCCTCTGACTGCATAGACTCACAAAATAGAAAGATTTTTACTTTTAGAATCATGATGTTAGATTATCTTGCAATATGTACATGTACTTTTGGAATTTGGATGGAAATACAACTGTAGCTAAATATTCACCCATTATCCCCAATATTTTCGATATTTGACCTTTTTGAAGAATGCTGCCTTATATTTAATTTTTGAATTTACTTATTGGTGGCCTTGCCTTATAAGCGTGGTTTGAAATAATAAAACTATTATATATATTTATGAAATTATGTTTCCATTATTTTTATTCGTTTTAGTTTGGCTATATTACAAACAAAATAAAATTTTCCTGTAATGTTACTGCATTTCTACGAAAATCGACAGCCTCTGTGGACAGCAATCCATGGTGGAAGGCATATAAGGTTCGGCCCGGCCGAACTTAACGCCGTTTTTACTTGTTTGTATTTATATGGCTACAAAAACTATTTCAATTGAAAACAAAAGCATTTATTCACACTGCTTAAATTGTGAGACAAATTGAATATATGTATTTCAAATCTGCATAAATAAAATGAATTTCGTTACAAATTGCTCTCACGACTTTTGCATTGAATTCTAAATAGCCAAATTTCGGAGTAATAAACATTTTATGCGATATTATCTAGAAGAAGAAAAACTAGCAAACAAACAACCATACAATGCACTTAGACACTGTCTGTCTGTCTATGACTACATACATACATATGAGCATGTACTTGCTAATATGTCGTGTAAAATGTATATCGAGACATGCGTTAAATGCTGAACACAATGAATGCCTTTGCAGTCCTTTCCATTGCTCGGTCTTATGCGACCGGCCAGACACTTCAAGGAATGCAGTCTAACTCTGCTGGTCTTTCCACAAACATAAGCAACATGTTTAACAATCTGACCGGTGTTTGTGTTTGTGGGCTAACAACGTTTGGTCGAAATGTTGGCTAAATGCTTTTTAGATATTTCTACCAAAGACTGGAAAATTGAAAAGTACGAGTACGCCGCATTCACCGTCATCATGTAGGATTTTACTATCGAAAATTGCATGACGTAATTAAAAGTTCAATGCAAAACTCTATTATGCAATAAATAAATTCACTGCTCCGATTGTGTCATGTCAAGTTTCGATTTTTTTGTGTCTGGGTTTTGTTGTTTTCGTTGATAAAATAGTCTGGCTATTTTGGAAAAAGAACATTCGATTTGTATGCGGTCACTTGTGCCATGGCTATTGGGCAATATATCACGTACTCCAACGGAGGAGTGTGAAAACTGGAATGATAATTATTTATCAAATGCGCAACAAGGTTGTAACTGGTTTGGAGGATGGGATTAAAGGGAGGAGTAAAAAATTATTAGGCAAATTTGGGTGAAATGTCAGAAAAAATATCCCGCTTTCTCCCTTAAAATTCAAAGTTGTTGTAAAATTTATTAATGTTGCGCGTATACGTGGTCCGAGGAGTGTACAACCCGAATATTAGGAACCAAGCTCTAATATTTAGGTTGGTTCATTCTTCTTCCGCTTCCTCTCGAATAATCCATTTCGAGGTCTTATACTCAAAAGTGGCTATGATCAATTTTCTCGAAAATGTGTTTTTAATGCCAAACTATTCTCTGATTTGGCTGTCATCTTTCATATAAATATGGAGAAGAAATTTTTTTGAAAGCAGTTTTTTTTCAAATATTTCTAATTTGGCTATACACTCACACGTTAGTTTGTGACTGCAATAGTAGCTATGATCAAAAAATCAAATAAATAAAATAGTTCAAATATGGGGAGTATAAAACCGAAGATTGTGATTCTCTACTACGATTATGTTTAAAACATTTTTCTAGATTTATGACATATCGTACTATCAAATTCCATCATTTCGCCGTTAATAGCATTTTATTCCCAAAAATAGGATAAATAGTGGCTGTAAAGTCAAAAATTGTGAAAAGTATCTTTAGAAAAACCCGCGTAACTTTTTATCATATAGAGAATACCAAAATACTGAATTCATGGGGAATATTTGTGTCAGAAAAGTTTCAGAATCCTAGACAGAGAAAATTAAAATATAAGCAATTGCAAAAAATAATTATTGATTTTTTCAAAAATTGCAATTAGTAATCCCCTTTAGATTATGTTTACTAATTAATTAAAATTAATGAGATCATTCGTCATTTTTTCGATCTCCTGAAAAGTTGTATTTTTGTTCATAGCCACTTTTGAATATAAGCCCTTGATTTATATTTCGCACCTACGTATTCAAATAAATGTACCCATCGAATATTGCGATTCTAACATTTTAGCGGGAACCATTTTTATCCCATTTTCTTTCCATTTGAAGGTGAAAATTTAGAGAAATCCATTTGTGTTGAGTTAGGGCGGGTTGATTTGTATGGATGAAAAAAAAGTAATCTACATTAAATTCTAGGAAAATTCTCCGAAGAAACCATAATAAAATCCTAATCAGCGCCTCTCGACTTGAAAATTTATATTTTAATTTTTTTCACCCCGCTCCCCTCCTAAAAGTAAAATTTCATAAAAAATAATTTTGCTGCACCTCTGCGTAGTCAGAGAAATGTATACATCGATTCTTGCTACAAGACTTTGTGGTTGGTACCATTTTTATCCCTTTTGCCTCTTAAAAGAACAAATTTCAGAAAATCAATTTGTATAACGCGTGTAGTGTGTACATTTCCAATTTCTCGATTCTAGCTGCAAACTTTACCCTTATTTATCCTTTTTAGTCCCACTCCCCTCCTAAAAGTACGAATTTCGAAAAATTCATTTATGTCACACGTTGGCACCATTTTCATCCCTTTTTGTACACTTGCTCTTTAAAAGTACAAACTTCAAAAAATCAATTTATATAGCGCGTCTACTTAGTGTGCATTCGTAATTTTACGATTCTAGCTACAAACTTTGGATGGTAACATTTCTACCCCTTTTTGTTCCACTTCCGTCTTAAAAGTTCAATTGTCGTACCTTTTTAGACAAAAATCTTTCAGAAAAAAAGCGATCGATGCTTTATGATTGTACTTCCTAATATCTTCCCCTACCCTGTATCACTTCCTTACTAAAGGGAGATTTTTTAAAAGCTATAGGAAAGTTTTTCAAAAAAAAACACATAAAATTCAGAAAAATGCATGAAATCTTTATTTGAATCGATAGTACGGTCCATATAATTTAATGTCTGAAGATTATTTCATGCAAATGTTGACCTTGACTGCGCCTCAAATGATCCATCCGCTTAGTCCAATTTTGGCATTTCCACGTTTTTGAGTAACAGAGGCCCAATTGCTGCGAACGGCGACGAATCGATAATTGATGGTCATTATTAACACTGGCCGATACAGCTGCGATATTTTCTTCAGCTTGCACTCTACGTAAGCGTGTTGGTGGTTTAATGTCCAACAATGTAAATTTGGTGCGAAATTTAGTCACAATAGCCCGGATAGCCGCTTCAGTGGGTCGATTAAACTGACCATAAAATGGAAGCGCGCGATGAACTTTCTTAACAGAGCTCGCATTTTGATAATAAAATTCAATAATTTGCAAGCGTTGTTCGTTTGTAAGACGATTCATGGTTAAATTATAGACCAAACTGAAGATGTTTGACAGTGAAACAAAACACGAAACGTGCGTCAGCTGTATAAACCAGTGCTGCCAAAAAGATAATAGCTGAAAAAACACCCTTTATTATAGTCGATCTTCTATCAGCTATACTACTCTACATGACCCTTCTATCTTCTCCTCTCTATTCTCTTTCTATTAACTATATAGGTACCACAATGGGCCTCCATAGGCCTCCGAGTGAAACTCGCTACTAGCGGGCCACCATTTCAACATAACCTATTTCAGAACTACACTTCAAATAATACATAATAATATATATAGAAGCTGCGATAACAAAAAAAGTTAATATAAATTTAAATTTTTTTCTCAAGATAAATATTAAATTTTCACATTGTCGCCAATAAAATATAAATAATTGTATGTAAAATATTTTGTGTTGACTTTTCTGGACTTAGCCTCTATAACCATTATTTTGACTTACACTTTTTAATACAAAATTATTTTTTCAAAATTTGTTTTCACACACACATTGATATTCGCCCATGTGCTGACAACCGCATGATTTCAAATCGCATTTTTTTGGCGATTTCGAGTCTCTAAATTTTACATTTCTATTTAAAATTGCTATTTTTAACCAAACATCTTCTTCATTTATCCGCCAGTAAAGAAAGAAAACTGAAAACAATTGTTTAAAGTAAAAATGCGAAATTTAGAGACTCGAAATCGCCAAAAAAAATGCGATTTGAAATCATGCGGTTGTCAGCACATGGGCGATTGCTTTTGGCGACAATTTAAAAATATCACTTTTATTTTGAGAGAAATTTTATATTTTTTATGTAGGTTTTTGTTATCACAGCATAGTTGGCCATTCTCAAAGAAAAACAGCCGTATTATATTCTCTGGATATTATCTCATCATTTCCAACGGAACACCCTTTCGTGTCAATACGTTAAGAAACATTTTAGCAAAATGCAAATCCTTTCCAAGCGCAGTATAATACGTGGCATATGACACCGATATTGATCAAGCCTACTTACGTAAATAGGCCTGCCTATAAACGCCAAACAAAACGCGTTGTTACGCCTGAGTAACGCAAATTTACGATATCTACGCAACTCTTTTACACGCACTCGATCGATCTAGTCCGTCTGTCCGTCCGCTCGTATGTAAATATGCCAACATGAGCAGGCGCACACATTAAGTCTGGTGCGCAGATCGAGTTGCAATTATGACAAGGCGGTCGAGTCGGGTCGGATCGGATAGACAACATAACAAACCCCACTCACTGAAACATACTCGTCGTACTCGAACCAGGAATTAAAGGCAGCCTCCGCTCCATTTCACAGTCGCTTGGCATTTAAAAGGTACAAGACTCTTGGATTATCATACGACTTTGTCATACTACGTACGTACATGCTTTTTACACTTAATTAATGTTAGGTTAATGCTTTTTTTCTTGAATGTTGTACTAGTTGCAAGTACAAGTATTGTTTGGTTTTTGTTGTGGCCGAAAATAATTTACTTAGCTCATGACATTAATGTAACCCTGTGCAGCATATTGGCTTTCTGTGGCGTAAAACACAAGAGATCGGTACGATCAAAACAACGACAGCAGTACCAACTCTTAAACAACAACAGATTGAAAAGGTTTCGCAAGTATCGGCCGGTTGGTTGATCCGATCTGATTGCATTCATTCGAATACACGTAGTTTCGTATTTGTTCAAAAAAATTGGTTTCAGTGTGATTTCAATCTCATCTTAAAATTAAACTTTTCAGTTAAATGTAACGAAAAGTGTTAAAACTTTATCTGGGCAATGCATTTGTTAACACTATTCAAACCGAATTGGCTTAAGGAAAATACTAGGGTAGTAAGTTTACTTAGAAAAAATATTTTAAAACAAGTAAAAAAATCTTACAATTGCGAAAAATCATTCTTGTGTAGACGTAGCGCAAAAGAAGAAAAATAATGAATAACGAAAATCTTTAGAAAATGTGAACTAACAAAATTATTATTACCTATATTTATGACGAGTTATTGAACTGCCCTCGTATACCACACGATGAATTGATGTGGTTTTGTTCTAACAGTGTAGCTATTTAGAATTATTTCAACAAGTAAAAACCGCGTTAAGTTCGGTCGGGCCGAACTTTATATACTCTCCACCATGGATTGCATTCCACAGAGGCTGTCGATTTTCGTAGAAGTACAGTAACATTACAGGAAATTTCCATTTCCAAAACAAATAAAAATATTGCAAAAATAGTTTTATAAAAATATATATAATTTTTTTATTATTTCAAACCTCGCTTATTAGGCAATACGTCTATACTATATATATCTAAATAATACTTCAAGTCAATTCAAAAAGTAAATATAAGACAGAAATCTTTAAAAAAGCTTAAATACCATAAATATTGGTAGACAATTCCAAATCCATTACCTGGCGTATAAAGGGCAAGATAACCTAACTTCATGATTCAACCAATTTTTTCCGTAAAAGTAAAAAAGTACGAATTTGGATTTTTTATTTTTATTTATGTATACACCGAATTCCGTGATTCTTGCTGCGTTTCTAGTTGGTATCACGTTATCCCATTTTCGCATTGTACTCCTTAAGTGTACGACTTTCTAAAATCTCTTTATTTTACTTGTCTACGAAATTAGAGGAATGTACACACCCAATTTCATCAAGCTGTAACCGTTCAGTTGGTACAATTTGTATCCCTCTGTTCCCATTGTATCCCTTGAAAGTACGAAATTGGAAAAAATCATTCATTTTTCCTGTCTACGGAGTCAGAGGAATGTATACTTCGAATAATTGTTATCCCCTTTTTCCATTTTAAAAATCACTTTATTTTACGTGTCTATGCAATCAGAGGAATGTCTACAACGAATTTCATTATTTTAAGTGCAGCCGTTTAGTTGGTACTATTTTTATCCCTATATTCCCATTTACCCCGTAAAAGTACGAATTTTCGAAAAAGATTTTATATAGTGTATCTACTCAATTAGAGGAATATACGCACCGAATTTTTCGTTTCTATCTGTTTTCGTTTGATAGGTACCATTTTATCCCTTTTTGCCCCTTTTCACCCCCTACGAATACGAATCACTTTATGGTGCACGTTTTTGTTATAGGGGAATGCATATACCCAATATCAAGTATGTATGTATTGAATTTTTCCCTCTAGACTGATTTCGGCCAGTTACAATCCCAACCCAACCGATAAGACGCATTTATGGGAAATTTGGACATCCTAGCTTCTTTCGTTTAAATGCTAGCGTGCTTTCAACAGACTGACGGACATGGCTAGATCGTCTTAGAATTTTATAACGATCAAGAATATATATACTTTATAGGGTCTCAGGTCGATATTTGAAGGTGTTACAAAAGGAATGACAAAGTTGGTATATCCCCATCGTGGAGGTGGAGGGTATAATAATAATGTGTGTAGTACAAATAAATTTAAAATTTAAGAGTAAATCATTTTTAATAGATTGCTTTAAACATACTCAGCAAAAACTTGGCAAGCACATGTTATTACCATTTGTATTCCAATAATAATGACTTATATAATTAACTATGCTTAAAAAAATTGTTGTCAGAACTATATTGTGTCATTTTATGAGGATCATTTTGTTGAAAATCCTAACCCTCTAGCTCCTCTCTTTATGGGTAAATTTGATTTTTTTGTTCTCAATATGATAAAGAGTTACGCGGGTTTTTCTAAATATACTTTTCACAATTTTTGACTTTACAGCCACTATTTATCCTATTTTAGCCTGATAACTTGGGAACCAAAATCTTTAGAGAGAATTATAACCTTCGGCGTTATGCTGCTCCATTTATGAACTATTTTATTTATATTATTTGTAGGTTCATAGTCACTTATGCAGTCACAAACTAACGTGTGAGTTGATAGCCAAATCAGAAAAATTTGAAAAAAAATGGCTTTGAAGTGGGATATTGTCCTGGCTCAAGACCATTTTGCATCTATATATTGTATAGAATGCAAATTTATTTACAAATGGCATGGTGACCTTTATTACTTGGCTGCAGACTACCACGATCATGATTTCGACCATGTCAAAAGTCTTTTCAAGTGGCTTCGCAGCGACTTTTCAACATCAAACCCAGCCTCTATAAGGAGATGATTCTCACAAAGGAACGAGAAGCACAACTCACTTACCGAATTTGCGTTTAAAAATTCGCACCAAGCTTTAGAAAAAACAAATCATCTCCAAATTTATATGACAGATGACATCCAAATCTAAGAATAGTTTGGCATCATAAACTCATTTTCGAGGAAATGGTAAGCCTCGATATGATAAAAGTTAGTTTTCACAATTCTTCCCTATATTGCTAACATCTTATTTCAGCCTGATACTTCAGCATTTTGTATTATTGTGTCTATTTGTCTGCAACATAAATGTACTCCAACCCTATTAAAATATATTCAAGTTCAATCATATTTAGTTGTTTTTTTATAATTTAACAAAAATGTTTTAATTTAATTCGAAAATAATTTTCTTCTGGTAGGTGCTTCTCCCTCCTAACACATTCCTCGATCATTGTGTTGCTATTCGCATATTGGCCTAAGTAGTGTTAACAAACCTGAAAATGCCGTAACAAACGAAAGCCTCAATTTGGCGGCAATGGTGATCGGTCACATGTTGAACGCGACCAAAGTAAGTTAGTGGAGTAAAAGAATTGAGGAAAATTAAAAAAAATCGTAACAAAAACAATATTTGTCTGCTCAGACATACAGACATATATATTTTCCCAAAACAAACTAAATGTTAAATAACACAATAGACGGAGAGACAGACAGACAGAAGCTGTTGAAAGACTCAAGAGTTTCGATCGAGCTGAGCAGAGCAGAGTAGTCCCCTGCCACTTTCAGTTTCAGTCATCGCCGGTACCCTAACATACGTACATGCCTACATACGTATGCATAACATTTGGATCTTTGTTTGGCATTATTACACGATTATTCTTCTCTCCGAGATGCCGGTGTCATGAACAGTGGGAAGAAGATTGGAGTTTTCTTAAGCATATGAGAAATGAAATTAGTATAGAATTGTTAAAGAAAAGTGTTGGACTCAGATTTCGAATGCACCAATTTTATCACCCAACGGGTAAATTACACTATAAAGAAATAATAATAATAATCGAAGTGTTTCCCATGATATATGGCACATGACAGGGTATGGTTGAAACTAAATGATAATGAATGATTTGATATAATACTTCTTATATGTAATGACTAGACAGCAGAAGCACAGACGTATATAAAAAATTGATTTATTTAATATTTGTTCGGTAAAATAGTAATTGTCCTGCAAAATTGTTTCTCAATATATATGTATATATTTTGCAAACAAATATGTAATTGGTTGAATAAAACCTCTTCATAGTCATAGCGTTTCCAGAGTTTTGTTATTATACCATCCATCTCCAGGTTGGGGGTATACTAACTTTGTCATTCCGTTTGTAACACCTTCAAATATCTCCATGAGACCCTATAAAGCATATATATATACCCATGTCTAGCATCTAAAAGAAAAGAGCTAGGACGTCCAAATTTTCCATAAATGCTTCTTATAGTCGTAGGTCGGTTGGTGTTGCAACTGGGCGAAATCGGCCCAAATGTAAAGATTTTTTCCTCACAAGAACTGAAAATACTCATAATAACTCCTAATAGTTTAGAGTATTTACGCATGTTTTTTCAATATATCTGCTTGTACTTACTTGATATTCGCTATGCTCATTCCCCCTATAACAAAAACGGGCATAAAGTGCTTCATAGGGTGTGAAATAGGGCAAAAAGGGATAAAAATGGTACATATTAAACGACAAGAGATAGAAACACGAAATTCGGTGTGTACATTCCTCTAATTCAGTAGATACATAATATAAAATTATTTTTTTCAAATTCGTACTTTTACGGGGTAAAATGGGAATAGAGGGTTAAAAATGGTACCAACCAAACGACTAGACCTAATATAATGAAATTCGGTGTATACATTCCTCTGATTGCGTAAACACGTAAAATAAAGACATTTTGGAAATTCGTACTTTTTGGGGGTAAAAGAGAAAAGGATAAACATTTTACCAACCAAATGACCGCATCCAGTAATGAAATGTGGAGTATGCATTCATCTGACTCCGTAGACACGAAAAAAAGGTTTTTTCAAATTCGTACATTGTAGAGATACAATGGGAGCAGAAGTATAAAAATGGTACCAACTAAAAGGCTACAGCTAAAATGATGAAATTAGACGTGCGCATCCCTCTAATTACGTAGATACGTAATATAAAGAGATTTTCGAGAGTCGTACTTTAAAGGGGGTAAAATGGGAAGACGATCTAGCCATTTTTTATATTATTAAATTTCTTATAAATGTTGTTTGTATGTATAGTTGGTCTGTTATGTTGTATGTCTTGTCATTTATTTTGGTTTAAGACCATAGGTTGTGCTGAAGTCTTCAGCAGAACCCAAAAATTAGCAAAAAACCTATGGTCTTAACCAAAATAAATGACAAGACATACAACATAACAGACCAACTATACATAGAAACAACAACAATACACACGAGGTACAGTGAAGACGGGACATACCGTACAACAACAACCTTTGCATTGTTGCGAGCGATGCGAGCACATGCACAACAATGAAATTGGCAAAGTGAGATTTTTAGTGTGTCGACTTGGTTCGGTGGAATATTTTGTTTATCAGCGTTTCTCATTTGAAATATGTGACCGCTGGTACTAATATGAACCCTGATTTAAGTCAAAGACATACATTCGTTGCGAAAGTTCTGATGAGATGGGGTAGCGCCCATCGAAACTGCGCAGTCAACTTTTAGCTGCAACAACAAAGGTCTCACTTTGCCTTTTTTGCTAATTTTTGGGTTCTGCTGAAGACTTCAGCACAACCTATGGTCTTAAACCAAAATAAATGACAAAACATTTCTTATAAATTTGTAAATAAAATCTTTAAAATATTGGAGTACATATGTTATTTCAATTAGCATATAACTTGCTTGTATAAAAATCCTCCAAAAAAGGCCTCACTTTTATATTTTTTCCAAAAAAAGTAGCAACATTTCTCCTGTAATTTTTTCCTTTATTCCTGCAGGTGCAAATTCTTTCATTTTTCGTGAACAATTTTGGAAAAGGGAAAAGACATAGATGGAAAACTACTCCTGTAACAACAAATCTGTTTGCTTTCCTCAATCTAAAAATACAAATTTGTTAAACTTTTGAAAAATGTAAAGTATGTATATTTAATTTGGTGTAACTAACACAGCCGTTGACAGAGATATGAGTAAAGATAAATTCGGAATTTAAGATACAAAAACACAAACCGTGTATAGGACAAAATTCTGAAATAATCTTCAAAATATAAATTTCTGGAGAAGATGATTTGTGCGTCCATTGTGGCCAAATGGAAATACTTTAGTTGATGGGACTACAACCAAATGTAGCGTCTAGTTTGACTGTGTAAAAAATGAAAGTTTGAAATGATCTTCAAAATATCAATTTTAAGCCAAAAAATACAAAATTAATTTTCAGAATATAAATTTTCAGCCAAAAACCTCTAAAATTTCTGGAGAGGATGATTAGAGTGTTCATTGTGCTAAAAATTGATATTTGGAAGATTATTCCAGAATTTTGGCCTATAGAAAGTGAAACTAGACGTTACTAGCTCTCATTTGGTGGTAGTCCCATTGACTAACGTATTTCAATTTGGCCACAACATTGTTCACAATGAACGCACAAATTCACATCTTCAAGTATTTAGGAGCTATGTTACCGGCATAAGTTAAACCATTAACAGCCGATTGTAGATACCTTCCATCTGTAATTTCTTTTAATGCTGCACTTTACTTGATGCCAGTTTTCAGATCTCAAACTTCAAGAAAAATACACATATATCGGCATATATCAAGCGTGGCCGGTTTTATAAATTTTATGAAATGTCAGTATCTTTAAATCCGTTCCACTGTGCACTGGCTGCTGTTGTTGTCGGTGGTGTTGAACAACAATATTGGTACTATAACTGTGTACATACATACATATATGTTGTTCGTTTTGTTGCTGGTGTTTTTTTATGTTTTGGTGTCGCTGTTGCTATTATTGTTGATATGTACCACAGTCGTCTGTACAAACAAACAAAAATATTTCATGGACCAATTTGACGTTTTACTACGATCATGTCTGCACTCCGCACTCCATTCATTAATAATAAATAGCATGCGGACTTTTTGACCGTCCGTCCGTTGGGTTTTTTCTCGCCGTTGTCGATCTCAACTCATTGACAGTTGCATGTTACACATTGGTCGGTCGCATGTTTGAATTTGTAGTTTTACTTTGAGCCGCATTTAGACTTCGAAGGAGTGTGTGCTGGCCTGGCCTGATCTGGCCGTCTTGTAGCCGTATCTAGAAATCGAGCGTTGGTTTTTCTGTTTCTTAATTAAATTAGATCCGTATAAAGTATTCATGAAAGCCATAACGTAAGGCATTACCGAACCAAGTTAACTGTCTGATATATATATCGTCTATAAGTAGGGGGAGGGAGGGTATGTATCTAAAAATAAAAATACCTGCACTATAATTATGACTATTTTGAAAATGAAACGTTTTCGTTTCGTGAGCTCTTTAAGGATATGCATACATTGTGTGTGAGCGAGCAGTAATTCTCACACTTTGTTGATTTGCTAATTTAGGCTTTTTGGCCACAAACAATTTGTCTTCAAATGATATAAAGCGGAATTAATTAAAACATTGTAATACAACAAGGCGTTAGAAGGTATGTGGAATGAAAACTAGGGTCTAATTGTTGCATTCTCTATTCTCTATGGTAATATGGCCATAGCTTGATCTTTTCGTCGAGATCGTGCAATGCCAAATACAGTTAGAGCGAAAAAATACTCAAATTTGGGAAGGTGGCAATTCTCGGTAATTTCTGTGGCGAATTTTGCGGAATGATATGATTCTTTACTTGATTCACTTTATCTTTTCAACTTGTGGAATTTGTATTTTTTACTATTATAGTAATCCGACTTACGAACACAATAGTATTTTTATTATTTTTATACCTTCACCTCCAGGATGGTGAATTTTGTCATTCCCTTTTATAAAGCCTTGCAATATCTACCTGGGACCCTATAAATTGTATATTAGGATGGGCCACGAAAATAAAAATGTTTGGATTGTTTAATGATGATCTACAAAACATTTCGCCACTGGATTAAGCCATCTGTGAGCTAAACGTTTCTGAAAATCTCTCTAAAATCATGTATTTCCAGCGTAATTTTTTATGTTGCATTTTTCTCAACTAATATACCCTTGGAAACACTTTAAATAACAATTTTTATTCTTGTCTTAGATTAACTCGTTGGTAGAATTATTATTAGAATATCGGATGAAAAATGACGTCATTGATTCCATTTTGGTGAATTAATTTAATGCAGGCGATGGTTTTCACAGCCAAAATGTTCAAACACTTTTTACAAAAAATGAGCGCTTTCATTCATTCATTCCGATCTTCATCATTTAGGAATCATTCGAAAGGTATTGACTGCAGCTATTTATTTTTAATAAAATACTACTACAAAATACGAAAAAGTTATCAGCAGTCACTGTGAAATTCCACAAAAAATACTATAAACGTCCAATAATTCGACCAATAAGTTTCAAGGGTCTATTATTTTAGAAAAAAAAAATAAGGCAAACAAATACACCGGAAAAACATGATTTTTAGGGTTATTTGCAGATTGCTTGATCTAGGAACGAAATATTTTGCAAGTCATCAGATGGAGCTTATTTTTCCATTTGTATGGACCGCGACACAGCCTAATATATATATATATATTCTGGATCGTTATAAAATTCTAAGACGATCTAGCCATGTCCGTCCGTCCGTCTGTTGAAAGCAAGCTACGACGTCCAAATTTTGCATGAATACGTCTTATAGTTGTAGATCGATTGGAATTGCGAATGGGCGAAATCGGCCCACAGGGAAAAATTTATCCCTCACAAGGACTGAAAATTCCCATGCGAGTACATGCATAACATTGAATTGGCAAAGTGAGGTTTTTTAGAGTGTCGACTTAGTTCGGTGGAATATTTTGTTTATCAGCGCTTCTCATTTGTCGTATGCGACCGCTGGTACTAATATGAACCCTGATTTAAGTCAAAGACATACATTCGTTGCGAAAGTTCTGACGAGATGGGGTAGCGCCCATCGAAACTGCACAGTCAACTTTTAGCTGCAACAATAAAGGTCTCACTTTGGGTTCTGCTGAAGACTTCAGCACAACCTTTGGTCTTAAACCAAAATAAATGACAACACAAATTCCCATAATATTTAGAGTATTTCATCATGGTTTTTGCATATTTCTGCTTATATTTGTTTGATATTTGGTATGCGCATTCCTCTTATAGCTAAAATGTGCACAATAGGGTGATTTTTATTTGCAGAGGGTGAATTGGGACAAAAAGAGATAAAAATCGTAACTATCGAACAACAACAGCTAGAAACACGATATTCGGTGTGTACATTCCGTTAATTGAGTGGATACATAATATAAAAGTATGTTTACCAAATTCGTACTATTAAGGGGTAAAATGGGAATAGAGGGATACATAAAACACATATAATAAAGGGATTTTTTGAAATCCGTACTTTTAGGGGGTAAGATGGAAAAGCTAGAGTCATGAAATTTGAAGTAGACACGAAAAATAAAATGGGTTTTCCAAATTCGTACTTTCAAGGGATAATGGGAAAAGAGGGATAACAATGGTACCAACTAAACGGCTACAGCTAGAACGATGAAATTGGGTGTGCACATTCCTCTAGTTGAGTAGACACGTAAAATAATGAGATTTTCGAAAGTCGTACTTTCAAGGTGTTAAAATGGGAAAGAAATCTGTTTCAAACTTAATATATATATATATATATATATATATATATACTAGCAGTACCCGCTGCTTCGCACGCGAAAAAGCAAGTTATTTGTTAATTTTATCCGTCTCTGTTTTTGGATAGTATTTATTTAATTTTCTTTTGGTGGATAAATCTAAAATAGTAATTTGGTAAGCTCCTATTAGCTAACACTCACACACAGTCAAAGGAATGTGCTTGTCGATATGCACTATTTTAGCTGAACTACTTCGTATGTATAGTTTTCTACTAAGTTTTAAACAAAAAAATACAACCATTTATATCCTCGATCTCATGTTTCTAGATTCAGCCAGCCAGTTTATAACTTTTTGCACCTCTTTCCCAAAAAGTTCACATTTTGAAAAATCACTATAGGTAACATGTGTTTTTGCTCCCCTAAAAATATCTACTTTATTTGGTAACGCAGGATTGTACAGCATTTTTATCCCTTTTCGTCCCGCGCACTCCTTTGAAGTACAAACTTCGAAAAATCCAATTTTAATTCGTTTCTATATGGTCAGAAGAATTTACATACCAAATTTCACGTTTCTAGCTGTAATAATTTAGTTGGTACCATTTTTATCCCTTTTTGTCCCGCTCGTCCCTTATAAGTACAAATTTCGAAAAATCCAATTTTACCTCGTTCTTATATGGTCAGAGGAATTTACATACCAAATTTCACGATTCTAGCTGTAATACTTTAGTTGGTACCATTTTTATCCATTTTTGTCCCGCTAGCCCCCTAAAAATACAAATTTCGAAAAATCCAATTTTACTTCGTTTCTATATGGTCAGAAGAATTTACATACCAAATTTCACGTTTCTAGCTGTAATACTTTAGTTGGTACCATTTTTATCCCTTTTTGTCCCGCTCGTCCCTTATAAGTACAAATTTCGAAAAATCCAATTTTACCTCGTTTCTATATGGTCAGAGGAATTTACATACCAAATTTCACGTTTCTAGCTGTAATACTTTAGTTGGTACCACTTTTATCCCTTTTTGTTCCGCTCGTCCCTTAAAAGTACAAATTTCGAAAAATCCAATTTTACTTCGTTTCTATATAGTCAGAGGAATTTACATACCAAATTTCACGTTTCTAGCTGTAATACTTTAGTTGGTACCATTTTTATCCCTTTTTGTCCCGCTCGTCCCTTAAAAGTACAAATTTCAAAAAATCCAATTTTACTTCGTTTCTATATGGTCAGAGGAATTTACATACCAAATTTCACGATTCTAACTGTAATACATTAGTTGGTACCATTTTTATCCCTTTTTGTCCCGCTCGCCCCTTAAAAGTACAAATTTCGAAAAATCCAATTTTACCTCGTTTCTATATGGTCAGAGGAATTTACATACCAAATTTCACGTTTCTAGCTGTAATACTTTAGTTGGTACCATTTTTATCCCTTTTTGTCCCGCTCGCCCCTTAAAAGTACAAATTTCGAAAAATCCAATTTTACTTCGTTTCTATATGGTCAGAGGAATTCACATACCAAATTTCACGATTCTAGCTTTAATACTTTCGTTGGTACCATTTTTATCCATTTTTGTCCCGCTCGCCCCCTAAAAATACAAATTTCGAAAAATCCAAATTTACTTCGTTTCTATATCGTCAGAGGAATGTACATTAGAGCGTACCAGGTTACAAGTAAAAAAAAAAAGTTCGCCGTACACCTTCGAATATGAAGTATTATTGAAAGGTAGTTTCAAAAAAATTTTTTTTATTTTTTTATGCCGAACGTAGGGGTCGCGCTTTTACATTTTTCTATATAACTTCTGCATTTATAAAAGGATTTTAAAGTGTGATACATCGATGTTTTTGTCCGATTTTTTTGTCTTTGAAGTCATTGAGCTCAAACATGATTCATGATTTTATGCGAGCTTTAATTTTCGATTATTAGAGTGGTACATTAGGGTAGTAGCAACTGAGAAATGATGGGTAAGTACCAGAAGGGGGTGCTTGAGCTCAATGACTTCAAAGACAAAAAAATCGGCCTCGTCGAGACAAAAACATCGATGTATCACACTTTAAAATCCGTTTATAAATACAAGTTATATAGAAAAATGTAAAAGCGCGACCCCTACGTTCGGCATAAAAAAATAAAAATTTTTTTTTTGAAACTACCTTTCAATAATACTTCATATTCGAAGGTGTACGGCGAACTTTTTTTTTGAGGTACGCCCTAATGTACATA
Source organism: Polietes domitor (assembly GCA_947397865.1). Lineage (NCBI taxonomy): Eukaryota > Metazoa > Arthropoda > Insecta > Diptera > Muscidae > Polietes > Polietes domitor. The sequence continues at coordinate 272,762,363 of OX377618.1, forward strand.
CCAAATTTCACGTTTCTAGATGTAATACTTTAGTTGGTACCATTTGTATCCCTTTTTGTCCCGCTATTCCCTTAAAAGTACAAATTTCGAAAAAATCAAATTCTACTTCGTATCTACATGGTCAGAGGAATTTACATACCAAATTTCACGTTTCTAGCTGTAATACTTTAGTTGGTACCATTTTTATCCCTTTTTGTCTCGCTCTTCTCTTAAAAGTACTAATTTCGAAAAAATCAAATTTTACTTCGTTTCTATATGGTCAGAGGAATTTACATACCAAATTTCACGTTTCTAGCTGTAATACTTTAGTTGGTACCATTTCTATCCCTTTTTGTCCCGCTCTTCTCGTAAAAGTACAAATTTCGAAAAAATCAAATTCTACTTCGTTTTTATATGGTCAGAGGAATTTACATACCAAATTTCACGTTTCTACCTGTAATACTTTAGTTGGTACCATTTTTATCCCTTTTTGTCCCTCTCTTCCCTTAAAAGTACAAATTTCGAAAAAATCAAATTTTACTTCGTTTCTATATGGTCAGAGGAATTTACATACCAAATTTCACGTTTCTAGCTGTAATACTTTAGTTGGTACCATTTTTATCCCTTTTTGTCCCGCTCTTCTCTTAAAAGTACAAATTGGGAAAAAATCAAATTCTACTTCGTTTCTATATGATCAGAGGAGTTTACATACCAAATTTCACGTTTCTAGCTGTAATACTTTAGTTGGTACCATTTTTATCCCTCTCTTCCCTTAAAAGTACAAATTTCGAAAAAAATCAAATTTTACTTCGTTTCTATATGGTCAGAGGCATTTACATACCAAATTTCACGTTTCTAGCTGTAATACTTAGTTGGTACCATTTTTATCCCTTTTTGTCGCTCTCTTTCCTTAAAAGTACAAATTTCGAAAAAATCAAATTTTACTTCATTTCTATATGGTCAGGGGAATTTACATACCAAATTTCACGTTTCTAGCTGTAATACTTTAGTTGGTACCATTTTTATCCCTTTTTGTCCCGCTCTTCTTTTAAAAGTACAAATTTCGAAAAAATCAAATTCAACTTCGTTTTTATATGGTCAGAGGAATTTACATACCAAATTTCACGTTTCTAGCTGTAATACTTTAGTTGGTACCATTTTTATCCCTTTTTGACCCTCTCTTCCCTTAAAAGTACAAATATCGAAAAAATCAAATTTTACTTCGTTTCTATATGGTCAGAGGAATTTACATACCAAATATCACGTTTCTAGCTGTAATACTTTAGTTGGTACCATTTTTATCCCTCTCTTTCCTTAAAAGTACAAATTTCGAAAAAATCAAATTTTACTTCATTTCTATATGGTCAGAGGAATTTACATACCAAATTTCACGTTTCTAGCTGTAATACTTTAGTTGGTACCATTTTTATCCCTTTTTGTCCCGCTCGGCCCTTAAAAGTACGAATTTCGATAAAATCAAATTTTACTTCGTTTCTATATGGTCAGAGGAATTTACATACCAAGTTTCACGTTTCTAGCTGTAATACTTTAGTTGGTACCATTTTTATCCCTTTTTGTCCCGCTCGTCCCTTAAAAGTACAAATTTCGAAAAATCCAATTTTACCTCGTTTCTATATGGTCAGAGGAATTTACATACCAAATTTCACGTTTCTAGCTGTAATACTTTAGTTGGTACCATTTTTATCCCTTTTTGTCCCGCTCGTCCCTTAAAAGTACAAACTTCGAAAAATCCCTATTTGTAGCTCGTCTGCATGGTCATTGCAAGGAACTCACCGAATTTCATGTTTATAGCTACTGCCGTTTAGTCAGGACGAAGGTTCGATGTTTATCCCTTTTTGGGCCATTTTATCCCCTAAAAGTACGAATTTCGTAAAACCCTTTCTTAGTCGACGTCTACGTCATATTTGGGAACTACCCTGAAAATTTCATGACCCTGGCTTCAGCCGTTTGGTCTGGGGGCTGGTCAATGATAAGTCAGTCAGTCAGTCAGTCAGTCAGTCAGTCAGTCAGTAACGCAACTCTTTTATATATATATATATATATATATATATATATATATATATATATATATATATATATATATATATATATATATATATATATATATATATATATATATATATATAAAATTTCCTGACAAGAGCATGAAATCCGGGGCCCTAAGATCTGAATGTACGTTTGGAAGAGAACCTCAATATAAGTACAAAATAATCTACATGTCATCGATAACCTGCTAGTTATCGAGTTAACGACGGTTAAATATTGGGAAAATCGATTTTTTTTTTTGTAAAATGTGATCGAAAAGAAATAAAATTTTTGAATCGTTTAAGGAAAAAATAACTGATAAAAATATTTTTTTAAACAATTAAAATAAATCTATTAATAGCGCTGGTACTAAACAGGGCATGCAAATAAAAATACGCACCATTTTTATAGAATTTCGAATAATCGGTAACTAAAATGATATCATTTTTTCTTCTAATTTTCGAGTTTGAGACCATTGGAATGGGAAAAATCGATTTTTTTCTTTTTTGAGATTTTTTATCCAAATATGTGGTCAAATCTTGTGTCCTTGGATATCATACTCTCTCCCAATTTCCTTAGTAAGAAGAAAAAACTTGATGGTATTACATTCGCTCATGTGTTGTGTCAAGGCATCATTTTTTTCAGAAAATAAAACATCAATCATAAGTTTTATGAATAGCAATGCGGTTACATATCTATAACTGCCCCTTGTACTCGTATTGTTGTGGTTTCAACGAAATCGACTTTAATCTGCGTAATCGTAGTGCACTGCACTTGCAACGTTTTATCAACATGGGTGCCCCAAACGAAAATGTAAAATGCATACAATGAAACAATCGAACAGCAAGATTTTATGTGGCATGAAGGAGAACCGAATAACGACAATAAAGAGGAATTCTGTATCCATACTTGGGGAGGAGTTTGATTGGAGTGATAACGACTGTACAACGAAGTTAAGGTTCATATGTGAATTGCAGTTCTAGCAATAGTAAACGACTCTAGAACTGCCACTGAAGTTTCAAATATTCAGCTGCTACACTGAAAGAATTATCTTCATAATGTTTATGATTTTGTGTTAACATCAGTGAACATTTTCATTAAAAAGTCACCAAAGGAACATTTCATAAAACTTATGAAACATGTTTCATAAAGCACAAATCAATGAAAAGTGTCATAGAATTTATGAAATATTTCTTAGAAACTATGAAATGCAGTTCTTCATTCGAATTACTTTTGTCATAAAAATTTATTATTTTGCCTAATATGATTTATGAACATTTTCATAGATTTTATGAAGAAACTTCATTCATTTTATGAAAGAGTTTCATAAATAGTAATAATTTATACTGAATAATTTATACTCGTTGACTAATCAATCAACACACACCACCATTGCGAGAGTCTTTCACCTAAATCATTGTTCATACTTATGTCAGAGTTAACGGAGTACAAATGAGAATTGCTAGCATTCAACCGAGTAAAGTCGACACTAAAACCGTAGTTGTATTTTATGAAATATTTCATGAAAACTATGAAATCCTTAATTATATTTATGAAGACATTTCATAACATAAATATTTTATTGGTTATAACACATTTCATAATATTTAAGAAATGTTTCTTTAATACTATGAAATCTTTCTTTGGTCTTATGAAACTAAGTTTCACTAATTTAACAATTTTGTATTATGAAATACGAAATGTTTATGAAGCATTTCATTTTATTTATGAATTTTTCATACATATTAAGAAAAAATTCACTAAATTTATGAAAAACCTTTTATAATATCGCTTCATAAATATTATGGAGGAAAATTTTTTCAGTGTATTTATCCACTTTTAAAATAATTAGAAATAAAATAATTGGATAATATAATTTCGAACTGAGAATTAGCTTTATTGTAAAGACAGTTTGATGCCATTCGAGTATGAAGTCGATTTTTTGGAATTAATACTGTAACTTTCGAGTGGAAAGAGAAATCTTGACGAAATATCACATCCTTAGAGCAGAGGTGCTTTCCAGATTTAGAAATCTAAATCTCTACGGTGTAGGAGGGCCGCTTTGTCATCCTCCAATGTTTGATCACGGCGGGCAGGTCCAATTTTGGAATATTTGTCAAAAAATTAATTATGTAAGGATTGTAAATATATTTGGCACGGCTATGCTTCTGCTCGTGAATAAATAAAAAATATTTGGGTTACAAAAAAGGCGAAGTTGGTTTCGTATTTTTTAACGTTGTGATCTCATTACACAATGCAAAAAAGAAAAAAATTGTGACCAAGCCGAAAAAATTATTTTATTTTGGGTTTGCACTCCGGGATTTCCCGTGGGAAAAATACTGGAAATTCATACTTTCTGTTTCCCAAAGCTCCCGGGCTTTGTACGGGATTCCCGTGGGTAGTCAGCAGAATTTTTTTTCTATTTCTCGCACATTGTTTCACCACGTTTTCACTATAAAATTGTAAAAGATGCGAAAATTATTTAACAAATATCACTTTTAATTAGATATGTACCATTATGAGTAAATTCCGATAAACTGTTCTCCTGATATGCTAATATATGCGGAGAAATCGTACAGGTGTTATATACAATTTGAATAATAAATTTAAAAATTTTTCATAAATTTACATAAAATTGCTGCCTCAAAATATAAATTATTTTTTTTGATTTGAACTGGGATATTGTCCTGGCTCAAGACCATTTTGCATCTATATTTAATATAATGCAAATTTATTTACAAATTGCATGGTGACATTTATTACTTGGCTGCAGACTACCATCAAACCCGGCCTCTATAAGGAGATGATTCTCACAAACGAACGAGAATCACAACTCACTTGCCGAATTTGCGTTTAAAAAATCGCACCAAGTAATAAAGTACACATGCCATCTTACAAGCATCTCATTGAGTTGCATATGTAAGTATGTGTATATGCAGGTATAGTTACCCAGAAATACTTCTGCCGTGCCACCGCTCATTTGTCTTAGTTATTTTTGGTCTGTAATCAATATTTGATTTGAACTGGGATATTGCCTGGCTCAAGACCATTTTGCATCTATATTTAATAGAATGCAAATTTATTTACAAATGGCATGGTGACATTTATTACTTTGCTGCAGACTACCACTATCATGAATTCCACCCTGTCTAAAGGTTTCATTCAGGTGGCTTCGTAGCGACTTTTCAACATCAAACCCGGCCTCTATAAGGAGATGATTCCCATAAACGAACGAGAATCACAACTAACTTGCCGATTTTGCGAAAAATCGCACCAAGTAATAAAGTACAAATTTTTTTGTAAAAGTTATATTCATTCAATCGCCAGTAACTCCTGAGTTTTTAAAATTTTATTTTTTTTTGTGATTTTCAATCAATTTTAATTTATCGAAGTTTTAAAGTATATGTCGGTATTAGATGTATTTTTTAGCGACTGTGTGTGTTTGGAAGTGGTGAACTGATGGGTTATATTTTTTACGATTTTCTTTCAAAATCAACCAAAATTGCAGTTAATAATTGGAATGGTTATTTCTTCATTATTTTATTAACAGACGATATAAATGGTCGAACTCTAGAAAATATTCTAAACTGTAAAAGCAATAGAAATATTAATAACTATTAAATAATTTAAATAAATTCATAAAAAATAAAGACATTGAATAGTGAATTGTACCGCAGTGTATATTTCTATTCTTATTAGATTTCGCTTCAAAGTTTCCAGGTGCAAAATTCTTCTTAAGCAATTCTTCTTTAAACAATTTGAGGTACGTACAAACCGAATTTCATGTCTCTAGCTGTTGTGGTTAGATTGGTACCATTTTTATCCCTTTTTGCCCCATTTCACTCCCTATTTTTTTTTTTTTTGAAAATTTGAACCGCTTAACTTGTAGCATTCGCATGCTTTCAACAGACAGACGGGCATGTCTATGTATGTACATTATAGGTGGTCACCTTTTAATATTTCAAGGTGTTATAAATTGAATGACAAAATGACCCTCCATCCATATTGTGAACGTATTTCTCCACTGAAAACTAGAAACTATTGATATGTATATGCCATATGAAAGTTTTCCAAACTTTGAATGAAACACGATCCAGTTTCTAGGTCATTTTGAACTAAAAGGCATTGTGAACAAATTTATTGTGAGCAATAAAATAAAAATGGCAATCTAAATATTTGAACATTTCAGCTAATAGCCAATGACTTTCTGTTCGATAATCCCTCGCACAAAAAACAAATGTATCAATTGTAAATGTGAAACAATAGCAGGCGGCAAATGAATTGTTGGACATACAAATAAATATTACATTGTTTGTGTTGCAACAATGACGGGTTAGGATCAATAACAAATCAAACTGACTTAAACTTACTATTTTTGGGGGGTATTAATAAATACATGTTACCCTTTCCCGCCCACCCTTTGTGTTGTGTCGACTTGAAACTGCTATTAAGTTCTACCGACTACTAATTCATATTCCTTTAGCGCAAAGATTGACAACAATGAGATAAATGAATGCTGAACAAAGAATAATAGTGAGAAATATGTGCAAGCAAGTCAAAGAAACACGCCCACTTCTGCTGCACCATCGGTCTGACATTTACAAATTCGGTTAATAGAGCTCTCATTTTCAGTTGTTGTTTTTTGTTCGCTGTGATAAGAAACAGTGGAAATTCTAAAATAAATAAATTCGAAAAATGGTGGGGTGAGGTTAACAGCGGATATACTCGTATGTATATATATGTATGACGACCATGCAGAGATACAATTACCACACGATATATATACGAACATTAATATTTGGCTAAATGTGGTTGTGAAATATGATCGACAGAGAACAAAAAAGGTTTGGTGATTTAACCTTTTGGGGGAATTCTTTGGACAATGAAATTGGTAAGACAAGCTGCAGCGACATTGTGTACATTGGATTCGAAACATTAAAAATATTTAAATCGAAATGGAAAGTTTTAATTTAAGTGTATGTGCGTGTGTTTATTGTGGCAATAAGTTTGTTTTGTCATTAGTCCGAAGCACATCACTTTCATAAGTGATTATCATCATTGAGATAAGGCATCCGCATAGCATCCAGATGATCCCCGGGTTCGAATCATGGCTCGAGAAAAACTTTTTTATGTTTTTAGTACATTTTTAATAAATAATGTTTTTTTCTTCTAATTTTTATCGATTTCAGACATTTATTATATAGTTGAATCATTTTATTGTTTTATTTCAATTGTATCCTTTTATATTTATATATATAAAAATCAATGTGTGTCTGTATGTTCTAGCCAAATAATGTATTATCAATAATGGGCTTAATAACCCAGCAAAAAGTTGGTAATGACACCTCATTATTATTGGCATTACCTAGTAATGAGAGCCCATTACGCCCTGCATTATTTTGAAATATGAAATAATGACCTCCTTACAATGGCTTAAAAAAGTAATGTACTATTTTTTATTGAACTATTTCATTTTTTGGTACTATTTCAGTTTAGTTGTACCCAGCCATTGTAACCCTTGAAAATAGAATTTGGAATTTTTTTTTTATTTTTCGTGTCTACGCTGGGAATGTATACTCCGAATTTCATGACTCTAGCTGCAGTCATTTGGTTGGTACTATTTTTAATCTCTTTTAACGCCAAAAAGTGCCAATTTCGAAAAACCTCTATATTTTACGTGTCTACACAATCAGAGAAATGTAGACAGCGAATTTAATTTTCATTATTTTAGGTGCAGCCGTTTGGTTGGTACCATTTTCATCCCTCTATTCCCATTTTACCCCTTAAAAGTACGAATTTTGAAAAACACTTTTATATATATTATGTATCTACACACCAAATTTCGTGTTTCTAGTTGTTGTCGTTTGGTAGGTACCATTTTTATCCTATTTCACCCCCTTCGAATAAAAAACACTTTATGAAACGCCTTGTTGTTATAGGTGATACCCAATATCAAGTAAGTACAAGCAGACATATTGAAAACACATGCCTAAATACTTTGAATATAAGGGATTATTATGGGTATTTTCAGTCCTTTGGCCCGATTTCACCCAGTTGTAATCCCAACAGATCTACGACTATAAGACGAATTTATGGAAAATTTGGACGTTCTAGCTCCTTTCGTTTAAATGCTAGCATGCTTTCAACAGACGGACATGTCTAGATCGTCTTCGAATTTTATGTCAAGAATATATACTTTATAGGGTCAGAAGTCGATATTTCAAGGTGCTACAAACGGAATGAAAAAGTTAGTATACCCCCATCCTGCACGAGGGTATACAAATGGGTAGATTATAAGACAAATGTAAAGAATATATATCTAAATAAAAAAGGACTTCTTTGTTTGTTTACTTTCTTTTAATGTTAATAGAGTGATCAAAACCCCGGTTTTTATAAATTTCGGGTTTTTCAGATGTAATTTTATAGTTTGTTTGTTTTATTTTGGTTTGTAATGGGTGGACACTACCACTGTCGTCAAAACGACACGATAATTCGGAAATTAAATAATGAGCCTCTTGGGTTTACGAAAAATTCAGTACTGCAGTGTTTGTACTACTCCCTGTTATTTTGAATCACCCGGTATTTCGGTAGCTGTCACTTTTGAAGCTTTTATTCTTTGACATTTGACAAGTAGAAACTACGCCATTACTAAAAATGGAACGATACACGCTTCAACAACGCGTTGAAATTATTAAAATTCACTACAAAAAAGGTGAAAATATTGCAGTCACAGTTCGCAAAACTAAAGCGTTTTTGGGTCGTCGTGAAGCACCTTGTCGGACCGCAATACAGAAATTGGTGGACAAATTCGAGCTGTTGGGACAAGTTAGTGATGTGAACAATAAAACCCGTGCACGTCGCTCAAGAACAACTGAGAATATTACTGCTTTGGAATTGGACATTCCACAAACGTCATTACACCGTATTTTGCATAAAGACTTGGGTCTTAAGGCTTATGAAGTTCAGTTAACACAAGAACTCAAGCCGGCCGATCATCAACAACGTCGTGTCTTTGGTGATTGGGTCCATGAGATGAATGAAAATGATCCGGAATTCCATCGAAAAATCATCTTGATTGATGAGGCCCATTTCCACCTCGGTTGCTACACCAACAAGCAAAATTGTCGCATCTGGCGCTCGGAAAACCCAAGAGTTGTTGTTGAGAAGCCTATCCATCCTCATCGTGTGACTGTTTGGTGCGGTTTATGATCCGGCGGGGTCATTGGACCTTACTTTTTCGAAAATGAGGTTGGATCGACAGTTACGATGAATGGATTGCGCTATCGAGAGATGATTAATGATTTTTATGATCGGAGTTGGATGGTATTGATCTGGACAATGTTTACTTTACGTTCCACACAAGAGCAATGAAACCATTGCTATTTTACGGGAAAAGTTTTCGGACCGTGTTATCTCTCGAAGAGGTGATCACAATTGGCCACCGATATCTTGCGAGTTTACACCTTCTTCCTTTGGGGCCACGTGAAAGATAAGGTCTACGCCAACAGCCCAGCGTCGATTCAAGACCTCAAAGATAGAAATCGTGAGGCTATCGAGGACATAGGGCAGCCACTTTGCGATTTGGTTATGGAAAATTGCATGATAAGGATATGGTCCTGTATGCTTGGTCGTGGTGATCATTTGGCTGATGCTGGTTTTCATTATTAACGGCATACCTTCCTCCTTATTATGAAATAAATATCCGATCATTTATCTCAAAAAGTGTCATTTTTCTTTGAATACCAAAATAACACCTCTTGTTGGAAAACCCTGTACATTCCACCCTATAACTGGTGATGTAAAAAACAGCGCGAAGGACAATTTCCGTATATTTAGTTAATATAACATTTGCAGAAGTTGACGACCCTGAATAGGTTAAAACCGAATTCTTTAAACCAACAACAATGCAGCAGAGGGGAACGTATAACAAGAATAAGTCAGTAAACGATTGCAAAATGTTGGTATAAACAAAAAACAGGCAATAACAAATGTTTTGGCTTATGTTATTGTTATTTTTTGTTGCTGCTGTTGTTCTTTTTGTGTTGTTTAAAAAACACATGTGGTGGGGAACAAATGTTTGCTACTCATATCAAGATTTAAATATAACAACAGCAGCAACAACAAACACTAAATAAAAAAACTACAACTACTACGAGCGGCGGGTAGGTTGGTAACACAACAATAAAGTGGCGCAAAAAAAGAATGGCAAGACTTCGGCAACAATGAAACCGTTTAATTAAAACTGAATCAGTTCTATGCCATCTGATTCACACATTGATGAATGGCGTTGTACGTACGAGTGAGTGTGAGGAACCACCTCACACCCGTACCAGACGGTGGGAAAAAAGCAACACTTGCGCAACATTTATTTACTCCACTTTCGGTTTTTCTTTATCACAAACAATGATTTGCAATTAATTTCGTGGGACTCGATTTGAATGGAAGACATTTCAATTACTTTCGAATTAGTTTTCGCTTTCATTCCAAATCAAATGCGACCATTTGCACGCAGTGCCGCTTTGTCTGCGCTGCTTTCAAAGCACTGCTTGGCCAAATGATTAGGTTGCCGTGTATGTCCGTAATTAGCGTTTAGACTTTATGGCTAAAAGTCAAGGTTGAATTTGTTTGTCGAAAAGAGTTTAGTTTACTTTAATCGAAGCATATGTGGAAAGTTTGCGTTTTTCGTTGACGAGAAAACAATAATTAAAAGGTATTTTTGTTTTGAATGTTATGGTTGACATAAACTTGGCCTACTGACTGCTTTCACTTGGTTATAATTACAGGCTGCTGACTGTGCCTATACAATTTTTTTTTCAAACTTTATATTTGTCTTTGATTTTTCGTTAAAAAAGATAAACAATCATGTCGATTATGCACGCCGACGGATTTGCTGCGGATCGGATTGACTCGATCCGCACTCGACTCACTTTGTGAGGAAAATTGTATTATGTAATCCGTCGGATGACTGCATTACCAACATAAAGTCGATATTACATTACAGCTGTCAAATTGACATTTATAAGCAAATGACAAACAAAAGTAACCAATAAAGTGCGCTGACATATTCTTAGATTTGAAATTAAATAAAATAATTGAAATTCTAACATTTTATAATGTATTCATCAATTGTTTTTTTTTTTATAAATTTGGAAGAAAAAAGTGGCAATAGAAGACAGGTACGGAACAGGGCCGTAAGTGTTTTCAAGTTAACCGTTGTAATATAAGTAGAAAAATTCCTTAAGTGAAAAGTGAATAAATTTTATATATTTCCACAGGTTTGTGAAGCAATTTCGGTTAAAACAAATAAAAAAACAACCAAAAAGTACTTTATCCGCATCAAATCAGCGATGATTTTCTGTCGGATATTTTTGTATGTGAAGTGAGTCGCATGAGGAATACATAATACGAATTTTTCCGCAACGGCATTACCATCGGCTTATATAATACCAAAATACACAACTGCGGAAAAAATCCGATCCGCAGCCATCCGTCGGCGTGCATAATCGACATGAATAACATAGACCTAAAATTTTCACGTTGGATAAAGTTGTCATTCCATTGGTAATAGTCAAATCTAATATCACATAAAATTCCAAATTCTAGTCTTCGATAATGTATGACATCGATAATGTTGGACAAAGGCTCAATATGTTTAATATATTAATAAACAGTAGAGTATCCGAAAAAGTGAAAAAGATGTCAATAGGAAATTTAAAAAAATATTTGGCTTATATGAATTAAAAAGTGATTTTTTTGAGGTTAGGATTTTCATGCATTAGTATTTGACAGATCACGTGGGATTTCAGACATGGTGTCAAAGAGAAAGATGCTCAGTATGCTTTGACATTTCATCATGAATCGTCTTACAAACGAACAACGCTTGCAAATTATTGAATTTTATTATCAAAATGCGTGCTCTGTTAAGAAAGTTCATTGCGCGCTTCCATTTTATGGTCAGTTTAATCGACCCACTGAAGCGGCTATTCGGGCTATTGTGACTAAATTTCGCACCAAATTTACATTGTTGGACATTAAACCACCAACACGCTTACGTAGAGTGCGAACTGAAGAAAATATCGCAGCTGTATCGGCCAGTGTTAATGATGACCACCAATTTTCGATTCGTCGCCGTTCGCACCAATTGGGTCTCTGTTACTCAAAAACGTGGAAATGCCAAAATTGGACTAAGCGGATGGACCACCTAAGACGCAGCCGCGGTCAACATTTAAATGAAATTATCTTCAAAAAGTAAATGTCATGGACCAATCTAACGTTTCAAATAAAGAACCGATGAGATTTTGCAAATTTTATGCGTTTTTTTTTTAAAAAGTTATCAAGCTCTTAAAAAATCACCCTTTATTATACATTTAAAGTAAATATATATTAAATTAAACTATACTGTTATTGATATTATGAAGTACTGATAATACTATGCAACAACAATTTAGTGAAGGTTCATGTATACAATTTTCTGATATATTTTGACTTTCTAACCTCGATATTATAAAATTTTGTGGTTTTAGTTTTTTCGTTTGTATTTTTTTTGTCTGTAATCAATATTTGATTTGAACTGGCTCAAGTCGCTGGAAAAAGCCACTTGGAAAAAGTCTTTGACAGGGTGGAAATCATGATAGTGGCAGCCAAGTAATAAATGTCACCATACCATTTGTAAATATAAAGAGTGATTTTTTTGAGGTTAGGATTTTCATGCATTAGTATTTGACAGATCACGTGGGATTTCAGACATGGTGTCAAAGAGAAAGATGCTCAGTATGCTTTGACATTTCATCATGAATCGTCTTACAAACGAACAACGCTTGCAAATTATTGAATTTTATTATCAAAATGCGTGCTCTGTTAAGAAAGTTCATTGCGCGCTTCCATTTTATGGTCAGTTTAATCGACCCACTGAAGCGGCTATTCGGACTATTGTGACTAAATTTCGCACCAAATTTACATTGTTGGACATTAAACCACCAACACGCTTACGTAGAGTGCGAACTGAAGAAAATATCGCAGCTGTATCGGCCAGTGTTAATGATGACCACCAATTTTCGATTCGTCGCCGTTCGCACCAATTGGGTCTCTGTTACTCAAAAACGTGGAAATGCCAAAATTGGACTAAGCGGATGGACCACCTAAGACGCAGCCGCGGTCAACATTTAAATGAAATTATCTTCAAAAAGTAAATGTCATGGACCAATCTAACGTTTCAAATAAAGAACCGATGAGATTTTGCAAATTTTATGCGTTTTTTTTTTAAAAAAACTTATCAAGCTCTTAAAAAATCACCCTTTATTAGCTATCTATAAAATATAGATGCAAAATCGTCCTGAGCCAGGACAATATCCCAGTTTGAATCAAAAAATTGTGATATTTTTTTTTTAATTAAAATTCCAATTTTAGGCGTAGGTATAGGGTGGGTCATTATAACTTTAAATTTGAAGTACCGATTACTTTGACTTTGAAAGGTAGAATGACATTAATTTTTATTTTCAGGTTTATGTTTGACAATTGCAAAATGGGCGGAACATTTTCGAGAAGAGATCGGCCTTCAGTTCAGCCTTCATGAAGCTCATTTTCATCTCGGTAGCAATGCCAATAAGCAAAACTTCCGCATATGGGGTTCAAAGAACACACACGTGACTATTGAGAAGCCAATGCATCCACAACAAGTCACTGTTTGGTGTGGATTTTGGGCTGTACTGAAAAATTGGGTTTATCGGATGAGGTGCTGCCGAGCCAATCGTTCCTTTATTAAATGACAAAGTGCTGCTGCTTCCAATAAAACCAGAAATTTAAAAAATAATCAGTACTTTTATAGGCGATTTTAATTTATAATATTAAATGGGACACCCTATATCTTAAATATTTGTACTCTCATTGTGGAAATATAAGTGCGATAACACCCGGTTATATGTTAATTTCAAATATTGCGAATTGCACTTTCAAATAGAGACAGTGAGTTAGGAAGAATCTTAAAAAAATCGAGAAATGTTTTTTCCAAAAAAAATATTTTTGTTGGGACGAAAAAAAATCATAAAAAATAGAAGTCGGAAAAACGTATTGTATTTTATTTTTAAACAGCTAACATTCTAACGCAATAAACAATGTCACACTTTATTCGTTCTGATATATGCAATGGTTTATGTTAATTGAAAAATATTTTACCAACGAAGCACAATTTTTTGTCTTAGAATATCCTATTACTATATCGAACTTTTATAAAAAATCGACAACGTTGGTACCTCTAAGGAAACCACTACTTTCAGAGGATCAAAATTGAAAAAAAAAACAAAACAAAAAAATTTTATTTTATTCGAAAAAGTAATATTTCCTTACCAAAAATAAAGAAAACACAAAATATTTTATAAAAAAAAAATATATATACAGGGTTCGTCTATCTCATTTTTTTGGATTTTTGACTTAGACATTGATTAATAAAAAATAAATATTTGAATATATAAATAAAAAAATAAATTTATAAAATTTGACAACAAAATTTTTAAGTTAATAACATTATGCAAAATTCAATATTGCTTATTTATAAAAAATAATAAAAAACTATTTTTTTTCACGATTCCATACTGAGACCTTCTGGTTGCAAAGCAGGCACCTTACCTCTGAACCCCATACGAAACGAAATTCTCTTTTGAAAAATGAAATATTAACATAATATGAACTTTTTGTAATTTTTTCAAAATAACTTCTTCAAATGCGGAATATATGCAAATCGGGATGCGACAAAAATGTGTTTCCTGCGGAAATACTTCCATTCTTTGCTAGGTTCATATTTTTCGAAGCTCAATTCTCCCCATAGCGATTAAACAAAATTGGCCAGAACTGGGCACGCTATTGTCAACTGTATAGTATTAACCACTAATCGTGGTCTTCACCTTGGTTAAGTCAAAGTGATGACTTTACCACAATTGGTTGATGTATAAATACATATACATATATAAATGTATTGATAGATTGATCGTGACTCCCAAAAATTAACGAGAACAATTATTATAATTATTGAAAAATAATTATTATAAAAATGAACTAGTTTTATATTTCATTTGTGGCCATAAGAAAAATGGATGTGAGAGTTATACAACTGAAACGAAAATCTAGGAAGTTATATTTTGCAAAAGCAACCAACATTTGAGTGAATGTACTTAGAAAAGTCATCACAATGATAGTTTTTACTTAGTTTATTAAAACACAAAGTTTAAAAACGAAAAAAAATAGTAAAAGCTTTATCAAATATGGAAATGTGTACTTTGTTAGTTTTCTGGTGGTGCAATCGCACACTACAAAAATATAAATTTTTCAGCAGCTACTTTTTCTTAGATATTAAATTGTAAATCATTTTACTACCACCGCATTGTCTACGATTGGTGATATTATTATCGATTACTTTATTCGTGCTGTTTTCACATCTGCTTCAATTTGCAAATGCTCACAATTTCTCTCCGAAATTATTTAGGATTTTTATCGCCAAATACCGCCAATGGAGCAGACGAACAGAAATCCATACGCATGTCTGTGCGAGTAGATGTATTAATAGCCAATAATATTTGATCATTTAATGGTGGAAATTTGAAGTGCCATGATCTATCGTTAAATGCAGTCCAACTGCTGTTAATTATTGGGAGTTTGGTCAGCTTTCTCGGGCAATATATATTACGATCCATAAAATGACACACAAAATACGAAATGCACTTTATTGCAGATCAGTCACTTTCAGGTTGTCACTTTCTATCGACAAACAAAATTCATATTTTCCTGCGATCCAAAGCGCGAAATTTTTAAATCGTGTTTATTGGAATAATCGTTGAATAATTGCACACATGTTTTCATTTAACAAATTTAAATATTATTTTATCTGATACCGTCAAGTTTCGGATTTTAATTAAGAAGTTATTAAATCTTATGAGGGAGCAACCTAATCCATAATGACTTTTAAAAGCATAAAAAATGCTATGATAATTATAAACATTAAGAAACCATATATTTGCTTTATCTGCTGAAAAAAGTACCGAATGAAAATTAATTTAGTACATTTGCATTTTTATTGTAATAATCATTGAATAATTATTCAAACGATTTCATTTGAGTATTATTTTAATCAATACTGTGAAGTTCCACTGTTTAATTATGAATAAATTAAATCTTGTGATGGTTAAACTCCAATCAACCATAATGATTTTTAAAATCACAAAAATGCAATAATAATTATAAACATTAAGAAACCATATATTTGCTTTATTTGAAGAAAAAAGTACCGAATGAAAATGAATTTACTAAATATTCCATTTCAACTTCACTTGATTGTAAAGATGCGTTTTAATTTGAATAATCACTCAAATGACTTCATTTAATAACAATTTCAATTATTATTTTAATCAATACTGTGAAGTTGCACTATTTAATTATGAAGTTGTTAAATCTTGTGGCGGTTAGACTCCAATCAACCGACTCCATAATGACATAATTAAAAGCGTAAAAATCCCTTTCTAACAGAAGCCAGAAACCGCATTCATTAAATTAATAATATAAAACATAATCAACGTTTCCGGTTTGTTAACATATTAGATCATATTTATTAGGATATTAATAAAAAACAAAAATTAACTAAGAAGAAAAATAAATATACATACTTTTTAATAATATAAAATATTTCATTGATAATAATACTATACCTACAAACATGTGGATGATATATCACCAAGAAGGTATTGCGGCAATATCTTCCATTCACAATTTTGAAGAAATTCATATAATAATATTTATAAAATAATATTTTTTCATACCATCCTTGTATTATGTTAAAGAAATATTGGTGATATTGACAACAAATTGATTTCGTATGAATGTTTGGAAAATAATAAAGTAACATTTTCTTCTTTATTGGAAATGCGTGATTCGTTGGTACATTGCAAACTGAAGTAGCACTCTTTAACTAAAAGAGGAGTTACAAGTTGTAAGTGATGAAAAGCCATCTGACAGGTCAGACAAACTATATTTTTTGAAAGTAGTGACCCAACATGCCAAACCCGCAGACTTGGTTTGTCATTCTCTATTCGAGTTTCCTTCTAAAAGGACACCGAAGCTGCAAAGTACATGTCCCTTTCCATGAATTCTCACCTTTTTTGTGCGAATCGTATTATCGCAATGTGGGTATTAAATTAAAGAAGAGAATATCTTTTAAATTTGCTTCAAGCATTAGTTTAGCATTAACATCGATTTCAACATTTCCCTCTTAAAAATTAAACTAAACTAAATAAACATTTTTACTTTCCATTTATCATGTTATTGTATTTCTTTATTCGCCACTTCATATAAGTATTATTAATTTTAATCGAATTAAAATATGGAAAATTTAATTTTTGTCTTCTAAGTAGTTATCCAGGTGATATTATGGCAATCCATGTTTCTTCACAAAAACATTAATATGTTGTGGGTATAAAGTGCGAATAAAAGCATTTTCAAATGGTGGTTATATATGTTTTATTGCAACCAAAGCTAATTCGAATTTGTGTGGGAGGTACATTCCCACAAATACAAAAACATTAAGGATCACATTTCACAGTGTTGGGATCATCCCTAATATAAGCTTCAATTTTACGTAGATTAGGGTGGTTTGTGTGCGAGATACTAGAGAGGCGTGGCAAAATCCTCCGTATTTCGCAGGCTCAAAGTAATTATAAAAGCTTTATCAATTATCAAGATATAACTGAAATATCCGTGTTGAAGTTACATTGGCTTTAATTTTATATAGAAATATGGACAATTTGTGTGGGCGATACCAGAAGGGGCGTCGCAATAAAAATATTCAATTCCTTAATTTCCTTCGAAAGATCGTGTACAGCTGTCAAAGATTGTCATGTCCACATCACGCTGTTTACAAACTTGGCTCTTTTTAATACTTATTAGAAACTAAGTTTGAGTTCGGATGTAGTACTTCACACTCAAAAGCATCAAATCGTAGGATTAAATAGTACCAATATAAATTCAATGCTGATATACGGAATCTGTTACATTATAGAATCAAGGAATAGTTTTTATGGGGTGTTCACTAGACCGGATCGTAGTGAATAAAAGATAATTTGAAGACGATTTCAAACAAATATTTTTTGCCACGTATTTTGACCCTGCGTATTTTGTTTCTTGTGTCTCCGATCGTAGCCCATAAATATTGATAAATATTTCCAAGAACAAAAATATTTGTTTATAACATAATAAAGCAAAACCTAAAGAGTGCATTCATAAATACTTATTACCCACCCTTTATTTTAGAAAGTACATTGCTATTAATAAAATCTCCTAAATCTCAACTTTTCTACAGGTATTTAATGCAATCTTTGGTTCGGTTCTTCTGCAATTTTTCCTTCAGATATGTCCACAGGTTTTGTGCTTTATTCCAGGCTTTGAGAAGGTGTTGAAAAGTTTTTTTTTGTAGCAGCAAAAACTCTCATTACCAGTAATGTTGGGCATAAGGCCAAACCAAAAGTTTTCACTACTTATTTTTCGGATCCGTTTCTAATTATTGTTATAAAGGGAATGTAATTAAATAAGTACTTCCACACACGCTTACAAAAAGTTGCAAAAATAAGTACTTCCACACACACTTACAAAAAGTTAATAAGTAAGTATTGTTTGGTATGTATCTTGGTTGACGTTGTTGTGAAACATAGTTGAAGGTTTGAACGCACACAGCAAAACATTTCTAGCAACTTCATTATATTTAAAATTTCTTATTAAGAACAACGTCAACACAGCAAAAAAATAGAGTTTTGTTGTTGTAACAAAGGGAAGAGAACAATCAGAAGGACGGAAAATGTATTTTCCATTTTTATTCTTGTTGTTAAGTTGTTGCTGCACCAATCGAAAATATCAATCTTCGAGCGACAGTAGCAGCGACATCGAAATGGCTGGACGACAAAGCTACGCACAAATCAATGTATAGCAAAACATGGAAGTGTTCTTACTAAGAATAACTTTTGTAATCCTTTATAAGGAGGTCATTATGTCATACTTCAAAGTAATGCAGGACGTAATGGACTGTCATTACTAGGTAATGCAATTAATAATGAGTTGTCATTACCAAGGTTTGCTGGGTTACTATATGACATCCACAGTAGGGTGTGTTGATTTTAGACAATTTTTGATTTTCAAAAACGTGTAGTTAAAAAAGTGTTGGAATGCTTTCCATTTCTCAGATATATTTTTATTTTTGTGTAAATCGTCAAAAGAAAAAGGATTTAAAAAACAAGCAATCAATACCACAGCTTTTCATAACTAAATGTTTTTAAAATTTTGAAATAAAAAAATAGTTTTATTTATTTATTATGAATTACAATACAATACAAAGTAAATTTATATTCTAATTTTGTGTCCAGGGATTGAGCCGGGGTGACTAAGACCATTGTAGTTTTTTTGCAGCGACAGACCAGAGCCTCTGGTAGGAATCGAAGCTCACGCTAATAGCCGAGCACGCTACCAACTCGAGCTCAAACTCGGGGCGCTCAAAAAAATAATTTTATTTTTTTGTATTAGAATTAGAAATATCGTCAAAGATACCCTTATTATTTTTGAAGTATAAGCCCGATCGAGGCGACTGCAAATGTCTTTTTCAAGTAGAACCAAAAAAATAAAAAAACGTGTTTGTTTTTTGAAAAAAATCGATTTTTCTTTTAAGAATGGACAAATACATTTCGGGACCATAGAACAACAAGGTTCTAACAGCACCAAAAGGTGTTTTGAGAATACGTAACTCCAATGTTTATTATGCTGTATTTTGTATACCTAAGTTATTTTGCCATTGGCTTTTAATAAATTTGTTTAAACTTGTTCAAGTAATTTAAACCTGAAGCATAGCTTCGATTGAACTTCTAGTTTTGCAGAATTGTTTTGTTCCAAAAAATGGATATAATTTTGGTGCTCATTTGGAGCTCATTTGTACCACTTAGAACCTTGTACATCTGTAAGAACTTAAAATCATCACCTAAAACTTTGTTTCATGAATCAATTTTGAGTGAAGATAATATTTTTTATTTAAATTAGTTAATTAATCAAATTTAGTTCTTTAAATACAAACAAGATATTTAAATTTGTTATTTAAAAACAAAACCATTAAGACAGCAGATTACTTATTTTCTAAAAAACTATAAGATTTAAATAATTAATTCCATCTACAAATTTAGTATCTAAGAAATAGAATAAAATGATACCTTTTATAAAAATGGTTTTGAAATATGAAATGACAGCAGCACTCATATATTTGAACATTAATATGAGAATACTCAAATGTTTTTTATACCCTCCACCTCCAGGATGGAGGTATACTAACTATGTCATTCCGTTTGTAACACCTTGAAATATATACCTGAGACGCTATAAAGTATGTATATTCTTGATCGTCAAAAAATTCTAAGACGATCTAACCTTGTCCGTCCGTCTGTTGCAAGCACACTAGCATCTAAACGAAAAGAGCTAGGATGTCCAAATTTTCCATAAATGCGTCTTATAGTCGTAAGTCGGCCCAAAGGGAAAACTTTTTCCCTCACAAGGACTAAAAATACCCATAATAATCCCCAATATTTTACAGTATTCAAGCATATTTTTTCAATATCTCTGCTTGTAGTTATTGTAGTTATAGTGATATTTGGTATGCGCATTCCCCCTATAACAAAAACGCACCATAAAGTGATTTTTATTCGTAGGGGTGAAATGGGATAAAAATGGTACATATCAAACGACAACAGCTCGAAACTCAAAATTCAGAGAGTACATTACTCTAATTGAGTAGATATATAATATAAAAGTATTTTTTCCAAATTCGTACTTTTAAGGGGTAAAATGGGTATAGAGGGTTAAAAATGGTACCAAACAAACGCTGCATTGACACACAAAATAAAAAGAATTTTCCAAATTTGTACTTTTTTACTTTTACGGCAAAAATTGGTTGAATCATGAAGTTAGGTTATTATGCACTATGTACGTGAGATAGATGAGATTTTCAAAATTTGTACTTTTGGAATTAGAATAGAATGGAAATACAACCATCTGTTTTTTGAATTTAATTTTGAAAAGCGTGTTTAACATTGAATTGAGGTAATTGGAGTTTTTAATAAAAACTCGATTTTCTTTTTTTCTGTGTACATTCGGGATATGAACGACGTTGCCACAACCCTTTAACAATAATCCCATTTGACAATAAACCGCATTAGGGTCTTCTAGTCGAAAAGAAAGACTACACAACTTTTAAAATTTTCAGACCAAACTTTTTTCAATTTTAACACTGATTTTATATTAATTTTTAACATATTTTCAATCTTCCACATTCCTCATATTCCAATTATTTCCGCTACCATTAAACAATACACTCTTGGAGGCATGATTCTGCAATCCTTGTCGAATATTGTTTTAAGTCACTGAGTCACACACACTCGTTGCTAGCTTTTCAAGATCTTAAACCCCCATTTCCTACAAACAGTGCATACGCTAAGTATACTAAATATGTGTAATTTTCATCGATAAACATTTCTTTAAAATTTGCAGTTAATATTTGAAATGAAGTCATTAACATCAATTGACCATAACCAAAGCACGCCATGATAATTTCAATTTTGTTCAGCCACTACATCAGTTTAAATCCAACACACAAACGCGCGCGCAGACGCAGTTTTCAAATAATTCAAACGTAAACTTGAAAATGCAGCACTTTTACTTTTTTAGGCGGTTTTGGACGACCCGAAATTTAATTAAAAAGACAGATTTGTATCAAATGTCTGCCGCAATTTCACTTGTCGGATGTTTTATTATTGAAATTATTCATGGGTTTATGTGTCAAAGCGACAGCGTTAAACCGGATAACAGACCGAAAAAAAACAGAAACTTCTTCTCTGGATGGTACGTGGAACCATGTTGGCTGTTACACTTTTTTCGGACACTTGATGTCTCAGACACAAATAACATGCGTTCGTTGAAACGTGTTAACACCATAAACCAATTTGTTTGATGGCACATCATTCTTTATTTTCACTTTGTTATATTTCTCTTACATTAGCTGTGGATTTGCTATCGATGCCGCTGGTTTTATGAGTTTTACAACTGCACAATATCCGTTCAAGCGATCAACCAACCGACCGACCGACCGACCGAATTGTTCAAAAGTTGCTATTTGACTGTTTGGCCGCTGCTGAAAACCTTCCGTTTTATAAGAGTGCAAGTATTTTGGTTTCAGCCAGACATGTACGTACCCCCAAATGCGAGTTAGGCGGCGCTACTCAACCAACAACTGGAGTATCGCCGTATCGTGTGCTAGCGACTTGCGACGAGTGCAGCAGTCGGTATCGCGGTATCAAGTTGGTTGGGTTGGAAATTGCATTAGACCATTTGTTATAACCACACCAGCGTCAAAGGTTGGAGAGCATACTGGGATTGTCTTTCCGTTGGTAACACCGTTAAGTGTTGATCGGGGACCCTATAAAGGGAGAGGGAAACAAATCGAGTGGTCCGAAAAAATGATTGATTAACTGATTCCGAAAATTCATATTGAATTTATTTTGTGTGGTAGGGCCAAACTTAAGCTAAGTTTGAGGAAAATATTATGTGCAAAGTATAAATTTTTCAATTCCTACTTAATGATATCGTGTAAAGGAGTCAAACATAACCATGAAGTTTAAAACTACTCATTCCATGGATTACTCTCTTCGTCTGCAACAAATTATGTAAGCCCAACTACCCTTTTGAATGAGATTATAAAGAGTGATTTTTTAACAGCTATAGGAAAGTTTTTCAAAAATAAAACATAAAATTCAGAAAAACGCATGAAATCTTTATTTGAATCTATAGTAGGGTCCATATAATTTAATGTTTGAAGATTATTTCATGCAAATGTTGACCTTGACGGCGCTTCAAATGGTCCATCCGCTTAGTCCAATTTTGGCATTTCCACGTTTTTGAGTAACAGAGGCCCAATTGCTGCGAACGGAGACGAATCGATAATTGATGGTCATCATTAACACTGGCCGATACAGCTGCGATATTTTCTTCAGTTCGCACTCTACGTAAGCGTGTTGGTGGTTTAATGTCCAACAATGTAAACTTGGTGCGAAATTTAGTCACAATAGCCCGAATAGCCGCTTCAGTGGGTCGATTAAACTGACCATAAAATGGAAGCGCGCGATGAACTATCTTAACAGAGCACGCATTTTGATAATAAAAATCAATAATTTGCAAGCGTTGTTCGTTTGTAAGACGATTCATGGTTAAATTATAGACCAAACTGAAGATGTTTGACAGTGAAACAAAATACAAAACGTGCGTCAGCTGTTTAAACCAGTGTTGCCAAAAAGATAATAGCTAAAAATCATCCTTTACAAAATAATAGTACAGATATCAGAAAGATTAACTATTCCAAAAATAACAGAAATTTAGGCTAAGCGGTGGTGGCAGTCAGAAGGTAAGCATCCAACTCACTTAGACCGGAAATGTTTTTGTTTCGATAGGGCTGTTCTTGCGCTTTTCCTGAATATAAGAGCACCACAACCCATGGATCTACTGGCAGTTAGGTTTGCCAGTTATATTTATCCCCAAAAATCCTCAGTTCTTACCCACCTAAAGTTTTTTTAACTCAAAAAAAGAGTATTTATTCTAACCCAACAAAGATAGCACCCGAAGAACTGAAAAATATGCTCATCTTGTGATTTGGATGTTATGAAAATTGGGATCTTCAACAATGAATTTAACATGGAGTTGTCATATTTTGTCCTTTATTTTGAAAGACTTAAAAGTTAATTTAAAGTAGTTGCAAAGGGACCACTTTATTACAAGTTTAAATTTCTGTTTTAAACAAGTAAGAAAACGTCTGGCGACTAAACCGTCGTATACATACCCTCACTTTCAGAGAACATATATACGGAAGTTATAAGGAATTAAATGTTATTATTAAGACAGGATTTGTGTGGAAGGTACTAGAAGGTTCCTGACACATGGTCCCAGCTTATGCAATTGTGTGTGGGTGCTACTAGAAGGGGTGTGGCAATATCGCCCATATTCCATTTGAATGCAACTTCATTGCGATCATCCATATAGAAGTTATTACAGCTTTAATTTTACGTAGTTTAAGGTGATTTGTGTTGGTGGTACTGGAAGGGGCGTGTGCAAATGCCGCCATAAGATTATAAAAACTTTATCAAATACCAAAATATAGCTAATTCCAAATATCAGTGTGGAAGTTACATTGGTTTTAATTTAACATAGACATAAGGGTCATTTGTGTGGGAGGTACCAGAAAGGGCATGGCAATTTCGAGAGTTATCGTGTACACCAACCAACCAACCAGACGGACGGACGGACATGGTTCAAACAACTTAAAAAGTCGTGAAACGGATTTGGAAAATAATATATACCTTCCTACTCTGTAGAGTAAGGGTATAAAAATCCGGCACTACCGGGGGTAGAACAGCGGACCCTCTGGTTGCTACTTCAACACTCTAACCATCTCAACTATCTTCTGTTGTGATTGGTAGAACTGAAAATAGGAAATTTAACAAACTATTTATTTAATACGAACTAATATATATATAAAAAAATATTACATTAAATGAGTATTAAAAAAATAACACAACTTAATGTTACTGATATTATGTAGTATTAATAATTAAAACAAGTAAAAACGGAGTTAATATACCCTCCACAATGAATTGCATTCTACGGAGGCTATCGATTTTCGTAGAAGTGCAGTAATATTATAGGAAAATATAATTTTTTATATAGCCTGTGGTTTGACAAATACAAATTTTGAAAAAAAAAAAATATTTTATAAATAAATATATTATTATTTCAAACCACGCTTATAAGGTAAGAAATTTAACTATCGAAATAATACTTCAAGTCAATTAAAAAGAAAAATATTCTTATATTTACATTTTCAAAAAAAGCATAAATACTATAAATATTGGTAGATAGTGAGTGCTGCAGTTGGTTGTATTTCCATTCTATTTTAATTCCCAAAGTACAAATTTTGAAAATCTCATCACTCTCTCGTACATAGTGAAAAATAACCTAACTTCATGATTCAACCAATTTTTGCCGTAAAAGTAAAAAGTACGAATTTGGATTTTTTTATTTTGCCTGTCTGTGCAGTCAGAGGAATGTATACACCGAATTCCTATGCTACCCCCTTAAGAGTACGACTTTCTAAAATCTCTTTTTTCTACGTGCCTACGCAATTAGAGGGATGTGCACATAGAATTTCATCATTTCACATGTTGAAAAAAAAAAAATGCTTAAATACTCCAAAATATTAGGCGTTATTATGAGTATTTTTAGTCCTTGTGAGGGAAAATTTTTTCCCTTTGGGCCGATTTAGCCCAGTTTCAATCCCAACCGATCTACGACTATAAGACACATTTATGGAAAATTTGGACGTCCTAGCTCCTTTCGTTTAGATTCTGGCGTGCTTTCAACAGACGGACGGACGGACATGGCTAGATCGCCTTAGAATTTTATGACGATGAAGAATATATACCTTATAGGGTCTCAGGTCGATATTTCAAGGTGTTGCAAGCGGAACGACTATGTTAGTATACTCCTATCTTGGAGGTGGAGGGTATAAAAACTATATTCGCGAGGCCGACCGATGCCTCGGCATTTACAAATATTGTTAAACTATTGTCTTATTTATTCATTTTAAAAAGAATATTCTGCTTATATCTGCAAACATCGATATAATTACTGAACTGGTAAACCTTATAAGCCAAAAATAAAGTAATACTTTATTCATTGTTCTCTGATTTTTAGGAAAATTTGTTTAAAATATACTTGACCTGATATATTAAGCTTAACTTATTCATTACGCTATAAGAGCTGGTTGTCATCGATTAAAAATGCTATATTATTTATCGGAAATTTCATAAATTGTAAAAAACTAAAATTTGTATATGGGCGTTGGGCGTGGCACTGACAATTTTCATTTATTTGTGAACTCAAATGAAATCACGGGTAATCTATTATCTATTAACATATATATTAAAATAAGAAATTTATGACGTTTTTCATTTTACGTTACATGGAAGGTAGGCGTGTTTATGGGCTGATTTACACCAAAAATTGTTTTTATCTAATTTCACGATATAAGGGATGTGTGCGAAATTTCAAAGTCTTAGCTCTATTGCTTGTAATTTTTATTCCACTGTGCGACGTCAGTATTAGTCAAGTCGCCTTACCCTTCAGGCGACAATCTGAAGCCAATTTAATGTTTCCAAGCCATAGCCATGCAGAAATATTCAGTCTCTGAACATTGGTAATCTATCTACAGGACATAAACCCATCAATTCTAAAATCAACAACTAAGAAGGCGTTAAGTTCGGCCGGGCCGAATCTTATATACCATTGTGATATTTCATTATTACAATATTAATAGTCCTCTACTACATATAATATAAAACTTCAATTGTCAGTAAGTGAGCATGAGGTAGCATTCTCCCAAAATACCCAAAATACCCTTAGGTGGAAACAATTTCCACAAGTGTCAATTTTATTTTTTCCCATTTGGAAATTTCTTGATTCCAGCTACATCCCTAATGTATGTACCATTTTGGTAGTAAAAGTACTAATATTGAAGATACAATATGTTTTGCGTTCACAGTGGAATTTGTTCGGTTTATTTTGTCGTTTTACCCTAAAAGTACGATATTGGGAAAAATCATTTTTTGTCTGTGTCTACGCCGTCAGGTGAGTGTAAATACTGAATTATTCTAGTTACGACCGCTGGATTGGTGCTAAATTTAATCCCATTTCGATCCTGATGGTACGAATATCGAAAGATGT
Organism: Polietes domitor; assembly: GCA_947397865.1. Classification (NCBI taxonomy): domain Eukaryota; kingdom Metazoa; phylum Arthropoda; class Insecta; order Diptera; family Muscidae; genus Polietes; species Polietes domitor. Next base: position 272,789,216 of record OX377618.1, read on the forward strand.
TATTATTTTTCGCGTCTACGCAGTCAGAGCAATGTACACACAGATTTGTTTTAGCTGTAGCCGTTCAGTTGGTACCATTTATATCCCCATTCGCCCATTTTTCGTCTAAAAGTGTAAATTTGAAAAAATACCTTAATTTTTCGCATCTACACTGTCAGATACACCGTATTTAATGATTTCAACATCCGCGGTTTGGTATCATTTGGTACCATTTTTATCCCTCTTTTCCAAATGCATCGCTAAAAATACGAATTTCGAAAAATCCCTCTATTTTACATGTCTACGCAATACGAGGGATGTACACACCGAATTTCATGATTCTAGCTGTTGTCTTATCATTGGTACCATTTTTATCCCTTTTCGACCCATTTGTCTCTAAAACTTATAATTACTTTTTGATATTTTCAAGCTACAAAAGGATTGTATGCAAAGAATCTAAATTCAATAATGCCTAAATAATCAATAATAAAAATCTGTCCCTCTGGACAGATTTCGCCCTCTTTCAATCCGAACCACATTAGGCGTATTTAAGAAAAAATTGCTTCCCCTAGCTAATTTCGTTCGGAAGCTAGCGTGTTTTTAACAGATTGACAGACGGACATGACTATGTCGTCTTAGAACTTTACCACGATCTTATATGAATGGGGTATGTTCCTAAGGTTGAGTGTTTAAAAATACAATGTAAATATTACAAATGAAAGATTTCGTGACTGTGTATCCAGCAACAGTGGCTTCTGTTTGATCTATAATTTGCACGTCGGTGGGAATATTGACGCAAGCGTTCGTTACAACGTAACTCTAGTAGCAAAAAATTCTTCGAGTCAGGTTTCCATCCAACCGCAGATTTGCAACCACAAATAATCAGGAATACCGAGAATTCTTCCCACCCTGTCATACTTCAATATATGTCGGCATAACGTAATTCTGTATTTGTAATGCTACCGTTGCTGTCCTTATTATCCTCAGGTCATTCTCCATAAAAAAGTGGATGGGTTTATATGAGTTATTTGGATCCTCCTTTTGAAGAGTGGCAACTCAGTTTTAGCCGAATTCGAATTCCTACTCTACTTCATCATTTTTGAGGAATAGATGTGGAAACTTTCCTCCCACTGTTATCGTGTACGTGACATCCATACGTCTGCAGACCCAGAGTTCTAGTAAGTAGTGAGAGGTGAGAGGACAGTTCCCTGTGGTGCACCTCTAAAAATATGTTCTTTCAGTGATGCGACAACCGATAGGTTTTTGAATTGCCACATTAAAGCAGACATCGTTAAAGACACATTCTATATCTAGAAAGGATACCGCTGTGAATATCTTAAAATCGGGACACGGTTCAATTTCTTTCTTTGTTGGCTTTTCGATAAAAAAAGTGTAACGCATTGAAGGAGTGACTTAAGACCCTAAGTATGTGTGGACCAAATCCGTTTCACGACTTTTTAAGGTGTTTGAGCCATGTCCGTCCGTCTGTCTGGCTGGCTGGTGTACACGATAACTCTCGAAAGGAGTTAAGGAATCGATTCAAACTTTGCACATCGTAATATTTTTTCCAAACTTTGTTGAAGTACGAAGATGGGCGAAATTGCCATGCCCCTTCTGGTACCTCCCACACAAATAGCCCATATTCCATGGTTAAATTAAAACCTATATAACTTCCACACGGATAATCGGAATCAGCTATATTTTGGTATTTCATAATGTGTTTACAATCACTTTAAGTGTACTAAATATGACGGGTTTTGCCACGCCCCTTACAGTACCTCCCACATAAATCACGCAAACTACGTAAAATTAAAGCTGCTATAACTTCTACACTGATGATCGGAATACTGTGGAATTTGATATTTAGGAATGCTTTTCTGGTGGTTACATTCGCGTGGAATATGGGCGAAATTGCCACAGCCCTTCTGGTACCTCCCACACAAAGTGGCATAAACTTTGGTAATCAAAATCATTTGAAACTTGATATTTAAAAATGTTTTTATAATCACTTTAAACCTAAAAAGTATTTACGATTTAGCCACGCCCCTTCTTGTACCTCCCACACAGTTGTATCTATCCGAGGTAATATTAAATCCTTCATAACTTCAATACTGGAGCATGGAATACGCTATGACTTGATATTTGATTATGTTGTTACAGTTGTTTAAGAAATGTGGAAGCTGGAACCATGTGACACGAACCTCCACACAAATTAGCCTGCCCTACATAAAATTGTATTCCTTATAACTTCAGTATATATGTTCTCTGAGAGTGAGGGTATATATAAGTCGGTTTAGCCGACTGAAGCTTACTTACTTGTTTTTATTTAGTTTAGTGTGTGAGTTTTTTCTCGCATTTGGGAAAAAATGCACTTGGTGTCTCCTCTAGAACTTCGGTGTGTACCAAATTGCTTTCAGACACGAGATGACTTCATGTGATATTTTTTATCTCAATAAGTATAATACTGTCTGAACTGGCTGACTTTCTTCCCTTTTGCCTCAGGATCGGGCAAACAGCTTTCAATGCCAAAAAACCGCATTCAGCACCGCACGATTTTTTGCCTACTTTCAGGTGTAGTGTGTCGCATTGTCTACTATATCTGACGATTATCATTTATTTATTCCCATTTGTCTTTAGGTCGTTTTCGTAAACAATACATATTTTTACTTATCTACGCACTCCTTTTTCGTAAATATGAGAGACAAAAAGCAACGAAACGAAAAAAAAACGAAATCTCTTATAAAAACGATCGTTACTATTCTCCTATTTGCACCAATTTGTGTTGTGTTTCGGTAAATTTAAAAAAATAATGAAAATGAAGTAATAAAAGTACATTCATACGATACCCGCATGTGCATTTTTCATTCAAAATCCCAATGGTACGGGTATTGTTTGTAATGATTCTTGTTTTTTCTTTTGCTTTGCTTTTTTATTTCTTTTTCTTCTTCTTCGTGTCTTAACGTTGTTTTTAACGCCTTTAAAAAACATAAGAAACCACAGCACAACAAATGAAAAACAAACTGTTAAAAACACCTTTAGGATATGAACTTAAAGATATTTAACGGATTTTTTTTGAACGATATACAGTGACTCAAAGTAGTAGTAATGTTTGTATACGAATAATGTATATGATGCGTTTAAAGCAACAGTGGTCTAACCGGCAAAAATAAGTCAGGTTCATTTTCCATACATATAATTGCAACAATAGAATAACAATGTTTTTTTTGAATCCTAAAAAAATTCTCTGTGCATTGAATATATTTTCTATGTTTTAACTAAAATTCCTATTTTCGTCTAAGGTACCTTAATAATAATATTTGTATTTTCGAAATATAAGTACGATCACACCCGCTTAGATGTTGGTTTAAAGGTAATTATGATGGCTGGCTATAAATGTTGTGAATTTCACTTTCACATATAAACGGTGGCTTGGGAACAGTCTCCAAAAAATTGAGAAAAAATAGATTTTTTGCTGACACGAAAAAACCCATAAATATAGATGTCTCGAGCTTAAATAATACAACAAAAAACTACAAATAATAGGCCAAATATCCAAGTAAATTCATAACTCCATAGCAAAATATTAAAAAATCATGATTTTCTACCTTTGAACTTTAATTTGGTTAATTTAGCGAAGAAAAAAATTGAATTGCTAAATAATGATTTGGAAAATATTCCGCGCAAGCTAAACGCTTTTTTACAAATTTCGAAAAATTCAGTTAGATTTGCGCTTCTACGTTTTCAGGGGAATTTACACACTAAATTTCACGACTTTAGCTGCAATACTTTGGTTGGTACCTATTGGTAGCTCGCCTGCATGGTCATCACAAGGAACACACCAAATCTCATGTTTCTAGCTACTGCCGTTTAATTAGGAAGAAGGTTCGATGTTTATCCCGTTTTGTCCCCTTTTACTTCCTAAAAGTACGAATTCTTAGTCGACGTCTTAGTCATAATTGGGAACTACCCTGAAATTTTCATGGCCCTGGCTTCAGCCGTTTGGTCTGGTCAATGATAAGTCAGTCAACTCTTTTATATATAAATAACATAATATCATACTACAAACTTTTGTACTTTTTTGTTTTCTTTGCTGCGATTTGAAATACGTCGGTAAGACAAACATGCCGATCGCTTCAATTTATTTTAGAAATATTTCGTTTTCTTGTCAATCCGTCTACTGAGCGTATGAGTAATATTATCCTTAATAAACATAACTTATACGCCACCAATGACCACATGAAAATTACACCATTTAAATGGTCGACATTTAATAGTCGTTATATATTCGTTATGTGTGGGGGATCTTTGGAGTCATAACTATAACTTCGAACACCAAGAAACACGGATGCATTTGCTTATATCACCACATGGGAGCTGCATCTAAAATGTCAAATTTCATTGAGATCGGATTACAAGAATAAATGGACGGAGGGTCTTAAATCAATTATCCCCATCATTAGAAGAATGGACACCAAATTTACAAATGATGTAGAGAGATACCAAAATATGTACCATTTCGTATTTTGTACCATGTCAACCGTAATCAACTAATACGCTTTGGACTTAACGATTTTCTTATCTGAGCTACGTTCATGTTTGTATGTACATTAGGTTGGATTGTTTAATGATGAATTTGGAACATATTTCGTTCCTAGATAAAGCCGTTTGTATGTTAAACGCTCCTGAAAACACCCCTAATAATTTTTTGTGGTGTTTTTTGTAAAAAATAATTGAAATAATTGACCCTTGAAAGCACTTTAAATATAAATTTTAATTCTTGTCTTGTAGTAACTTATTGTTTTTTTTTTCACAATAAGAATTTTTTCGAATATGTTGGTAGTATGTAGTACAAAATAAATAGCTGCAGCCAGTATCTTGGGAATGATGCCTAAATAATGCACATAGGAAGAAAATTGGTGCCGCAGCGCTTGTTTTTGAAAAAAGAGTTTGAACATTTCGGTTCTGAAAACCAACAAATATGAGCTTTTAGCTATAACTTAGAAAAGCCACACAAAATCAATCTAAACGTCCAATAATACGACCAATAAATTATTCTGTGACAAGAATAAAAATGTATATTTAAAGTGATTCCAGTGGTCTAAAATAAAAAATGGTCATAAATGCAATATAAACAAGTAAGGAAAGGCTAAAGTCGGGCGGGGCCGACTATACGATACACTCTATCCGAATACAATTCAAAAAGTGAAAACGGGAAGCATTTTTGTATGTTTCCTAATCATAGGCTAATATGACCTGGTCAAATTTGTCAAATCGAGAAGAATATTTGTAACGGGCTATATCCAAACATGGAATGAAGTGACCCAATTGCACAATTAGTTCTTTCAGTTCAAGTATAACGTGCTATGCTCACTTTAAAGAAATTCTATCAAAATACGTGGTTTCTGGGGCGGAAAAAGTCAATCCGGGAGCGAAATTTATATGGGAGCTATATGTAAATCTGAACCTATCTGACCCATTTTCATCAAGGGTGTTTTTAGTTGAAATGTAAGAATAAATAAAACAAAGGGTGATTTTTTAAAAGCTATAGGAAAGTTTTTCAAAAAAAAAACACATAAATTGCAGAAAAATGCATGAAATCTTTATTTGAATCGATAGTACGGTCCATATAATTTAATGGTTGAAGATTATTTCATGCAAATGTTGACCTTGACTGCGCCTCAAATGGTCCATCTGCTTAGTCCAATTTTGTCATTTCCACGTTGTTGAGTAACAGAGGCCCAATTGCTGCGAACGGCGACGAATCGATAATTGATGGTCATCATTAACATTGGCCAATACAGCTGCGATATTTTCTTCAGTTCGCACTCTACGTAAGCGTGTTGGTGGTTTAATGTCCAACAATATAAATTTGGTGCGAAATTTAGTCACAATAGGCCGAATAGCCGCTTCAGTGGGTCGATTACACTGACCATAAAATGGAAGCGCGCGATGAACTTTCTTAACAGAGCACGCATTTTGATAATAAAATTCAATAATTTGCAAGCGTTGTTCGTTTATAAGACGATTCATGGTCAAATTATAGACCAAACTGAAGATGTTTGACAGTGAAACATAACACGAAACGTGCGTCAGCTGTTTAAACCAGTGTTGCCAAAAAGATAATAGCTAAAAAATCACCCTTTATAAGAATGAAAAATAATAAAATGAATATTAAGTATTGAAAATGATCTGTTAAAATATGTGGTTTATAGAGTGGAAAAATTGAAATCGGGTGTGAAATTTGTGTGGGAGATACATGTAAATATGAACCGATCTGACCTATTTTCACCATAGGTGATTCTAGTTTCAATATAAGGTGTTTTGCCAAATCTGAAGACAATCTGATACAATATATGGTTTCTAGAGCGGAAAAAGTCAAATCGGGAGCGAAATTTGTATGGGAGCTATATATAAATCTGAACCGATCTAACACATTTTCACCAGAAATATTTGTGTTCGTCCTACATACCGCATTGTATACTTTTTGGTTTCCCGTGTTGCGATTTGAAGTCGGATCGTAACGGCAAACATGTCGGTCGATTCAATTTATTTTAAAAATATTTATTGTCTGTCCCTTTACAGAGTGTATGGATAATATTATCCTTAATAACTTAATAACCTTAATAACTTATTTGCATCCTGCAAAAAGAGAGCACCCGAAGAAGTGAAAAAGATTTTGTGATTCGAAATGATTTTGTGGGATATTCATCAATGATTTTACATGGAGTTCTCATAGGAAGGGTGTGGTTTAGTATGAAAGACTTCAAAGTTATTTTAAAGTAGTTGCAAAGGAAGCACTTTTTCACTAGTTTCCATTTCTGCTTTAAAAAATTAACCGCAGACCTTCCGGTTGCTACTAAGGCATTCTAACCATCTCAGCTATCCTCTGTTGTGATTGGTGAATAACTAAAGCAAACCATTTTGTTCGGTAGAACTGACAATAGGAAACTTAACAAACTATTTTTTTAATATGAACTAATGTAAAATGAAAATAAATATTAAATAAAATAATATGTAGTTTTAAAGCAAACATTTTTTAATTGATAAAATTATTCAAAATTAAACATTGTTTATTTATAACAAAAAAGTTTTTTCCGAGACACGATTCGAACCCGAAACCTTCTGGGTGCAAGCATATATCTTACCTCTGTGACTCAATTTTCAAAATTCGTTCCCATTCGCTTGTAAAGATTCGTAATATGGATATTTTCTTATTTTTACCTTTTTTAAGTTGTTTAAAAGAATTTCCTCAAAAACGGGAAATAAGCACATTTGAATTTTCTGATGCGATTAAAATTTGTATTTCTATTTTTTTTTAAATACTTCGATCGGCCTCCAAATTTATTTGAGGCCTACATTCAGTTCGCCATTATTCCACCCTCAATTTCATTATTTAAATTCGCCCAAATAAAATAATGAGAAATGGCCCTAAATTGCGTCTTGTATAATTTGTTAAAGTCTAATGTAATTATTGAGACACGTCCATCTGCCGTAGCAGAAAGCTAGCAAACTCGGAAAAATTAACCAGTAAATTGAAAATTTTTAAAAACCGCTCAAAATCATTTGATTTTGCTGTTGAGATAATTCCTTTTTTACTTTGATACTTGGTTTTCGCGTATGTTTCTGTAAATGTAATGTCGTTGATACTCTGCAGTGTGTCATTATACCGAGAGCTACTGTATAAGCACGTCGTATTTTATTTCTGTTTCTTTGTTTTTTATGCTATGGGCGAATTTTTCCCCGTCCAACAATCATAACGTGTTAATTTATTTTTAATGAACTCTTATGAATAATACCTCAGCCAGTCTGTCTGTATGCGGTAACCCATTTGCATCTATTAACTCGACACTTGCACTCGTAAATCCCGAACATTTATTGACTCATCGACTTGGCTTGCAGTTAGACGTGGTGACTTTGGTGGTGAATTCGAGACATTCGTTCACATCAATCGCCCTTGTTTTGGTCACAAAATTCATTAAAAAAACCGCCTGCCAGCCGGTTTCATTGCAAGGCAAGACAATACCAGTCAGATCAGATCTTCTTATAATAATACCTCACCTTCTGCGGAGCTTTATGGGCATGAGCTTGGACAATGTCGACTTTTCATTTACACGACAAGCACAAAGGTTTTATCGAATCGTATCGTATCGTATAATACCTTCATTCACAAACTGATTTACATAAGTAGGTATGCATATCGTTCAAATGTATTGCAGTAATGTTATTAATTGATTTGATTGTATTGCTCGCACAATGGATTTGAATGGCATGATATTGCTAAAATTGATTTGAATGAAATTGGCTGCATCAATTCGAACATACGTTTCGCTTCGCCTGCGGCAACTATTATTATTGTTATTTTTTTCGTTTTTTGAAACATAGGTTGTCAACTATGCGTTCAATGGGCTTCGAGTGCAGCTCGTTTATCTTTGCGAGCAGAAATAACTACGACGATGTATTATAAAACGACGAATTAAGTCATTATAATCTGCGAAATAATTTTTTGGACCTGCACAGAGAGACCAGCATTGATCTTCTGATTTCATTCATAACAACTTAAAATAGTCTTTGCGGTTATCATCGCGGGTACATATGTATCTTTTAGGACGTATCTTTTTAAAATAATTTTTTTTTATAGTTCGAAAATGGAGTAAACGTTAGTGTGACCTTGCTTGCTGGCTTTATTAAATTCGATGTCCTTAATAAAGGGTGATTTTTTAAGAGCTTGATAACTTTTTTTTAAAAAAAAACGCATAAAATTTGCAAAATCTCATCGGTTCTTTATTTGAAACGTTAGATTGGTCCATGACATTTACGTTTTGAAGATAATTTCATTTAAATGTTGACCACGGCTGCGTCTTAGGTGGTCCATCCGCTTAGTCCAATTTTGGCATTTCCACGTTTTTGAGTAACAGAGACCCAATTGGTGCGAACGGCGACGAATCGAAAATTGGTGGTCATCATTAACACTGGCCGATACAGCTGCGATATTTTCTTCAGTTCGCACTCTACGTAAGCGTGTTGGTGGTTTAATGTCCAACAATGTAAATTTGGTGCGAAATTTAGTCACAATAGCCCGAATAGCCGCTTCAGTGGGTCGATTAAACTGACCATAAAATGGAAGCGCGCAATGAACTTTCTTAACAGAGCACGCATTTTGATAATAAAATTCAATAATTTGCAAGCGTTGTTCGTTTGTAAGACGATTCATGATGAAATGTCAAAGCATACTGAGCATCTTTCTCTTTGACACCATGTCTGAAATCCCACGTGATCTGTCAAATACTAATGCATGAAAATCCTAACCTCAAAAAAATCACTCTTTACAATATTTAAATGTGCTTAAGAGCTAACATTAGTCATTCTTACATTATTACTAATATGCTTAAAATATTTTTTCTAGTACTATATATTCTAACGTTTATATGTTGTAGTTATACATACATGTCACTTATACTAAATCTATAATATATCAAAAAATTTCCCCCAAAATACGAATTACTAAAAAGGGAATTACTTATCATTTTTAATATAAAACTTAAATTAACACTATCACGTATAACTACTATTTACAATATAGGGCGAACCATTGTCTGCTCCGATTATTGGCATGTGTTGCATACGAGATCGTCCAAGTCAAAACTACCTAACCTTCGATGGTAGAACAGTAGCTTACCCTCTCTATACAAAATACACTCTCTCTCCAGAGTAAAAAGACCGACAGGAAGTCGGTAGTTATCCTCTAGTAGTCTTAGCAGATTGGTATCGAGCTGAAGACTATCCATAACAAGTCCGTTATCCAAGGAGGCAGACCTATCTAGGAAGTTAGTGTGACCTCAAAATGTTACTATCGGGTCACCCTTCTGAGAAGCCCGGTGTATTCAATGATATGATTTTATCTCTGCTCCTGTGGGATGCATTCGTGCTTTATCCAATTTAAATCTAACGCCAGTATATAATTCATCCCTTACCATTTATCCCACGTCAGGAGTTTATTTGCCCAAAACGCATTTCCGAATTAAAACATTCGATGACACTTTTTTAGCGGGAGATAACTTAAATTCAAAGCATTGTATTTTGCCTGAATGCTGTTAAATTGTATTCGAGAAGTATTTTAATATCTAAATTACCAGTGGTTTTAATTTGCTGTGCACATACTTACATTGCCCGACACGCGACTCGCATTAACATTAAACTGCACTTGAGTTTTGCTTAGCTCAGAGACATGTGGGACTGCAAATGTGAACATGGCCATGTTGTTAAGTGATCTCTGCAGTAGAATGTACTCGCAAGTGTTTTACACTAAATTTCATATGAGCAATTTCATGTGAAGCGATGAAAAGCCAAGGAATAAAGTAGAATTTGCTATAAAATCATAATGAACAGTTCTGTCGTATACTGAATATTGACAGCAGCGGTGATTCAAATACAATAATAATTGTGTGGATATAAGTCCCAGCTAAAAATTAAAAGTACATACGTACGGAAGCATATTTTTCGCATCCAAAAATCCCAATTTGCATATTTCCCGCATTTGAGGATGTTATTTTGTAGAACTTCAAAAAAAAATGATAATATGGTTTTATCATATGTTAATAGGATTTTCACAAGTGAGTGGGAACGAATGGAGTCACAGAGGTAAGGTGTCCAATTTGCACCCAGAAGGTTTCGAGTTTGACTTTAGTGAACAAAGTTCTAAGAACCAGATAAAAACTTGGGTCTCTAAACGAGATGAAAGATGAGGATGATAGAACTTTGTTTACTAAAGTATTTTTGATATAACTTTGCTACATATCATTGCTCAGTTTTCATTAGACAAATGGTATAATCGTACTAAATCTGATCGATATGATAAGTGAGAAACTTTTTCTGTGGATAAAAAAGGAGATGAAGAAAATGAAGAAGAATAAAATGGAATTTCTATATTATGTTTTGATCTCCAAAATGTTTTATCTTGTCATCGTACATAAATCGGTATATTTTACAATTCCAAACCTTGTATATATAATATCACCAAATTCTTGTCCACAGAACAGGATATGATGGTGGAGGAATGACATAGCGTCCGCTTTATGGAATATGTTTGTAAAAGATTGTGAAGATAACAATCTCATTAAATTAATATCCAGCAAAAAGAGCGCACCCAAAGAAGTGAAAAAAAATGTTCATCTTGTGATTCGGAAGTAGTGAAAATTGGGATCTTCACCAATGAATTTAATATGTAGTTGTCATAGGAGGGATGTCCATTATTTTGAAAGACTTAAAGTTATTTTAAAGTATTGCAAATAAACCATTTCTAACTAGACTACATTTCAGCTTTAAAAAATCCACCGCTACCGGGGCACACTGGTCGCTGCCATAGGACAAAAATAAAAATGTGAATTTAAAAATATGGTACACAATATTATCTCCAATGAGAATAAGGTTTTCGAAAGTATAGTTGGTTTTGCTTCATTTCAACCGTGATCTTTCAGAATAGCTTCAAAAGAGAGGGAGAATGTAATTATTTGGTTATGGCGTAGTGTGCAGCTAAAAATTAAACTTACAAAACACAGTGTGAATCAATTGCGAATCGAAAAAAATCAAAATGTACATTCTTAACGAATTTAAATGTTCTAAAATTGTTCTGTAGTTTTTATAAATTTAATGTTTTCGCAGTCACCATTGCCATGTTCGTTTGCCTATATAATTAAATTTTAGGTAAACTTTTAGTTGTGTTCCCCCCTGACTCCTCCAATGGGATTTTTTTCTTAATATTAATCGACTTTTTGAGAAAACAGCTGATATTTTCTGCCATCAAGTGCCCGTCTTTTTGATATCCCCCAAAAACAAGAGTGATCTCGTTGGTTTTTCTTCAATATTCTGCTGTGTAATTGTGATTTATTTGTGGTATGTTATTTGTTTTGTTTACGTTTTTGGTGATGCTGTGTTGTTATTGTTATACAAGTAACGTAGTGCTTTTGCTCTATTTTTTCTTTGAGATTTAACATTTTTTAAATTTTTATAATTTGTTTCCGGCATGTATATTTTTGATATTTGGTGCTCAAATTAACGGTACAAATGCTAGAAACGTATATAATGTGCTGGCAAATAATATCGAAAATGAAGGCTACATAGTTGAACCAATTCTATTAGAAAGTTGCATAAATTGCAATTGCAGATTTTTGGCGAAAATGCCAGCGAACAAATCGAACGTTTTGGGAATAATTGTCGACAAACCAAAATCAGGATGGAGTGGATCTTCTAATGACGGAAACACTGCAAGAGAATTCTTCATTAACTCAAGCTTGTCCGCTGAAATAACGAGGCTTGATAATAATTTAATTGAAAGATGTGCAACACTATTGCAAGCTTTGTCTTCAGGGTACAACATTAATGCCGAAAAATTTAGATCATATGCATTGGATACAGCTAAAGAGCTGAGAAAAAAGTATTCGTGGTACTACCTTCCACCCTCAGTTTACAAAACCACGCCCATTTTTTCACAAAATAATTGTCTTACTTTTATAAAGTCATTACCAAAGTTTCAAGTTCTGGAAGTATTTTTGGCCGCTGATTGATACAAGTGCGACCACTGTGCGGGGATTGAACAGCAGACCTTCTGTTTGCTACTACGGCGCTCTAACCATCTCAGCTATTATCAGTTGTCAGTGAGTTTGTATCATATTGACCGATTTTGGTTAACTTATCTTGCGTTAAACTATACGATATAATAAAAATATGAATATAATACAAACATCGCAATAAATGATATAATTTTCTGATTTCTGCGGCTCATTTACTCATTTAGAATGGGAAATGACAGTGGTCAGGTATATGGAAATTATTTGCGTAATTTACGTGAATCACACGTGATCATGAGCTAAATTTATTTTATTCACGTGAGCGTGCGCGAAAAAATCGTGAGAGTGCGTGAACGTGAGTCAAAAATCACTCACCCTCTCATCTCTACTCAGAACGATGTATCATATCTAAAGAAAAAACTAATGTTCAAATGTATGAGTGTAGTTGACATTTTGTTCTATTCAATATTTTAATTTGATAAAACCTAATGGAAAATGAATTAATTTGCATTAAACTAGTAGTTATCTAAATTTTATAGTGAAATCATATTATTTTTGGTTTTAAATAAAAAAATTTTTTCATTAATCAACTAAATTAAATAAATAAAATATTATCTTCATTCAAAATTGATTGATGAAACAAAGTTTTAAGTGATGATTTTAAGTCCTTACAGGATTCTAAGTGGAACCTTGTTGTTTTAAGGTCGCGTAATATACTTCAAATAATTATTTTGTATTACTTATTCTTCGTAATATCAATAACATTTTCTCATAGTAACGATAAACTCCCGGTTATCACAATTTAATTTTGTCAATATATATTTAGAGGTTAAATGCAAACCGGCAAACGTCCGCCGGTTAGCCGTTTATCGAATCGGATATCTCGAGCAACTGCTAAATCGAAGGGTGAGGCATGCACCAAAACATGAATCCATGTGATCTACATTCACTGTAGGTATTCCAGGTAGAATATATAGTCATCTGTCAAATCTGTGATTTGGTCAGTTAATTATTTGAACACAAAACGCAATTATTTTATTATTTTAAAAATGCAATTTATAAATTAATTTTTGTATGAAGATTTCAGAGCGTCAGTAGGCAAATCGGATTGACACTTTTATGATGTGATGCTACTTTATTGCTCATCACTGTCATGCCAATTTACGATGTAAATGTAATGCTATGCATTACATATTTCTGTAAGTATGTAAATATGTAGAATTGCAACATGTAATTTAGTAAACGCGTGCAACGTAATATTAGGCATAATTGTATCTCGATGCAGTTTGCTTGAAATCTAATATTTCTTGTTTTCTGTTAACTCTTCAAAAAGAAACCTTAACTCTAAGATTCCATTTCATTTGTTTTAGACTACTATAGGTTTGTCTTTTATGGGTTTGATGACAAAATTTTTGAGGAAATCGCTTTTCCTTTTATTTCGCGGCAATAAAACACAAAAGATGAAAACGAAATGACGCAATTTTCAGCATAAGTGAAGAAAAGTGAAAGGAATAAATTCCGACCATTTCATTGTTTTCAAATCGCATTTGTTTCTATTATTTTCCTCTTCAATTGTTTCGAGTGCTGTTCGAAAACCAAACTGGTGGTGAATGTCATTGTCGCCGAAGATTTTCTTAAGTATTTCCGAAAAGCAAAAGTGTTTGTCGGTATCAATTTAATTTAATGCATGCTAGACTAAGCACGATGAAAAGGGTTATGTGTGGCACAGCTCTTGGTGTGGGAAGTGATTTGCGCATGCGTAAACTAATCCAGATTGAAGCCGTTAAATATGGCACAGTGTCAAGGAGCAGGCTATGCAACACTGCACAAATTGCTCGGCTCATAACATGTTCGCTTAACTATAATAAGCGTTGATTTTTGGATGTCTCGATTAAAAACAATTTATTAATTGCATATCGGGTTTGAAACATTAAACTAGTAGTTTAATTTAATTTAAAAAAATATATAACATTTTCTTATTGCCAATACTTGTCAAAGTGATTTGCTGATGAGATGGTTAGAGTGACGTATTAGCTACCGGAAGGTATTCCTCTTGACTTGTGTGTTCACTTTTGAGCCTTGGATTAATGTAAATCCAACGATTTTATTTTGAATTTAACTAAGTTATCATACGATGCTCGTACATTAATCTGGGGATTACATAACTTTTTGCACCAAAATAGCATAAACTTCCGATCACCTGCTTAAATACTCGATTCGTTGAAGGATGAACAATGCGTTTCCTGAACTGAGTATACTATTAAACTGATAAATTCATATATTTCACACATCCATTTGTAGCTGTGCTTTTACTCACCCGTTTATTGCCAAACCGACTCAACAATTCGACTTGCGCAACCATCAGTTTCAAATGACCAAAATAGTTTGTGACACAGGCACCTTTTATTGTGACATTATCCAAATCGGCATGGTTCGAATGCCGATTGTTTATCAAATAATCGCCGCGGCCAAATCAAGCATTGCAGAGAATTCCTTCGATAATTGTCAAGAGTTGGCCGACAAAATAATTGTCTTTATGTAAGAGTCAATACATTGTCTACATTTATAGATGTATATTAAACTGGGTTTAAAATGAGATGTGGTTAAATGAATCATAGTTTTGTTTTACAAAAACTTGAGAAATGTATCAATTTCAACCTAAAATTATGATTTTGTCATAAATAACATTTTGATCAGACCTCCGAGAGGTCCTATTTCCGATTACGCTAAGTTTGGCGGATATGGCTGTGTTGCAAGACAAACAAGGTTCTAACAGCACCAAAGACAGTTTTAAGAAAACGCTGCTTCAAGGTTTAATATGTTGTAGTTTTTAATTTTTTTTTGTTTAAATTTGTTCAAATAATTTAAACCTATAGAATTTTTTTTAAACCTTATAGAATTTTATGTTCCAAAAATGGATAGAACGTTGATGATCATTTATTTAGCACAATAGCTTGGAGCAGATACCTTCTATTTACAAGACAAGAAATCTTACTCTTTGTCTGTTATTACCGGCGCACAATAACAATTTGGCAATAACAGCGAATGTTGCTGTTAAAGACATGTTAGCTTTTTACAGCAAAATATTAAAATATGGAAAACAATGGATACACACACAAATATACACGAAATGTTTGAAATATATTTGAATTTCTTAGCAAAATCTTATAAAAACAGTAAAATAACGACAAACAATTGTGCTTTGCAGAAGCAAATGTTAGTGCTGTTCGGTGGCATAGATCGGCCTCTCTACAAGTTAACAAACAAAAAGTGAGATTTTCCCTCTTGTATACTTACGCTCTTTGGTAAGAACGTACAATCTTCACCTAAAACTTCGTCTCATGAATCAATTTTAAGTAAAGATAAAATTTTACTTATTTATTAGTGAAGTTTATTTATTTAAACATGCTTATTACCATGAAATTTAAGTTTGTTATTTAAAACTAAAAATAATATGAATGTATAAGATTTAAATAATTAATAATTCCATAAACTATTTTAATGCAAATGAAGTCATTTTCCTCTAGGTTGAACAAAAAAAATAAAAACTCTGAATAGAATAAAATCATATCTGTTATAAAAATTTTAATATGAAAAACTCAGCTACACTCTTATAATTGAACATTAATATTAGAAGACTCGATTTTTCTTTAGATATTATTCGTCGTTCTGAGATTGGCTCAATCTCAAATGACAAGTTAGGACATTTTTAAATATATTTTTTTGTAAATCGTACCGGAATGCTTATAGATTTGAGATATTCAGTTTTGAAATCTAAATAATATTCAAGTTCATAATCTATCTGCTAGAATTAATAATTCTTACTGAATATTTTTGAAATTAAAACAAGTTTTTGTATATTTACCAAAAAATTTTGAAGTCTATTGGATTAATTGAAATTATCGGAAATAGTTTTCTGCGGCAAACATTTTTAAGAATTCCTCTAACGGAACTCTTTCGGAAAAATAACTCCTCTCCTCTTTCGGAAAAATATTCGTTGACCCGCAGTTTTTCTCAATTTGAATTTTTATTCAGAAAAACTCAAGAATCGTTTCACGTTGTTAATTTAATAAGATTGTTATCCTTACAAACTTTTTTCAATAAATTCCATTATATTCTGTTCAGTCGACAAGTATGCGTCAAAATATATACACAGTTTGGAATAGCAAAATATGACTATATTATATTGTTCTTCTTTCGTTTTCTTCATCCACATATTCTCTTTTTCATCCACAGTAGTTTCCCAACAAGAGTATGGTATTCAAAGAAAAATGCCATTTTTTGAGATAAAAGATCTATGTTTATTTCATAATAAAGAGGAAGGTATGCCGTTAATAATGAAAAACAACATCAGTTAAATGGCCACCACGACCACGCTTACAGGACCATGAAATTGTCCATAACCAAATCGCAAAGTGTCTGCCCTTTGTCCTCGATAGCCTCACGAATTCTATCTTTGAGGCCTTGAATCGATGCTGGGCTGTTGGCGTAGACCTTATCTTTCACGTGGAAATGTTAGGTCTTCTTGTGTTAAATCACAAGATCTCGGTGGCCTATTGTGATAACCACCTCGAGAAATAACACGGCCCGGAAACTTTTCCCGTAAAAGAGCAATAATTTCGTTGCTTGTGTGGCACGTAGCGCCGTCTTGTTGAAAGTACCATAAAAAATAATTAATCATCTCCTTTCGAAAAACCTCATTTTAGAAAAGTAAGGTCCAATGACCCCGCCGGACCATAAACCGCTCCAAACAGTCACACGATGAGGATGGAGAGGCTTCTCAACAATAACTCTTGGACAATTTTGCTTGTTGACGTAGCCGCCGAGGTGGAAATGGGCCTCATCAGTCAAAATGATTTTTCGATGGAATTCCGGATCATTTTCATTCATGAATTTTAATAATTTCAATGCGTTGTTGAAGCGTGTATCGTTCCATTTTTAGTAATGGCGTAGTTTCTACTTGTCAAATGTCAAAGAATAAAAGCTTCAAAAGTGAAATACCGGGTGATTCGAAATAACACCTTTTGTTGAAAAACCCTGTATTTGTATAATGAAAACAATGATATGCAGCAAATTTACATCAACAATTCTTTAGTAAACAAAGTTCTATCGGCAACATCTTTCTTCTTGTTTAGGAACACAATGTTCTATTTGGTTGTTACAACTTTGTTTACTAAATTGTAATAGAGAAATTGTTAGTTAGAACTTTTTGCAATAGATATCTTTATGGCGATAGCAGTAATCCCAAGTTTAGTACGATGTGATATATAGCAATTTATCAAACATTGTCAGTTAGAACTCTGTAGTTCTGAGGTAGTGAAATGTGTTAATAGCAGCTTAGAACTCAAGCAACGCATATAAGATATACATATGATCAGCTCGATTGTAATATAAATATTACTTTTTTTTAAATAATAATAATAAACAAATGTCTATTTGGTTTTTCGTATATCAGCGATTGTATTTGACCCAGCAGACATTAGACATAAAATTAAATGTACATTTAAGGGTTGCTAATAAAATTTGAGCCTTGCCAATACTAACTGATTACATGCACCATCTGACGTTTCCTAATGAAAGATTGGCATTTTAAACCATAAACGTTTTGTCGTAACTTGTGTTGTCTGCAGTGACTCAGTGAAGGAGTACATCCTTCGACTTTGGCACACTACCACTATAATGTTTAAAATACTTAATACTTAACTTGAAATTACAACAACAATGTTATTTATTTATTTTTTAATGTTACGGGACACTCTAATGCACGCATGTATGCTGCCATCTATGCTGTAGTAAATCATTTTTCGATTGGCTTACACTCAGAAAAAGTGATCCTAAAACGCGTTAAGTTTGGCAGATGGAATTTTGTGATCCCTCCACCATTGATTGTACACCACAGTTTCGCTGGTAGTACAATCGCTATCGGCCTACTTCCAATAAAATATTTATCTCCATTGAATGAGGGAAGTTATTATGAATCATTAAGTCAAGTTCATATAGGGCGGGATTCTCAAAATATTCACAATGTATGTATCAAATTTTGGTGAAAGTAGCTCTCGACCTTGTTTAATTAAATTCCATTTCACGAAAGAAAAAATAAATAAACTTTGAAACAAATTTATCTCTGTTCGACAGTAATGTTGGTTAGGCCTATCTTGCTTTAAGCTTTATAATAATAATATTATTATTATAAACGAGGTGGTTTTCTAATTTATAAAAGAAATTCTAATATGAGCTTAACGAGCAATACATTTGAATTACATAGCGCGATAGTCCAAAAAATGGGGAGTGCCACTACTATACTTTTAGGCATTGTCGAGTAAAACAATAATATGTTTGTGAAATTTCCCAGACACCCTCAAAATCTCGACTTATAGATGAAAAGGTTTTGTGTACATTTCTGCATTTGTAAGCCTATATTTTGATCATCAACCGATTTCCAGTTTCTCGTCGTATTTAAAAACAGTTAAAAATTATGAAAAAGTTACAAAAAATCAAAAAATCCTATGTTGGGAAATGTATTCCAAAATTTGGGATTTTCTACTTCATTCTTTTTTGTCGCCCTGTGTTATTAGTAATATAAAATATATGATTGAAGTATTAAAAAATAATTGTAACCTCAGATAGTTTTCAAAACGCACGCTTCATTTATACTACCAAAATACTTCACAGTGTTGTTATTTAACTAAACCTTCTGAGGGTATGTGGTTACGTGTAAGTCGGCCTACCCCATTGTGCCACTTTTAACATATTCTGTATCTTTTTAGTTTTAACAAAAAAAGTAACAAAAAAGCGTTGATTTCAAATTCAACGCCATGTTTGACAGGTGTTAGCGGTTGTTTTGTTATTGATATCTTTCATTTAGAATGTTGTTGGTTTGCGAACTCTTTTAGAATGACAACTACTTTGGGGATTTGGGAGTTGACCGAAAATGTCACAAATTAGAGTGACAAGAGAAGGTCAACCGCAGAAAACAACGCCATAAAAATAAGATCCGTTAGATAGATTTATACATACATATGTATGCATGTTAGGGTGGTGTTTTTTAGTACTAACGAATGAATAATGGATTTTAGCTGTACCAACTTAGTTTAGTTGTCACAGTGGGCTAGATCTAGTCAACATGATGGATGCGAAAGAAATTTGTTACACAATTCATCTAATTTAGGAGCGAGTGTATATTCATATTGTCATTCCGTTTGCAACGCCTTCAAATAATCGACAACTCATACAGTATATACATTCTGTGCTTGTGGTAAGATTCTAAGACTATCTAGCCATGTCCTTCTGTCCGTTTAATGTACATAACGTTCAATATAAAGCATTTTTTAGAAATCAATACTTTTAGGGAGAAAAAGGAACGAAAGGGGGAAAATGTTTCCGACCAAATGGCTGCAGCTGAATCATGAATCCGGCTTTTACATTCAGCTGACTGTCAATAATAAACTGGTACCAAGCCAATGGCATGGTTGAACTTACCGCCGTTTTACTTGTTTCGATTCGGTTTTTCCATGAGCAGCATGATTGCTTTTCCTGTGAGTTTTCAAATCGACACCGACCTTGCTGACAACTTTTTCATATGCAAATTCTAATCCGCTTGCAAAAATAATGTTTATTTACGCTAAATTCGTTTTTATCCAGTTTTTTTGAAGACCACGATAGCTGGACAGCCGGACAACTTTATTGTCTGATCGAAAACGAATGAATACTAACAGAAATTATTTGAGACAAATTACATTGTGGAACACAAAGAGCATTTAAATTCACTGATAGCTGAATATTTCTCAAAAAACTGCAGACTTGAAAATTCATCATCTGCTAAAAGAAAAAAATAAAAAATATTTTTTGTCTAAATTCCAAATTTTTACTATTATTCAAATTAAAAAAAAATATATTTTTTAACATTGTCGCCAACTACAAAATATTTGGATCAAAACGAATTTTCCAAAAAAAATATTTTGTGTTGACTTTTTTGGATTTAACCTTGATAGCGTAACTTACACTGGATAATTATTCAGGCCAAGTCCACAATTTGAAAAGACTTGAAAATTCATCATCTGCTAAAAGAAAAAAATAAAAAATATTTTTTGTCTAAATTCCAAATTTTTACTATTATTCAAATTAAAAAAAAATATATTTTTTAACATTGTCGCCAACTACAAAATATTTGGATCAAAACGAATTTTCCAAAAAAAATATTTTGTGTTGACTTTTTTGGATTTAACCTTGATAGCGTAACTTACACTGGATAATTATTCAGGCCAAGTCCACAATTTGTAACATGAAATTATTTTTTCAAAATTTGTTTTCACACGCACATTGATACTGTTGGTGACAATTTAACCCTAGGATGGTCAATGAATCTTGGGCCACCAAATGCTTGGTCCAGCCAGACCACGAGAGAAAAATGAGTAAATAATTACAAAAAAATTAGCTGAATTATTCAGACAGATCTACCAGAATATCCAGAAACAATTTTTGTATGAAATATAGTTAATAGAATTGACTCATATATATTCTCGATCGTCATAAAATTCTAAGATGATGTATCCATGTCCGTCCGTCTGTTGAAAGCACGCTAGCAACCAAACGAAAGGAGCTAGGACCTTCAAATTGTACATAAATGCGTCTTATAGTCGTAGATCGATTGGGATTGAAATTCTGTGTATACATTCCTCTGATTTCGTGGACACGTAAAATAAAAGGATTTTTCAAAATTCGTACAAAATTGGAGTTAAAATGGAAAAGGAGATAAAAATTTTACCAATTAAATGGCCGAAGCTAGAGTCATGAAATTTGGTGTATACATTCCTCTGGCTGCGTAGACACGAAAAATATGAAAGGTTTTTCCAAATTCGTTTTTTGTAACAGAGGGATTTTTTTGGGAACAGAAGGATAAAAATGTTACCCACTAAACTGCTTCAGCTAGAATGATGAAATGCGTTGTGTACATCCCTCTAATTACGTTGACACGTAAAACAAGGAAATTTAAGGGGAAAAAGGGGATAAAAACCCAAACCCAAATGACCGCAACTAGAATCATAGAACTTGGTTTATACATTTCTCTTACTGCATAGACACACAAATTGAAAAGATTTTTCAAAAATATTACTTATTTTTTTACGTTTACGGCAAAAATGGGAAAAGTGATGATGGTTTGGTTTGGCTATATTTAAAAAATGTACAATTTTCCTGTAATGTTACTGCGTTCTGTAATACGCGGAAGAACTTAACATCCTTTTTACTTGTTTCAATTCATTTTTGAAGTTGCTACGTAAAGCCGTGTAAATTTACACGACATGTATTCAAAACAATATAAATTTGAAAATACTACATAGAAATGTCAAAAATCTCCTAAAATATTCATTTCGAGACTTTTTTCTACCCCGGAATCTTCTATACGTCGTTCGCCTACAAACTCGAATCATGTAAATAAGTCACCGTGTAAATTGGGTTTTATAGTGACATTTGACGTAAAATATTTTTCCATTCACACCAACGCCCTAAAATACAGTTTTGTGGGACAGTGTAGCTCCAAATTAGAAAATGTACAAAATTGTTCCTAAAATGAAATTTAAGTTTTGACTTATTTCTGGCACTTAAGTTGAGTTGGTATATTCAGAGACTTCTAGTAGAACTTTATGGCAAATATTTTTGTGGAACATTTTGAGCCGTTAAACACCGGTTTTAGGGGCGTTTTTACACTTCGGCATAGAAGGAAGCTAAAATACCTCTATATTGATGAGCTAGATGTGTTTAAATGATATTATTGAGCACATCCTATACTTAAAAAGTAAGGATAATCATAAAAAAAATCATCTCAAGAGATCACACGAGGAAGTGGAAAAAAATCATCAAAATATATAAAAATGGTAAAAAAGCATGGCGACCATTTTAATAAAAAAATCCCCAATTTTTTTAACACATTTTCCCCTCTTTAGGAATTCGGGATTTTTTTTTGATAAAAATGGGAAAGCTAGTAATATTTTCATAGATTTTATCATTTTGTCGAATTTTAAGTATTTTTATTGGACTTCAATTTCAAATGCAGATTCCTGTTCTACCCGACAATACCTATCAGAATAATACTATCACTTCACAGAGTTTTTGGACTGTCGCACAGTGTAATGGCCCAGAAGACGGATAAATGAACTGAGAATATTCTGAAGTGAAAGATTTCATAGTAGTAGGAAAGTTTCGACTGGCCTAAATGACAATGGAAACACCAAGTTACAGTAACATTATTTTTTTTTTAAATTTTAAAGAAAATAAAACTTATCAATGTCAATTTCGTACATTACCAAAAGTGTTCCCAAGATCAGAGATTTATTATCGGCATTTAAAACTGATCGTATCTTTACACATTGATCTTTGTAAAATATAAAAAAATATTGGACATGCAATAATTTTTTAATATTTTACAAAGCCCGCCATAAATCACATCCCTCTATAATAAACGTCATCCCGTAGTTAAAGAATTACATAAATTACTTGTTTGCTAAGTCGTAGTAAAATGTACATGGAAATATTTTTGAATACCCCTTTTAACTATTACATAACAATTCCAGACAAATTCGACATAATTTATGGGTGACTGACTGTGAAAACAATTGCATTCATTCCATTCTGCTGTTGTTAAAAACATCAAAAAATAAAATAGCGAGTATCACATGGAAAATGAACTCGATAACGAACAAATGAGTTCAAATTAAATGCTGAAATTGTTTAACATATCAAGGTTTCTTTTTTTTTTTGAAACTGCCTTTTTGGAAATTACCTTTAATTGCATTGTCTGCAGACACGAATCGTGGAAGAGGCAAGAGACAATCCGAAAGTGAAGTGATTAAATGACCACCCCACAGGGGAATGTGATCGCCCACCAAGATCACCCGCCCAGCCCATAAAGACATACAAAGTAATAGTTTCCGTCATGCTTCAGAAAGCAAAAAACCGCAACACCACTGTCACATTGTCCACGTTCACATAACGTCAAGACAATGGTCTGGGACCGAGAGCTATTATCTCCAAACATTTTTCCAAATTGCTCGAACGCGTAGCAGGTTCCAAAGTAGAAGCGTCAGAAGGCTGCCGGCAGCCGCCAACAGTGTGCACAACACAAGTGACTACTCCGCGCTACTCCTATTATTATTATGTGGTTCAGGTTTTGTGGCTTTTTGATATGTTTGCATGTATGTATGCATGTCTGTCTGGTTGTTGGCTAAATTGTTAAGTGATTTTTGGTAGCCCCAAATTGCATGTTGCTCACTCTGCTCCGCTTGGCCATTGTCAGACATTGACAGTCACTGTCAGCATCAACATTTGCTTGGTCTTCTATCGTTCGTTCGATCGTTTAAACCAGCCAACCCGGCTACGAGTGAGTGGGTGTGTTTTAACCGTGAGATTTTCCAATGTTGTTATATAATTGACTCGATTCTTTTCACAGCAATTAACTTCATAACATCACAACATGTTTAAGTTCAACTGGAAGCAAAAAATCAAAATCACCGAGAACATATAAAATATTTACTGATTGGAAAGTCTTCCACAGCAATCACTTCAACTGGCCAAAAAGAGCACACTGGTATGAGATTTTTTATTGGAGTATTTTAGGCGGATAGCATGGCTAACTAAATTATATGATACGACATACGTCGTATCACAAATAGAACGTGAGATAACGCGTCGAAAGTGCACACGGAATGGATGTGATAGAACAGATTTGGATTCGACGAGCTGCGATGTTGAGTTCAACATTTCCTTGAAAACAGCTGAATTGGCCTGAAATTACCCGGAAATTCCATTAACAGCAATATTAATTCAGCCATTAATATATCACTTCTGTACAGATGGAAAGAAGAATTGTTAATAAATTTATCCAAAAAGGTGATACAATAACTTAAAGGGTATAAATCTGCTAAATATATAATACAGACCAAAGTGGTCGTCGAATAGTCGATTCATTATATCTGATATTCGTGGACTTAAAACTGTAAGCCTTGCACCGATTACACAGTATTTTTCAACCAAGAGCGTATTGCGTGATATATCAAACCCACAACCGCTAGATAATAGACCAAAGAGAGAAAATTCAAATTCATCCAATAACATAAAAAGGCAACTGGTCGAATATAATCGACAAGGGCGAGGCCGGCTAATGCCTGGAGACGCCAACTAGAGAAAAGAAATTAGAATTCCAACAGGAATTAAAGGACTAAGAGCCATAGTCGGAACATTAGTTTATCGCCTCGAAAGTGCCGTCTAAATATTTTAATTTGTTCATTCAATCGTTAAATTGTTCTCAGATAGATGTGACAATGCTGTTCTAACTCAGATGTTTATTTCATTGTTGTTCATGTCGAAGTTTAAAAAGTGTAAAAAAAACTGGAAGAACATTGAAAATGATCCAAAATGTAACAATTATTTACCGCAGGGATGTGGTAATACTTTCTGAGTAAGAAGTCAGCAGACGGCTTTAAACAAATAAACTAAAAATTTTCCAATCTGTGTTATTCGATTTGAGAATTTTTACGAATAATTTTTTAATATAAAAAAACTGAAATTTTGAAAATGCGAGGTCGATATAAATGAAATTTGCAAATGCATGAAGATACGAAAAAATTACAAGCGAATTAATATAAAAATCAATTAATATTAATACAAAACATGTATGTAAACTTCAGTCGGCTAAACCGATTTATTTTTATTTATTTATTACAATTTAAAATTATAATAAACTAGAAAAAAAAGCACTAGCAATTAAAGCTATCGGCTTAAACCGATTTATATATACCCTCGCTCTCAGAGAACATACGAAAGTTATAAGGAATTAAATTTAACGTGGGGCAGGTTAATTTGTGTGGATGGTGGAAGGTCGCACCTTCCACATTTATAAAACAATTGTAAAATCAAGTTCAAATATCAAGTCATATTGGATGACATGCACCAGTATAGAAGTTATGAAGGATTTAATACTACCTAGGATAGAGACAATTGTGTGGGAGGTATATTAAGTAAATATTTTTATGTTTAAAGTG
Source organism: Polietes domitor (assembly GCA_947397865.1). NCBI lineage: Eukaryota > Metazoa > Arthropoda > Insecta > Diptera > Muscidae > Polietes > Polietes domitor. The sequence continues at coordinate 272,814,792 of OX377618.1, forward strand.
ATTATAAAATTAAATTGCAAATTATTTTGACTACCCGTATGGGTGATATATCGGTGTTATTGTAACCAAAGTTTATGTCACTTTGTGTGGAAGGTACCAGAAGCGGTGTGTCAATATCGCCCATATTCCATACGAATGTAACCTCTATAAAAACATTGCTAAATATCAAATTTCAGAGTATTCCGATCATCAGTATGGAAGTTATAACGGCTTTCATTTTGCGTAGTTTTGTGTGATTTGTGTGGGAGGTACTGGAAGGGGCGTGGCAAAACCCATCATATTTTGTACACTTAAAGTGATTATAAAAATATTAGCAAATACCAAAATATATGGGTTTTAATTTAGCATTGAAATATGGGCTATTTGTGTGGTAGTTACCAGAAGGAGATTGACAATTTCACCCATCCCAAACGGATTTGGTCCAAACATGCTTGGGGTCACCTTCAATACGTTACACGTTTCTGTCCCAAATGATATATACCCACCTACTCTGTAGATTGAGGGTATAACAAGTAGGGAAAGCCTAAAGTCGGGCGGGACCTACTATATGATACCCAACACCACTTCCTGCGCCTGGTTTTGTTTACTAAATCCACATGTTTAGTCTCGATGGGGCGCTTAAGATATATAAATTATACAGTATAGCAAAATTGATGAATATTTTTTTACAATATGTTACATGTGATGCGTACATACTTAAACAAAGTCTGTGTAATCCTTTGTCATTGTAGAGAGTGCTATGTAACCAAATCGGATGGAAGAAATAAGCGGGCAATATTATTGCATTATAACAATACCTGGAGGCTGTACCAAAACATGAACCGATATATTTGACTCTCATAGTGAAAATGTGGACCCATATAGATCACTTTCACAGTAGGTCCTCTGAGTACACTGGGGTCCCCATTTTTATGGGGGCTATACCAAAACATGGACCACCTTCAGGGTAGCTATTTCTAGTTCAACTAAAGGGTGTTTTTTATTGGGGTATAAAACTTTAAGTTGGCATCACTTTTTTAACTGGCGGCCATTTTGTCAGCTGTCAAGTGATTAATATTTAGTTTGGTTTGCCATTTCATCATGAACAGGTTGACAAAAGAACAACGCTTGCAAATCGTGCAAATTTATTTCGAAAGTAATGGTTCAGTTCGCGAAGTTCACCGCAAGCTCCGTCCATTTTATGGTCGACATAATCGTCCATCAGAGCAATTAATTCGGTTAACCATGGATCGTTTTCGCACTACGTTTACTCTATGTGATAATACGCATCCGCAGAGACGTCGAACAGTGCGCACCGAAGAAACAATTGCCGCTGTAGAGCAAAGTGTTGAAGAGGGCCCGAATGAATCGATTCGCCACCGTGCACAGCAATTGGAGCTTTGAAACCACTTTGGAGTGGTTGAAAATTGGACCTGTAGAATTGGCTATATTCGAGCCAGCCGCGGCGGCCACATGCCCGAAATCATATTTAAACATTAATGGCATAAAATTATCCTTCCAATAAAGCCAAATTGATGGACATTAAAACGATTTTCTTGTGTTTTATTTCAATTCGAAGTTCTATACCTCAATAAAAAACACCCTATATAATATGATCCTGAAAATTGTATCAATATTGAATGTAAAATGTGTATTCTAGAGCAGAAATAGTATAAATTGGATGGATGCTATATCTAAATCTGAACCTATTTTCTCCAAATTAAATAGCGATCGCCCCCATCCCAAAAAAACATACTTCTTCCAAATTTTATGACAATCGCACAGCAATTGTGATCTGTAATTTGTGAACAAGCTTTAGATGGACAGCGGACGAACGGACAGACAGACATCGTTAAATCGACTCAGCGGTGATTCTAATTTTTGGTTGTTTGTAAGTATGTGTACATCTTTGCAATCAGTACACAATCTCACTGTTGACAATCATTTCAAAATCACTGATGAAGATGATGACTGATGAACCATAATACTTGAAATAGTTCCGAAAATGGGCGCATCTGACATGACCCTTTGTGTTTGATTGATACCTAACAGCATGAGCGTAGCTGCTAATATGAGTATATGTTTACAGTAACATAAATGGTCTGTATTTTGTGCACATACACAGATCATAACTGTAGAAGGGTAAATCTTGTACCATAAAATTAATGTCAGGCTTTTCTACAAGTACACTGAAATAATTATCTTCATAATATTTATGACTTTGTCTTAACATCATTAAACATTTATTAAAAAGTCGGTTTCGTAAAACACAAATCAATGAAAAGTGTCATAGAATTTCTGAAACATTTCTTAGAAACTATGAAATGCAGTTCTTCTTCGACACAAGTTCATAATTAATATGGAAATTTTCATAAATTGTATTATGAGATTTATGATAATTTTCATAGATTCATTAATTTTATGAAAAAGTTTCATAAATATAAATAATTTATACTGACTAGTTGACTAACTAGTCGATACACACCCTCATTGCGAGAAACAATGAATATGGCTTTGACCTAAATCAAGGTGCATACTTCTGTCAGAGTTAAAAGAGGAGAAATGCGAATTTCTAGCATTCAACCAAATAAAGTCAACAAACTAAAAACTACGAGATCCTTCATTATATTTATGAAGACATTTCATAACACAAATACTTTATTGTGTTATTTACAATTAAATCTTTCTTTGATCTTATGAAACTAAGTTTCACTAATTTAACAATTTTGTTTTATGAAATTATGAAAAAAATTATGAAACATTTCATTTTATTTATGATTTTTTCATACATACTAAGAACAAGTTCACTAAATTTATGAAAAACCTTTTATGAAATTGCTTCATAAATATTATGAAGGAAAATTCTTTCAGTGTAGCCTTTGTAAATGGGAATAGTATAGAAATATCACTCTTTATAAAGAAATATGAAAATTATAGATCGTGCATCTTAAATCGCCAAATGCGTTTCCGTCACCCATCGCGAAAACTTTGCACATTAAAGTTGAGCATTTCATTAAACTTGTAGGGAATGAATAGAGGTATACATTTGTCTAGATGCGAGCATCAATATGACAATTATCTAACTCTGAGCCAGATGTTTCGCCTATTGTGTCGTGGAATTCCGCCACATATGTGCCGATAGATTAATATTTAGTTTTAGATTCAAGATCTAAACTTGAATTTTAGCATTTTTTAACAAATGCCTAGAAATCATTTTCATTTAATTAACTTAAAACTACACAAAGTAATACATGCAAATTATTTTCGTGATTACAGGTCCCCAGATATCTGAAGAATTTATCTGACTAAATGGACAAACGTAATTGAATTCATCTATGAATAAAAACCCTAAAACAGAACGACTTCATAAAATTGAATTAGATTGAAAAGTAAACCACACCATAGCGAGTAGAATCAATTGTTAACGCTTAAATGCCAGTTCAACAATAAATCTTTCATTAAAATTGTGTCACAGCACGGAGTGTAAACAAAAACCACGCAGACATTTGAGATGCAGACATTTGAAAATATCAAATCGTTTCAATGTTCAGCCACAAATCTGTAACGCTTGCACATAAATTTGTCCTAAACACAGCAAAAATGAAAATCTGAATCTGAAAATCTCTGACTTTCTGAAAGGGGAAAAGAACAGATTGTCAGTGGCAAGATGGCACATTTACAAACATAATAGGCCAGTTCGATGGGGCTTACTATTTACAATGAAGGGACTTGATAAGGTGGCAACATTTCTACCCATTGGTTGTACTTAAATGGACCAACAAGAAAAATCTGGCAGCGCTACTAATAGAGTAACAGGCTACTTTCTTGTTAAGTAAGTAAATTCCATACAAAAAATAAGCTAGTACGCCCAATCGAACAGTCCTAATTATTTGTTTAATTGAATTAAACATCGTTTACTGGCTCATTGTCATACCCTTCACCAGGATAAACTTGTCTTTAATTTTTCTGGTTTTGAACGATTGATTTCTTGCATATGTCTGAACATCGATGCGGGACATTTGAATTCGCCCTCTATTTGGCAAATGTATCTTGGCCATTGAATAACAACCACCGTAAACCACCTGGTGATTTGCAGCAGTGCAACTAAAAGGTTTAGACACGATTATTCTCAAACAAGTATTTATTTAGATTTTTTTAATTCAGTGAGAACAAATAAATATTGGTTTTTCAATTCATGCTTGTTCAACAAATTCGTAATCATATCAAAACATTTATTTCTATAAAAGAGGGAGAGAAAATGACATTAAAAGGTGAAATAAAATACATCGACTGTATGGTGATCGGTTTACGAATGACCCAGGAAACTTTTGGGTGGTAATTGCTTTCAAATTGCCTTTGTTTATTGAAAATTAACTAATTATGTTGAAACGAAAATGGGAAACCATATTTTATTAACATGGAATTGAAGTCAATTATACAATTTAAAATGTAGAACCAATTATAATTATAATTAGATTAAAGAAAAATTGAGGTATTGCGTCGCACAGTGGTTCAGAATCAGCATCCATCGGCCAAATTTAAATAACTTTTGTTCTAGTAGACATTTTTGAGTTCTCTAAAAAAACAATATTAGACAAGGACCCAAGGATTATTTTGAGATACTAACATTAAAAATCGGGAAATCGGATATGTTTTAGAAATTGACCCAAAGTTGACTACTTTTCGTATTTTTCGATTTTAAAGAAAATTAACATTTTATTTTTTTTTGTGTTTATTTTTTTAACTAATTTTTACTATTTGTTCATAATGCGAAGAAAAAAATGTTTTTTTTTTTGTATTACAGATTTTCACGTTTTTCAGATTTTGAAAATTGAAAAAGTTTAATTTCTTTTTTTGACTTTGACGAACTGTTTCTCTCATATTTTAAGAGATTTTACACTCAGATCTTTTTGTATTAGAAATTGTGTTTTTTTAGCTTTATTATGACGCCAAAACTATGTTTTGTGCCAAATATAGTTTGTTTGTAACAAATACAATATGCTTTTTGAACAAATGTCTGAATTTGAACCAACACATTTTTTTCCTTCACAAGCCTTTAACGAAATATATACATATATAGAAAGGTTGAAGTGTTCCACGTTTTTGTACGGTAACTTTGCCTGTACGAAATTGCACCCTTGGAAGATAGGATACATGTAGTGTAAAAAGTAAGATTTTTTAGTTCCACAACGCAATTTAGTCATTTTCGTCTCCTTAAATTCTCAAAAGTAGGTACGCAGACTTTATACTCATGCTAAATTTTATAACAATCAGATTTCATTTGCCGGAAATATACAAAAAAAAAATAATAATAATCTTTGGGTTCTTGTCTAATTTTGTTTTTTTTTTTTTACAGAACTAAAAATGTCTACTAGAACAAAAGTTGTTGAATTTTGGCCGATGGATTTTGATTCTGAACCACTGTGCGTCGTACATATGTTTTGGTTCTTGAACGGTCAGAAAGTAGAATAAATCAAGTGAACATTGAGTTTATGATGGATTTCGACTTATCCTACGAATTGTCGAATCAAACTTTCACAAAATATTCCAAGTTTAATAGATTTTTTTCTAAAATATTTATGTCTGGAAATTTCTCGCTTTAAAATTGTTTAAAAATAAACACATTTATACCAATTTTTTTAATTTATTTATTAAAATTCTAATATCCTTCGGAGATGACACTAGTATTTGAACTATTATTGTGAGGAATAGTGATCACGTCCAGTTATAATTAAATTAAATGTAATTATGAGAGCTATAAATCTCACTTTCACTTCGAAGCAAAATTGAGTTACTTGGCGTTTTTATACCCTCCACCTCCAGTATGGGGTATACTAACTTTGTCATTCCGTTTGTAACACCTTGAGATATCGACCTGAGACCCGAGATAGTATATACATTCTTGAGCGTCATAAAATTCTAAGACGATCTAGCCATGTCCATCGCACCGTCTGTTGAAAGCACGCTAGCATCTAAACGAAAAGGGATAGGGATTTTCCATAAATGCGTCTTATAGTCGTAGATCGGTTGGGATTGTAACTGGGCGAAATCGGTCCCGAGGTAATGAAAATACCCATAATAACTGAAAATACCCATAATAACCCGTAATATTTTAGAGCATTTAAGGCTGTTTTTCAATATGTCTGCTTGATATTGGGCATTCCCCCTATAACAAAAACGTGCACCATAAACTGATTCTTATTCGTAGGAGGTGAAATCGGACAAAAAGGGATAGAAATGGTAACTATCACACGAAAACAGCTAGAATCACAAAATTCGGTGTGTACATTCCTCTAATTGAGTAAATACATAATTTAAAAGTATTTGTTCCAAATTCGTACTTTTAAGGGGAAAATTGGAATAGTGGGATAAAAATGGTACCAACCAAACGGATGCACCTAGAATAATGAAATTCGGTGTATGCATTCCTCTGACTGCGTAGACACGGAAAATAAAAGGTTTTTCCAAATTCTTACTTTCAAGGGATACAATTGGTACAGAGGGATAAAAATAGTACCAACTAAACGACTACAGCTACAATGATGAAATTCGGCGTGTACATCCCTCTAATTGCGTAGATACGTAAAATGATGAGATCTTAGAAAATCGTACTCTTAAGGGGTTAAAATAGGAAAAATGAGATAAAAATGGTACCAAACATGGAATTCGGTGTATACATTTCTCTTACTGCATAAACACGCACAATAAAAGGATTTTTCCAAATTCGTACTTTTTACTTTTACGGCAGAAATTGGCTGAATCATGAAGTTAAGTTATTTTGCACTATGTACGTCAGATAATGGATTTTCAAGATTTGTACCTTTGGAATTAAAAGAGAATGGAACTGTAGCACCCATGGTATTTAAGCTTTTTGAAAATACTATAAATACTTCTGCCGTGCCAACGCAGAAGTATTGCTGGGCAGAGATACAAGCCGACCGATTTTAATCCGTCAAGCCGCCGCCGCCGCATATTTCTGCACGAGACGCGCCGCCGCCGATTTCATCGGCTCAAATCGACATCAACTACGCCACCGATTTCATCGGCTCAAATCGACATCAACTACGCTGCCGATTTCATCGACTCATATCGACTTCAACCACGCCGTCGAGATTTGACGGAGTTCTAACTCAAAATAGAATACTCACTTAAAATTACAAAAGAAAATATAACTGTCGATATTGATCTTTCTTTGAATTTGGTATCCCACTATATGATGATTGTATTTTGATTTGAAAGTCGCATTTATATAAGTCAATTCCAGTAGGCGTAGCCATGTGTTCCTATAAACAACAATAAACAACAGCTCCTCTATTGTGCTTCGTTAGTGTGTCAAAGTAGGTAGAGTATTATCATTCTTTGGAAGGATTATGATATTCAATATGTCTGGTCAAATATGCCTCACATGAAAAGCCTGAATTGCAAAAATATTTATTAAATTCATCCATATTAAAAATTTTGGGAATGGATTCCCACTCCCAAAAAAATTGTATGGGGCAATAATATTAAATTATGGGAACATTGGCTAATATTAACGAATATTGAAGTACTTGCCAAAAAAATAAAAGAAAAGGTGTTAAGAACCGATTCAAATTGTTCCTTCAATTTCCCAAAATTGTGAAATAAATAGGGGTGATCAAATGTCAGAACGAGCCGGCAAATCAGCCGAAAGCCGCCGCCGCCGATAATTATGGGTCGGCTTGTAACTCTGTTGCTGGGCATTAGATTGGTTTCTAGAGCGGAAAATGTCAAATCGGGAGCGTCATTTGTATGAACCGATCTTACCCAATTTCTGCATAGGTGTTTCTAGTTAGATTATAATATGTTGTGCCAAATTTAGAGAAAATCGAGTGCAATATGTGGTTTCTAGAGCGGAAAATGTCAAATCGGGAGCGACATTTATATGGGGACTATATCTAAATCTGAACCGATTTGACCTATTTTCGCCATAGATGTTTCTAGTTGAAATATAAGATGTTTTGCCAATTTTAAAGAAAATCTTTTGTAATATGTGGTATCTAGAGTGAAAAGAGTCAAATCGTGTGGGGGAGTGAAATTCGTATGGGGGCTATATCTAAATCTGAACCGATTTTCTTCAAATTAAATAGCGTTCGTCCTCTTCCCGAAAAACTTCATTGTGCAAAGTTTCATTTAGTTATGTCTACAATTGCGACCTGTATCGTGATTACAAGAATAGATGGACAGACGGACGGACGGACGGACATTGCTAAATCGACTCAAAAAGTGATTCTAAGTCGATCGGTATAATTAACAATGGGTCTATCTCGTTTCCTTTTGGGTGTTACAAACAAATGCATAAAGACATAATACTCTCGTGGAGTGTATAAAAATCTGCCGGATTCGTTGTATAGATCGTGCAAAAATTAAAACTTTTTATGGAGTCGCTACTCTGTTCCAAAAATGCTGTTGGACAGTGTAATTTTTTGTTCATACTGTCGCATGGTGTAATAATGAAATAGTTTTTACTCAACCTTTTCAAAAACCCACCAAACACATTTTCCACCTTGACATATTGAAAAATGTTTGCTGGGAAAGTGTTAGAATGAATGACAATATGCCATTTCGAAACATGTATTTGAAAAGGATGTGATCTATTTTTGACTTGTCTTGGTTCACTTCTTTTCTCACTTGTGAATGTAAATAGAAACTCGTTTCAAATAATGTATACATTTATGTATGTATGTATATTAGGGTGTTAGAGAAAAGTGTGATGATTTGAGAAGCCGTTCAATAGATACAGAATGTTCCATAAAACGCATTTATATTTACAAGTCCTTGCAATATATATATACTATATTAACTCCAAGCTATGTATATGTCGTTTATATGTATATTTTAAACACATTAGTATCTAAAGGAATGAGTTTAGAAAATAGTTTAAATACAAGTACTACTTTTTTCAAAAAGGCGTGTTTATCCAATCAGCTATAACTCCTGTAATACTCGACCGATTTTAATGTGTCATACCATGGTTTGAAGTAATTTCAATTACTATTAAAATGTTTTTTATTTTTTTCAAAATAAATATTAAAATTTATTTTTTTTTGAAAAAAAAAATCCACTTTAAATTATTCGATTTTTTTTAACAAACAGCTGTGTTCTGTGTTCAACATACTCCGAAAATATCAAAATGGATATTTCGGTACATCCTAAGATATAAGCACGACAGGAAAAGGAAATAATAAAATAAAAGTAAAATCATAAGGATACTTCTAATTTTTGAGGATATCTCAAAATCTGCAGAAAAGCAAATTCTGAAATTTTCAGAGAAAAAACCGTTTTTTAAATATATTTGAATATTTATTATAAAAATATTTTATTAATTTCCATTTGATGTTTTGCACTCAAAATCAACACTTCTCCTGTTAAAAACGATTGCATCAATATCTTTTAAAGTTATGACTGTCCAGCAAACAAATTGGAAGTACTTCCGTAGGAAGCACATTTAAATCGCATCTAAAAATCCAAATGTGCATATTTCACACAATTTGTCTTGTATATTCCTTGAGCAGTTACAATACAAAAGTATTTTTCCCAAAATCCTTCTTTTAAGTTTTCGTACTTCAGTGAAGCTTTCGTACAACTGAAGTACGTAAACTTGTATTGTATTTTTCACTGTGATTCTTTGCTTACGTAAAAATATCCCTGAGGATGACCAACTGAAAAATTAAATAAAAATTAGCAAATCAAAAATAGATCAACAATACATACAACTAAAATATGTTATTTATTTATAAAATTATTTTTTTAATATGTATATTTGTTTTGGTTTGGCTACATTAAAAAAATTAATTTTCGTGTAATGTTATTGCATTTCTCCGAAAATCGACAGCCTCTGTGGAATGCAATCCATGGTGGAGGGTACATAAAGTTCGCCGCGGCCGAACTTAAAGCCGATTTTACTTGTTTTAATTTAATATTAATTTCCCAGCAAAAAGAGAGCACCCAATGAAGTGGAAAAGATGTGCATCTTGTGATTCGGCAGTAGTGGAAATTGGGATCTTCACCAATGAATTTAACATTGAGTTGTCATAGGAGGGAAGTTCTTTATTTTTAAAGACTTAAAAGTTATTTTAAAGTGGTGCAAACTAACCACTTTTTCACTGGTTTCCATTTCTGTTTTAAAAAATCCGCCGATACCGGGGGTAGAACAGCGGACCTTCTGGTTGCTACTACGGCATTCTAACCATCTCAGCTATCCTCTGTTCTGAGTGCTGAATAACTAAAACAAATCATTTAGTTCGGTGGATCTGACAATAGGAAACTTAACAAAATATTTATTTAATATTATTAGTTCATATATATATAACAATATAACAAATAAACAATATATATAACAAATAAATATAATAAATACTAATTAAATTTAGTATATAATATTTATTTAATATGAACTAATAGATAACAAATAAAGTACTAATTAAATTTAGTATTAAATTAATTGACACTACTAAATTTTACTGATATTATGTAGTATTAATAATTAATAAAAATATGAAATATTTACATTAAAAAAATATAAATTTTTATTTTTAAAGCAAAAATTTTTAAATTGTTAAAATTATACAAAATTAAACATTGCTTATTTATAAAAGTAATAAAAAAATATAAAAAAAGTTTTTTCCCGAGCCACGATTCGAACCCGAGACCTTCTGGGTGCAAAGCGGACACCTTACCTTCGTGACCCAATACTAAAAAGTCGTTTCCATGCAGTTGTGTAAATGCTATTCATAAAATGTTACGGAAGCTGTTTAAAATAGCTTTCTCAAAAGCGGGAAAATGCACATTTGGATTTTGAGATGCGATTACAATGTGCTTCCTACGAACAAATTGGTTTGCATTAGTTATTCAGCACCAACAACGGTGGATAGTTGAGTCCGCTAAAGTAGACATGGAAACTCGTGAAATAGTGGTTCCTTTGTAACACTTTAAAATAAATTTTAAGTCTTCTAAAATAAAGAACATCCCTCCTATGACAACTCCATGTTAAATTCATTGGTGAAGATCCCAATTTTCACTACTTCCGAATCATAAGATGAATATCATTTTCACTTCTTTGGGCGCTCTCTTTTTGCTGGGTGGTTAAGAAAACCTCATTTTGCATAGTATGCAACACTTCTTCGTTATTTTACATTTTGATTTGATGGCTAACATCGGTTAACCGGTTTTTGGGTTTGACATCTGGATGAGTTCTCTGATACATACTGCGGAAAAACCCACTTGAAATCAAATATTTTCTCTGCAATTGTTCTTACAGTACACCCTAATGTTATCGCACTTTTAACAAAAAAATATTACTTTTATAAAAAAACTTTTACTTCCTTTTGTCATTTACAAACAGCTCAATCTCACAATGTACAGGTGGTACAGCTTGGCCAAATGAGTAGGTGAAATTACCACACCTCATACATATATACACTTTTTATACATATAAACATACATATACCTCAAATGTACGTATGTATACTATGACATATTTGCTGTGACATAATGCTATTAATATCCGGACAATGCCTGGAAAATTTCTTATTTGAACATGATTTTTATACATAGGGTAGGGTCGCATATATAACACCGTACAACTTGTCACCAATGAATGAAGCTATATACAATAGGATGGGTCACGAAAATAAATTACAGCGGTCACCCTCCAGAAATGAAAATTGGATTGTTTAATGATAAAATACGAATAAGTTTTCAGTTGATACTATGAAATAACGAAAAAAATCTTTAAACGTCCAATTATTCGACCAATATGTTACTCTAAGACAAGAATCAAAATTTATATTTAAAGTGCTTCCGAGGGTCTATTAATTCAGAAAAAAAATTGTGGACAATGCAGCACAAAAAAAAATACAGGGGAAAAACATGGTTTTTGGATGTGTTTTCAGGAGCGTTTAGTTCACAGATGGCTCGACCCTGTGACGAAATATTTTGCAGATCATCATTAAACAATCCATACTTTATTTTCGTGTGGTGTCTGGAAATTGTTTTTCCATATGTATGGAAATCGACCCAGGTTAATATACAAGTACTGCTAGGAATCATAGTTAATATTTTTTCTTACTTTTCAAAGAATGTACAAGTTACATTTTCAGTTGTAAACAGTTACGTACATGGGTGACGAAAAACTTTTGTCGCCCGGTGTTATTTGATACGAATAAAAAGTGCAACACATCGAAGGAGTAAGTGAAGACTTTAAGCCAAGCCACTATGGGAGAAATGACCCATTTCACTGGCCAAAAGTCTTAAACCCCAAAAAATTAATTTAAATGAATAATGTAAGTAAATATTATTCTTGCAGAAAGCTATTCTTGAATTAAAAACTCAAAATGTACCCATTAGGGACCTCCTTATTTCACTGGACCGTACAACTTTATTTTCTGTGCATTTAATAGTTTCATTTGACCCAATAACTTTGTTTAAAATTATTTAAGTTTAATGCTATAATTTCAATTGCATTATCCAAACTTGCAATTATATACCAAATATACATATATTGTCAAATATATTGGCGTACGGATTACTTATTATCATCGTTCTCGTATGTGCTATAATCTTCATCAGCTCTGGAATTAAATTTTGATTTATTTCTGGACTATATTTGCCATGATTGCAAACTAATAACTCTTTTCTTCCGGAGGAATTAGGAAGCGCTTCCTTTGCCGTATTGGCTTATTCAAGTAAAGAGTGTTTTTTTGAGGTTAGGATTTTCATGCATTAGTATTTGACAGATCACGTGGGATTTCAGACATGGTGTCAAAGAGAAAGATGCTCAGTATGCTTTGACATTTCATCATGAATCGTCTTACAAACGAACAACGCTTGCAAATTATTGAATTTTATTATCAAAATGCGTGCTCTGTTAAGAAAGTTCATTGCGCGCTTCCATTTTATGGTCAGTTTAATCGACCCACTGAAGCGGCTATTCGGGCTATTGTGACTAAATTTCGCACCAAATTTACATTGTTGGACATTAAACCACCAACACGCTTACGTAGAGTGCGAACTGAAGAAAATATCGCAGCTGTATCGGCCAGTGTTAATGATGACCACCAATTTTCGATTCGTCGCCGTTCGCACCAATTGGGTCTCTGTTACTCAAAAACGTGGAAATGCCAAAATTGGACTAAGCGGATGGACCACCTAAGACGCAGCCGCGGTCAACATTTAAATGAAATTATCTTCAAAAAGTAAATGTCATGGACCAATCTAACGTTTCAAATAAAGAACCGATGAGATTTTGCAAATTTTATGCGTTTTTTTTTTTTAAAAAAAAAGTTATCAAGCTCTTAAAAAATCACCCTTTATATCGCAGAAATTAGTGGATCTGATGTATCCAAGGATGCGCAATGTAAAAATTCGCGTGGAGTTAAAAAGGTTCTCGAAAATCTCGACGTAAATAAATCTCCACAGCACTTGTCCTATGTAAGTGCTCTTCGACGCTTCCCCGTCCCCTTCGTAATCTTTTCAACCTTGCATACCGTGCAGGGGTTTTCCCAGCGCGTTGAAAGATTGCGAACATCCAGCCCATCCCTAAAAAAGGTGAGGCTAACAATCCTGCTAACGATCGGTCGATAGTCAGTCGATTTGCTCAGCGCTTTCGAATGTTATGGAGAGTATGGTTAACCACCATCTTGTGAGGTATTTAGAAACTAATGACTTACTTAATGATCGACGATCCGTAGGAATCGATCTACGGGAGACCTGATGACACTGCTATCCGAAAAATGGAATCGATCTATTCACAAGCTTGGTGAGAGTAAGGTCGTTGCTCTAGATATCTCCAAGGCCTTTGATAGAGTTTGGCACGGCGCACTCATATCAAAGCTTATCGCTTTGGTAGTGACTTCTCTCGATTTATATCGAGCTTCCTCAGAGATCGCACTATACGTGTTGTTGTAGATGGGTTCTCATCCGACGAGCATAGGTTAACCGCAGGAGTACCACAGGGCTCTGTCCTTTCCCCCTCCCTTTTTCTTATTTTCATCGACGACCTCTTGGATCGGACTGTGAATCCAATATACTCATTCGCGGATGACAGCAACCTCTGTCATTCATACTCATTCGATCATAGACCAAGTCGTCAAGAAATTGAGGATAAAAGGCGATTGATGGATGAGTCACTTAGCCAGGATTTGATAGCCATTTCTGAATGGGGTCGAGAAAATAGAGTAGATTTTAATGCACGTAAGACCCAGTGCTCCTTGTTGTCTCACAAGCGATTCACTGATCAAACGGTGTCGTCGATTTTAATGAACGGTGTAGATATTGAGCAATCAGATGATCTAGTTGTTCTTGGCATAAAAATACAATGTGATGTTCGTTGGACAAATCATGTATTTGATGTGTCGAAAGATGCCTTCAAATGTTTAGGCTTTTTAAAAAGATGTAAGAAATATTTCACACCCTCTGATCTTCTCAATATCTACACTACCTACATCAGACCAAAGATGGAATACAACTCCCATATATGGTCGGGTGCTCCAGCTTCATCACCGGAAATTCGTGATCTTATACCGCCCGTGAGAACGTTCGGTAGAGATACGCGACTCTCCAGGAACGCTCACCCATTTGTTGTCGATTGGACAACCGGCCGCACTACACATTACAGAATAAATTCGTTCTTCGCCCGTACTATCCGTATGTGGAATCGACTTCCGGCAAATATCTTTCCCTCCAATTACGACATTCAGAGATTCAAAACAGATGTCAACAGACACTACTCCCTCTTTCCTCCTTCCAATACCTTATCTTCCTTCTACCAACGCAATGCACTGCATTTATACGGGACATCCCCTGAGTGTTGGTTCAGTGAAAAAAAAAATTGAACCCGAGGACTTCCGAAAGTCACAGTAAATTCTTTCAATCAATATCCGTTATGCAGACGAAATCTCGATAACTTCCTTTGACATTTTTCCATTTAAAGATAACGACCGATAAAAATTTCTTAACTTCCTTTCAACTGGCTATATTTTCGTTCAAAAAACTGTCAACCCAAATTTACAAAGGACATAATCATGATCTGTAAATTCTCGCTTTTGTTCGGTGCGATGATTGAACCAGACGGCAAACAATTCGACATTTTGGATTATGAGTGTATCTGAAATAGTGTTAATGTCATTATTTGTTTTAATTTATTTATTGTCCATCAAAATTGAGAAAACGATTACTTACAAATTACACAGAAAGCAGGCCCTGTGAACACTTTTGCAACAAAACTATAAAAATACTTACTAACAACATGCTTGCTGATTTAAAGGTGTATTTTATCCAAAAAACCAAGGCCATTTTACTCTGTTACTCTGTATCTTCTATTCTTTATCAAATTTTGTCATCAAATATGTACAGAAACAAAGTGTAAAATTTGACTTTTGGCCAGAGAAATGGGACATTTGTCCTATAGTGCAATCCGAGGGTCTGGTGGACACTATATCTTTCAAGAGGAGTTAAGGAATGTTTCAAACTTTACAAATATTGATATTTGTTGTGGTTGATTGTTATTTAAAGGTAAATTAACCCTCCGTGAAAATGATAGAACTCCTTCTACAGTTAACTTCTGAGTCTGGAATAAAGGCTAGGGTATCATATAGTCGACCCTTCTTTTCTAACAGTCTGTTAATTGTTTTTATTTTCATTGGCCATACTTTCCACATTCCATATGAATAGCCAAGATTCCATTTAAATCTTCAAAAGAGATCCCAAAAAGGCGTCGACTAACTGAGTAACATTGTAAATTTTCTTATGCTGCTACTTTGTAGCTACCATATCTGCAACATACGGTTGCTGTGGCAGTTGCAATCACCTTCTAAAACATTTTCGATTTAAGTGGATAGGTCGGTTTGATTGCCGCTGAGACTGACTGTGATCTATTTGAATTGAATTAGATTTTCCTTTTTCAGTTTAGTTAGTTTGCCATATTTGTCCGAATAAAATGTGTAAATTGTAATTACCTGCTGCTGCCTACTTTTCGTGTAATTATGGTTCTTTTGATTGTAATTGAAAAAAATAAATAAAAAAACTTTCCATCCATTCCATTCATTGTTGCTTTATGATATACAATTGCATCTAAATGGAGGGTTAAGTGCTGGCACGGATCAACAAGTAAAGTGAATTATTGAGAGATGAATTATTCGCAAGTCTATCGATGATTTGTAGAGTAGGATGTAGGGTCTAAGATAATTAAATTGATGGTTACCCTGAATCTATCTATTGGCTTTGGTTTGAAACAACACTCAGGGGGTAATATGCATTGCTTTGGCGGAGGTAAAGTAAGGCACACTGTTTATTGACATATATTTTGAATTTCCGAATGTCATAATGGGTGGGAAGTTATCTGCCAGAAGTCGAAATAATAATTCATTACTTTATAGAAGCGATTTTATTTGATGATCATCATATTATGATTAGGTGGGGGTAGTCATAGTTTAGTTGTAGCTAATCACAATATGATCATTATGACTATATCATGTTTAGTTGCAACCATGTTATGATAACCGATAATCATAATTTCAATCAAATGCCCTGGCAGTAATTATATTCGTGCTTGCAACCATCATATGTCTTCTCAACATATAAAGGGTGATTTTTTAGCTATTATCTTTTCGGCAAAACTGGTTTAAACAGCTGACACACGTTTCGTGTTTTGTTTCACTGTCAACCATCTTCAGTTTGGTCTATAATTTAATTTAACCATGAATCGTCTTACAAACGAACAACGCTTGCAAATTATTGAATTTTATTATCAAAATGCGTGCTCTGTTAAGAAAGTTCATCGCGCGCTTCCATTTTATGGTCGTTTAATCGACCCACTGAAACGGCTATTGTGACTAAATTTCGCACCAAATTTACATTGTTGGACATTAAACCACCAAAACGCTTACGTAGAGTGCGAACTGAAGAAAATATCGCAGCTGTATCGGCCAGTGTTAATGATGACCATCCATTATCGATTCGTCGCCGTTCGCAGCAATTGGGCCTCTGTTACTCAAAACAATGGAAATGCCAAAATTGGACTAAGTGGATGGACCATTTGAGGCGCAGTCAAGGTCAACATTTGCATGAAATAATCTTCAAACATTAAATTATATGGACCGTACTATCGATTCAAATAAAGATTTCATGTATTTTTCTGAATTTTATGTGTTTTTTGAAAAACTTTCCTATAGCTTTTAAAAAATCACCCTTTATTAGGGCGAATGAATATATTGAATTTATAGTCTACCGCAAAGGGTGGTTAATGAAAATAAGAAACAAAGTTGAAGAAAGAACAGAGCCCTGCGATAAGCCTGCAGTCATCATATGTCGCATCATACCCCGTCTGCAAAATAACTCCAAAATCGATGATAACAGAAGATTTCATGCTTCACACATTATTTTATGACCAACAAATTAACTTGACTTGTGGAATATTGTACAATGAATAAATTGAAATTTCATTTTTCATCGAGTTTCGTTTTAATTAGCCGATCACTTTCATTTTGTAGATTTGTTGTTTGTTTCTATTCAGGTTCGATTTTATTTAAAACTTTTCTTTTAGAGTTCAAGTTTAATGTGATTTCTCCCGAAATTTGATTTTATTTCCCCCTCCCATCTTTGAAACAGGTGTGTGAGTTATGTTCATACAAACATAAGCACACTTTACATGTTTGATATTCGAAATAAATAAAAAACTGGACAGGCGTAAACAAGTCATGTCAGAGATTTATGATAATGTTGACTTACAGCTCATAAATTACGCATTTGTTTGTATTTAAAACAGTTAATAGTGTAATTAAGCCATGCGAGGAGTATATAAGTGTAAATTTATGAGTCATTCCATACCAATCCTCGCTAACTTGGATTAGTTCAATAGTTTAAAAATAATTTATACTTGTTTCACTAAAAGTCTTTAAAATTAAAAAAAATTAATATAATGATTTTGAAAGTCAAAATAAAAAGATAAAAACTTAAAAATATTCTTTTATTATTCTAGTTGCTTTAAAAATTGAATTTTCCATTTCTAAGTGAGAAAAGTCCAATTAGTATTGGGCATTTCCACTTCAGGGGGCTAATCACGTCATTCGAAAGCGAAAAAGTTACGATCGAAATGTACTCTTATTTATTGTAAAAAAGATATAAATATCGATAAAAATAGTTCAAACTCTAAGGAGATTAGTTCTAATAAATATGATCTCAATATTCTATTTGTTTTTGTTGGAAATTTATACTTCTTTCACAGAATATACAAATTGATTTCGATCGTAATTTCTCGCTTTCGAATGCCGTGATTAGCCCACAGATTGAGAAAATTACAAGCGAAAATGAGAATTTACAAAGCGTTTTTCAATAACAAAACAATTGCAAATTCAAACGAATTCCTAAAACAGGGAAATAATTCCCAATAAGAGTTTTTTTGTATAAAAAATGTAGTTATGTCTGTGATTAACATTAAATATATTGTTTTGTAATCGCTGCTTTGAATTTTGAAAATTAATTGAAAATGTTGGAATTGCGTTGAAGAAATGTCTCCAAAAACGACTAACAAGTTTTGAAATATTTTCCAAACTAAATACCCAAATTCACAATGTCGGTTCCGATTTGACGTTTTGCACCTAGAAGCCACATACAGGGTGGACCATTTATTTTAAATTTGATTACTTTGACTTTGAAAAGTGGAATAACATTCATTTTTATTTTCAATATTTAACAATTCGAACAGAATTGGGAAATATTAAAAACTTACTTCCAAAGTAGTGAGTCTTTAACGCAAACTGTAAGAAATGTACGTGGAAATTTTTCAAGAAGAGATCGGCCTTCAGTTCAGCCTTCAGGAAGCTCATTTATATGTGCTATGTCAATAAGCAAAATTGTCGCATATGTGGTTCAGAGAACCCAGTCACCCCACGAAAATAAAGTTTGGATTGTTTAATGTTGATTTACAAAATATTTCGTTCCTAGATCAAGTCGTCTGTGAGCTAAACGCTCCTGAAAATACCCCTAAAATTCATGTTTTTCCCGTGTATTTTTTTTGTTCTGCATTTTTGTAATTTTTTCTCAAAATAATAGATCCTTGAAAGCACTTTAAAAATACATTTTGATTCTTGTCTTAGAGTAACTTATTAGTCGAATTATTGGACATTTATATTTTTTGTGACAACTGAAAACTTTTTTGTATTTAGTGGTAGTATTTTATAAAAAATAGCGGCAGTCAATACCTTTCAAACGATGCCCAATTCATGAACTTCGGAATGAAATTGACGCCGCAGCTTTAATTTTTGTAAACAAAAAGTTTGAAAATGTTGGCTCTGAAAATCCATTTCATGTATTAAATTATTTTACAAACATGGATTCAGTGACGTCATTTTTCGTTCGATATTCTTCATTTAGGCATCATTCGGAAGGTATTGATTCCTTCTATTGATTTTTTATATTATTATAACAACTCTTAAAAAATGATTCCAAGAAATATGAGTTTTTAGATGTCACCTTGAAAAACAAACAAAATATGATATAAACGCCCAAAAATACGACCAATGAGTTATTCTATGACAAGAATAAAAATTTGTATTTAATGTCCAAGGGTCTATTAATACAGAAAAAAATTCTGGACAAAAAACATTACACGGAAAAAAATTTAGAGGAGTTTTCAGGAGCGTTTAACTCACAGATGGCTTGACCCAGTCATCATTAAACAATCCAATCTTAATTTCTGGGGTGACCGCTGTAATTTATTTTTGTGACCCGTCCTACAATAAATACCCATACAAAAAATCGTTCCCGATATTAATATTTTCCCGGAATTTAACTGTAATGGGTTAGAAAATGGGTATCATATAGTCGGTCCCACCCGACTTTAGCCTTTCTTTACTTGTTTTAATATGAAATGGAATAAAATTATGGAATGGAAATTCTTAATTTTCTCAATTTAAAATGTTAATTTTAATTCATAATTTCATTTGCAATTTTCTCAATATGAAATGATTATTCTCAATTTAAATTGGAATTTTTTCTATTTGATATAGAAATTATTAATTTCAATAGAAATGTTGAAATTTTCAATTTGAATAGATATTTTTCCAAATTTGAAATAGAAATTCTTAATTTATATTGGAATTTTCTCAATTTAAAAAAAAATCTTCATTATACCCACACTCTTCAGAGTAGGAGGGTATATATCATTTGGGACAGAAAAAAGTGTAACGCATTGAGAGAGTGACTTAAGACCCCAAGTATGTTTGGATCAAATCCGTTTCGCGACTTTTTAAGGTGTTTGAACTATGTCCGTCCGTCCGTCTGTCTCGCTGGGTGGTGTACACGATAACTCTCGATAGGAGTTAAGTAATCGATTCAAACTAAGTTCGAAGGACCCCTTCTGGTACCTCTTACACAAATAATCCATTATCAAATGTTAAATTAAAACACATATAACTTCCACACGTATATTCGGAATCAGATCTACTTTGGTTTTTGATAATGTTTTTATAATCACTTTAAGTGTACTAAATATGACGGGTTTTGCCACGCCCCTTCCAGTACGTCCCACACAAAACACGCACAACTACTCAAAATTAAAGCTGTTATAACATCTATACTGATGATCGGAATACTGTGAAATTTGATATTTGGCAATGCTTTTACAGTAGTTAAATTAGCATAGAATATGGGCGATATTGCCACACCCCTTCTGGTACCTCCCACACAAAGTGACATAAACTTTGGTAAAACCGACATAACATCCATACGGATAGTCAAAATCATTTGCAATTTATTTGAAAATGTTTTATAATTACTTTAAACCTAAAAAATATTTACGTTTTAGTCTCGCCCTTCTTGTACCTCCCACACAATTGTCTCTATCCTAGGTAATATTAAAACCTTAATAACTTATATACTGGTGCATGGAATCCACTATGACTTGATATTTGATCATGTTGTTACAATTGTTTTATAAAGCTGGGACCATGTGTCACGAACCTCCTAGCACCTTCCACACAAATTATCCTGCCCTACATGAAATTGTATTCCTTATAACATCCGTATATAAGTTCTCTGAAAGTGAGGGTATATAAGTCGGTGAGGCTTACTTACTCGTTTTTCACAATATATTTGAACGATATCTCCAGGTTCAAACTGTATAGGAAACTAGTTATGAATGCTGATGATATTTCTTTATTTTATCCTTATAATCATTATATTGTATTAAAGTCTCAGATGGAAGCTGAAGCATCATCAGCTATATTGAACAAGCTTGTGCCGAACAATAATACGTTTCCGTCCTCATTGCTCTGAAAATGACAATCCTTTCAATATTAACATTGGAGAAACTCAAATTTATGAATCCCGGTCGTTAAAATATTTGGGAATTCATTTACAAAACAACTTATCATGGAACTTCCATATACAAGATTTAAAAGTTAAAGTAGCACCAGCTATTGGAATAGTGTACAAATTTAAAAATAAGTTTGATATTAAAGCAAAGCTGTTCATTTACAATTCCTTAGTCAAAAGTCATCTCAATATATACAGCTGATTATAAAATTATATAAAATGCCATTGCTCATGTATATGTTTAAATCAGTTAGAAACCTTGGTCCGCGTTTGCATTTCATACTAATCAATCCATTTTCCATACGAGAAATAGAACAAATTTGAGAATTAAATGATGTCGTCTTGAAATAACTAAACAAAGAATAGAACTCAATGGTTGCTCCCTTCCCCAAGCTTTAAGGAATGTATCCAGAATTTCATTATTTAAAACAAATCTTAAATCACATTTATTGCGTGCTTCTCTTGTAATTTTGATTGCTGTATATTTGTGAATATTATTGTAAATATGTAAATTTAATGAATTTATCTTGTCAACTCGCCCCAATAAAGTCTGTAAGGCTCTGGGGCAAAACCTTTCATTGTAAATATATCTAATGAATAAATTGAATTAATAATTAAAAAAAGGATTTCAAGCAGCATTAAAGAAGTTGTAAAATTATTAAACCCTTGTTACGGATAAAAAGTAAAACGCATCAAGGAAGTGACATAAGACTCTAAGTATGTTGGATCATATACGTTTCATGAATACTAAGCTGTTTAAGCTTCCCAGCAAAAACTTAGTAAGCACATGACATTGCAAATAGCGACTTATACAGGCTGGCGCAGAATGAGCTACATGGTTTAAATGGTTTATAACTTTTTTATTTATGTGGTTATTATATTAAAAAATACAGTGCAATTAGCTTTAAAAAATGTTATATTGTAAGTGATGTCCATTTTCTGCTGCGCGCTCTTTTTAGCATATTTTCCATAATTTTTCGCAAAATTTCAAAAAATATTGTCCAATTATCCTTTCGGAGCATACACCACACCAAACAGTACATTTAAGTGGGTGTGATTGTCGCTGATGAACTGCTCTTGGATTTTCCGTAGCCCAAATCCTACAGTTTTGCTTGTTGACATATCCATTTAATATGAAATGGGCTTCATCGCTCATTACCAAATTGTGAATATTGTGAATTGTGACTGTTGGTTTAAAATTCAATTATTTTTGTACGTTGTTCGATCGTGTAATGATTCAAGTCTCCTTCACAAAATCCTGAAAAAAAATAAAGAAATAATAATAATTAAAAAAGTTATAAAGAATTCAAACCACCCTGTATAAGTAGCTATTGACAACTCTACTTTTTATTCTTCAAAATAAAAATTACTACAGCCTTCAAAATAATCTAAAAGTTACGTAGAGTACATTATTTTAACAACATTAGTAATGGTGGGCGTAAGTAGTTATTATTTAGCTTATTTGTAATTCGTAGAGTAATTGGAAATGTAAGTGATGAATACATTTTGGTTTGGCTTACCCCCAATATTCCATGGCAATGGGTGTGTTGCTGGATATTTCCGTCCATCCTTCTGTCTGGCTAGCTTCAAACTCTGCACATTTTAATATTTTCTCCAAACTTAGTATAGATTATAATATTTGATTAAGTTTTACTGTGTTTATAATATAGGACAACATTATTTTTTTGAATGCGAAAAAACACCCATCAGTTTTTTTAAATCAAAAACCCTGATTTTATCACTCAAGGCTATATATACCATATATCGGTATAACTACTGAAACGTATTTACTTGTTGCACCAGTAGTAATGTAAATATTATTTTCTTAGAGCGCCCCGGTAGTCGAGTTGGTAGCGTGCTCGGCTATCTGCGTGGGGGTTGTGGGTTCAATTCCCACCAGAGGCTCTAGTCTGTCGCTGCAATAACTAGCTACAATGGTCTTAGCCACCCCTGCTCAATCCCTGGACCCAAAATTAGAATATAAATTTACTTTGTATTGTAATTCTTAATAAATAAATAAATAAAATATTATTTTCTTGCTTGCTCGACTCACACAACATCGAAAAATAATGTATTTTTAAATTTATCCAAAAAGGGTTAAATAAAAATGGGCGTGTACACGAAATTGTGCGAAACTCCAGTAAAACGTACGATTGTAGTTTGTTTCCTTTTGTCCCGATTATTTGGAGTTTGATTTTGTTCTCGATTAGTAAAACTGAATTCAATATGAAAATCTGCACGTCAATCATTTGGCAAATTTGTAATCAGAGATAAATCACGTTCCATCCAAATAAGAATAAGAATAGAATATACTCGTATTCAACCACATTTATTTTAATATGGTTGCAACGGGTTTTTTACTTCTTTGATTTTATCTACTGAAATAGTTGTGCGATCGCAAATAATTTATGCATTTCTTACTCTATGGAGATTGGATGGAGTTGGCATCTGGTTTCCATTCTTTCAAAGGCCAAGTATAACAGGTTTCGTGGCTGCAGTGCAGTCAAATTGAAAGAACCACATACTCCAATGGATCAACTCTCCATTGTTATTGGAGGAACAAGTATCATTCATTGTATGCATATTACAAATAAAATATATGGCAAATTTCAACATAACTTCATGGCATAGAACGAACCTAGAGTACAATGAAATAATTAGTGTCCACACATATGATAGCCCCAAAGTAATTACCCGCTCCTCGGACTACTGCACAGTTAAGACTTTACTTTGAATGGCTTAGAACGTAAAAGCGAATGGCTGTGGCCAACGTCGACGTCCGTCTAACTCTTGTAGCAGCGGCTAACATTAAATGCCGTATGGCGGTGTTTATTTTATTTGCCAAATATCTAAAAAGGTTATTGGTATCATATGGTGGTGGTGGTGGTGGTGGTGGTCTGGTTTGATTTCTTGCTTTGCAACGAACTTGTTTGTTTATCCAGCCAACAGACCAAATCTTAAATAAATACCCTAAGGAGTGGCTCAATTACAGCAACAACAAACACTCACAGCCACTGTCACAATTACAAGTAAAAATAGAAATAAAATGTTACAACAAAACGGTATTTTATTCATGCCATTGTTTATTTTTGTCTGTTCCTCGGAAGCGTGAAAGCAGCGATTGCCTGAATTGTTTGTAAGTTTAGCCGAGAAGTCATAGGTCTGCTTAAACAGATCAAAATCAATCAGATTGTTGTCCCATTTACATTACAGGCACACTGGGCTGAGAGACACAGAAACGTCCATGGTGGAAATTGTGAACAAATAGCGATATTGGATAGATTTGACAATTAGTCCATAGAACAGAGGGAAGTACGGTCCAAGGAAACTGTTTTTTAATTACGGTTATATTCTGACATTAAATAATTATATTCTGACTTCAAATAAAAACATCCGCTTCAAACATTCGAATTTGTTAACACTGAATGGTAGTTAAAATCAGTACACAGTGGCTCCAAATAAATTTTTTGTAATTAATTCTATAACTTTTGATCGGAAAAAGATATCGTGACAAATTTCGCATTTAAAATGAACTAAACCTTAGGGAAATTGAACTTCATATAGCGCTAAAGCAATATTTCCTCATTTCAAGTTCAAAATTTTCCTTGAAAGTAGTACATGCTGAACTTAATTCGACTTCAATAGAGCAATATTCCACAAACATAATGCTCATAAAATTCCACATTAAAATTCTGACAATACGAATTCTCTCAGATATTAACTTAGAACACTTTTCTCTCTTCGAACAAAAAACGAAAATTTTGACCCACTGTAAAAAGAAACTCAGACCAGCTGGACATAACTATACGGTTGCTGATCTGATCCAAAAATACTGTTGGGCAGTGTTATTGTTCTGTAAATTTAAGAAAAAAAATAATTTTTATTTAAAAAAAATGATGGTTTAAAAAAAATAATAAACAACACAAAAGTATTATGTTTTATTTTTATGTAGCAAGAAAATATTGTTTATATATAAAAGATCGACCTGAGACCCTATAAAGTATATATATTCTTGATCGTCACTAAATTCTAAGACGATCTAGCCATGTCCGTCCATATGTTGAAAGCACGCTAGCATATAAACGAAAGGAGCTAGGACGTCCATAAATGCGTCTTATAGTCGTAGATCGATTGGGATAGAAACTGGGCGAAATCGGCCCAAAGGGAAAAATTTGTCCCTCACAAATACCCATAATAACCCCTAATATTTTAGAGTATTTAAGCATATTTTTTCAATATGTCTACTTGCACTCACTTGATATTGGATATGCACATTAGGGCGTACCTCAAAAAAAAGTTCGCCGTACACCTTCGAATATGAAGTATTATTGAAAGGTAGTTTCAAAAAAAAAATTTTTATTTTTTTATGCCGAACGTAGGGGTCGCGCTTTTACATTTTTCTATATAACTTGTATTTATAAACGGATTTTAAAGTGTGATACATCGATGTTTTTGTCTCGACGAGGCCGATTTTTTTGTCTTTGAAGTCATTGAGCTCAAGCACCCCCTTCTGGTACTTACCCATCATTTCTCAGTTGCTACTACCCTAATGTACCACTCTAATAATCGAAAATTAAAGCTCGCATAAAATCATGAATCATGTTTGAGCTCAATGACTTCAAAGACAAAAAAATCGGACAAAAACATCGATGTATCACACTTTAAAATCCGTTTATAAATGCAGAAGTTATATAGAACAAGTAAGGAAAGGCTAAAGTCGGGCGAGGCCGACTATATAATACCCTACACCACTCCCTGCGTATATACATCGCTTTAATTACTAAAGCCAAGTGTTTCATGGGAGCAATTTTATGTAGCTCATATAAATTATACAGTATAAATTCATCTTTAGTCATATTTAACGAATATGGTGAATAATTGATCCAATTTTTCGGCAGACAAATACAAATTATACAGTAGTAATAGGATGAATCGGACCGACATTTGAAGGGAGGCCTACAACAACACCGACTCAAAACATGGGCCTATATATTTAGTAGTTTCTAGAGCTGTATTAGAGTAGAATGGGTTATTTGGTTATTCCAAATGTGGACACATATATTTGACTTTGTATTCTGAAATATAATATAATATGCAAAATTTGAAATAAAAAAATCATATGTAAAATTTGCGTTCTTGAGGGGTAAAAATTAAAATGGGGCCATTTGTAAGGGCTCTACATTGAAAAGAGGTTCCATATAGATCACTTTCAAAGTAGGTATTCTTAGTTGAAATATGACATGATATGCATAATTATTTCGAGATCTAATGCACGATGTGGGTTCTAGAGATGTAATAGAGTGGAATGGGGGCCGAATTTGTATGGACCAATATATTTGCTTATAATATGTCTTCCTAGTTGAAATATATGAGGGCTATATCTAAATCTGAACCGATCTTACCCACTTTCACCATAGGTTTTTTAGTTGGATTATAAGATGTTGACCAATTTTAAAGAAAAACGGGTATACTATGTGGATTTTAGAGCGGAAAAAGTCAAATCAGGAGCGACATTTGTATGGGGGCTATATCTAAATCTGAACCGATCATGCCCACTTTCAGCATAGGTGTTTCTAGTTCGATTATAAAATGTTGTGCCAATTTTAAAGAAAAACGGGTATAATATGTGGATTTTAGAGCGGAAAAAGTCAAATCAGGAGCGAAATTTCTATAGGGGCTATATCTAAATCTGAACCGATCTTACCCAATTTTTGCATACGTGTTTCTAGTTCGATTATAAGATGTTCTGCAAAATTTAAAGAAAATCGGGTACAATATGTCGTTTCTAGATCAGAAATGTCAAATCGGGAGCGACATTTGTATGGGGGCTATATCTAAATCTGAACCGATCTTACCCAATTTCAGCATACGTGTTTCTAGTTGGATTATAAGATGTTGTACCAAATTTAAAGCAAATCGGGTACAATATGTGGTTTCTAGAGCGGAAAATGTCAAATCTGGAGCGACATTTGTATGGGGGCTATATCTAAATCTGAACCGATTTCCTCCAAATTCAATACCAATCGTCCTTGGCCAAAAAAAGTAACTTCTGCCAAATTTCATGATAATCGGACAGCAATTGCGACCTGTAGAGTGCGAACAAGCTTAGATGGACAGCAGACGGACGGACGGACGGACGGACGGACAGACGGACAGACAGACATCGGTAAATCGATTCAGCTGGTGATTCTAAGCCGATCCGTATACTTAAAGGTGGGTCTAGCTCGATTATTTCTTGGTGTTACAAACATTTGGCGCGAAACTAACTTATAATACCCTAGACCACGAAGTGGTGTAGGGTATAAAAATGTAAAAGCGCGACCCCTACGTTCGGCATAAAAAAATAAAAAAAATTTTTTTGAAACTACCTTTCAATAATACTTCATATTCGAAGGTGTACGGCGAACTTTTTTTTTTTTACTTGTAACCTGGTACGCTCTAATGCACATTCCCCCTATAACAAAAACGTGCACATAAAAGTGATTTTTATTCGTAAGGGGTGAAATGGGGCAAAAACGACAACAGAAACTCGGTGTGTACATTCCTCTAATTGAGTAGATACATAATTTAAAAGTATTTTTTCCACATTCGTACTTTTAAGGGGTAAAATGGGAAAAGAGGTATGGTATGGTACTAAATAAACGGTAATTTACGTGCGTAGACGCGTAAAATAAACGGATTTTTCGAAATTCGTAGTTTTTGGGGTTAAAGTGGAAAAAGGGGATAAAAATAGTACCAACCAAATGACCGCAGCTAGAGTCAAGAAATTCGGAATATACATTCCTCTGACTGCGTAGACTTAAAAAGTTTTTTTCCAAATTCGTACTTTCAAGGTATACAATGGGTACAGAGGGATCAAAATAGTACCAACTCAACGACTACAGCTAGAATGATGAAATTCGGTGTGTATATCCCTCTAATTGTGTGTACACGTAAACTAAAAAGATTTTAGAAAGTCATACTTTTAAGGGTGTAAAAGGGGATAAAAATGGTGCCAACCAAATGGTTGGAGGAATGTATACCTCTGACTGCATAGACACTCAACATAAAAAGATTTTTCCAAATTCGTACCTTTTACTTTTACGGCAAAAATAGCTTGTTTTGCACTATGTACGTGAGAAATATAGAATGGTAATACAACCACTATCTACCAATATTTATCATATTTAAGCATTTTTGAAAATATAAATATAAGAATATTTATTTTTTCAATTGGCTCGAAGTATTGTTTCGATATATAGTGTAAACGTATTGGTTGTCTTGCCTTATAATAAAAAATATTATATTTATTTACAATTTTTTTTCAATATTTGTTTTTTTTTTTTGGTTTGACTACATTAAAAAACAAGTAAGGAAAGGCTAAAGTCGGGCGGGGCCGACTCTATGATACACTCCACTTTCTATCCGAATACAATTTAATGCGGTGAAAAAGTGAAAATGGGAAGGATTTTTGTATCCTATAATTGTATGTGTTTGACAAAAAATGTTAAATCGGAAATGACATTTGTATGGGGGCTATATCTAAATCTGAACCGATCTTATCCACTTTCTGCATAGGTGTTTCTAGTTGGATTATAAGATGTTGTGCCAAATTTAAAGAAAATCGGGTACAATATGTCGTTTCTAGAGCGGAAAATGTCAAATCGGGAGCGACATTTGTATGGGGGCTATATCTAAATCTGAACCGATTTGCTTCAAATTAAATAGAGTTCGTCCTTGATCCACAAAACTGACTTGTGCCAATTTGTGTTAAGATCGGACTATAATTACGACCTGTAATTTGATTACAACAATAGATGGACAGACGGACAGACAGACGGACATTGCTAAATCGACTCAGAAAGTGATTCTAAGTCGATCGGTATAATTAACAATGGGTCTATCTCGTTTCCTTTTGGGTGTTACAACAAATGCACAAAGACATATTTTCCTATAATATTACTGCACTTTTACGAAAATTGACAGCCTCTGTAGAATGCAATCCATGGTGGAGGGGATATAAAGTTCGGCCCGGCCTGGGGATATGTACTCATTACCAAGTAATGTTGGATATAAGGATAACCAAAGGCCTTCACTACTTATTTTTCGGATACGTTTCTAATTATTTTTATAAAGGGATTGTAAATAAATGAGTACTTCCACGCACGCTTACAAAAAGTTTAAAATTAGCACTTCCACACACACTAACCAAAAGTTAATAAATAAGTACTGGTTGGTATTTTCGTTGACGTATGTGTATATACAGGTATAGTAACCCAGCAATACTTTTCCCAACTACTCATTTGTTTTAATTTGTTCGTATGTTTTATTTCGCTCTGTAATCAATATTTGATTTGAATAAAAATAGATTCGGAACCACTGTGTGTCGTTTGATTGAAAGTACAATATACCGTACTCCGCACTACTCCCTCACAATTTCATGTGTTTTTCATATAATCAAAACAGGGAGTGAGAAATGTCGATTGAAAATGATTTTATCTCAAAAATAATATCAAAATGCTGAATCCCTCTTGCAAGCACTAGTATATGTTATTGGGCTATCTTTCGTTGTTTAGTTTGAATATGGATTATTTGCAGGAATAGTAATAGCTTTGCCCAGACAGATTGAAATCCATTCGATTTTGGCTTAATACAATTACAGTGTATATAGACTATGTATGCAGTATTATTGAGGGAAGGATTAAGGCGTTTTTTGGGGAGGGCGCGTTTGTGAATTTTTGAAACATCGCTGTAAATTCTTCTGCTGAAGGCCAATAATAAATGTCGCCAGTTCAAATTCAAGTTTATTAAATACAGACCGAAATAAAACAAAGAAACAATATAAAAATCTCATACAAAGCAATATAAAAAACAATATAAAAAAAGGCGGCTCGATCTAGGAACGAAATATTTTGCAAATCAACATTAAACAGTCCAAACTTTATTTTATTTTGGTGGGGTGACTGGACCCATTTGTATGGACCGCGAACCAGCCTAATGTATATGATGCTTCCGTATTTATTTTACATGATGAGCAGACCATTTGTTCCTTATGATTATTCATTGCTACTTTAACAATGTCTCTATATATGCTCCTCTTTTATTTCGTTGGACGTTTCTTCGATTCGAAACTTTTCACTTATCACACAATACATATTCTCGAATCGAACTATAGAATGCACATTTCCCTTTTTAAAGTTTAATAAACTATTTATACATATTTATGAGTTTCTTCATCGTTGTTTTTTATTTAGAAGGCCACCGGGTAATTGGCGCCCACTTGCAACAACAACAACCCTCACATTACAAGCTCCTGTCTGCTCCTAATTATTCTTCCCATGCTGTACACGCGTGTCAGTATTTACTTGTCCCCTCCCCCCAAGTATGCGGTAAATATTATCATTCTGCATATTTAAACATTTCGTACAATTCCATAAAAAGCGTTCTGATGATTTCAATTATTCTCAGTTCGCCATCAAGCGCCCAAAATGGTATCGTTCCTCTGGCTGCTGCTACTGCTGCATTGCGGACTGAAACATGGCGAGGCACAGGGTTTTGGCATAAATCTCATAAAAGTACCCGATGAAGATCGGGGCCAGATACTCTGTACGGTAGCTTTGCTGATGAAATATTTCAACTCGGGTGAATCCCTATCGGGCTCAGTACTCCACGTGAGCATGACATCAGCAGCTTTGCATGTGCAGATGTTGCTGTTGCAAGCTTTGCACGCGGACAACAACTATCCCTGGTCCATAGTGGTGAGCGAGGTGAGACGACGTGGCGATATACAGACGCCCGATTTTGTGCTGCAAGAGAAGCCTCAGTGTTATTTCATGGTCATCGACAACATGGAAGACGAAGATATGGACGATATATTCGAGAACTGGAAATCGAATGTGAATTGGAATCCTTTGGCCCAATTTGTGGTGTACTTGTCGGCGGTGGAGGAGACCCAGGAGGAGATGAGTGAGATTATGATTGAGATCTTGTTGAATTTTATGAATAAGAAAATCTACAACGTCAATGTGATTGGACAGCACGAGGAGGAGAGTTACTATTACGGGAAGTCCGTATTTCCATATCATCCGGATAATAATTGCGGCAATCGGGTGATAACCATAGAGACATTGGATATTTGTGATTATCAAGAGGGTGACAAAGACGACGATGAAGACGAAGAAGAAATGTACGATGATGAGGAAGCTGATGGAGCTGGAGCAGGGGAAGAAGAATCTGACAGAGATGAAGCTGAGTCGGATGTTCCCCCAGAACACAAAAGTAGTGAAGAAGTGGAAATGAATGCTGGAAAACACCGGACAGAAATTGATGTTGAGGACAAAAGTGGCGAAGAGTTGGAAATCGCGGAAACAGAATATAGTACTAAGGACCACTACACAACCATGGAACAGCAAGAATATCCCGCTGAATCCATTCTGACCACAAGTTTCCCTCTTCCAACACAGGAATATCCCTCGGAATCCATTCCTACCACAACAACGCAAGAACTGGAAGTTGATGAATCTCTCGCTGACAGCACAAATACCCCAATGGAGGAGCTTGAAGTTGACTTGGTTAATGAAACCATTTCAAAGGCCTCCAGCACACGATCTCTGCGGTATAGTGAAGATGAAGATTCAGAGTATCCCAAACTGTACATCGAAGAAATGTATCGAGCTTTGTTTCTCGATAAATTCCCCAAGGACTTAAGTGGATGTCCTCTGGTGGCCGCCTATCGTCCATGGGAACCCTACATCTTCAATGATGTTGTTAAAAATGCAGCTGATTCATCCCATAACCAAGGCAATTCCTCAGAAGTAATTTATGATGATGACGATGACATGTCCGATTACAAGTCCTACGAAGAACAATTGAATTCGGATGGTGATGCCCAAATGGGTTCTGTGGAGATACGTTTGAATGGAATTGAATATAAGATGGTCCAGACCATAGGGGAACGCTTGCACATCAGCATAGATATGCAAGTGGAGAACACAAATGTTTATCATCTCTTCCAGCAGCTGATAGATGGGTAAGAAATGAGCCTGAGAGCAATATTTCATCTTTATTATGTCAAGAAACTAGTCTTACCAAAATGGAACACAATGTGGAGGGTATTAGCCAAGGATACTTACTGATCTTATTATTTAGTTCCTCCATACACATTTCAACTTAGTTTAGACTACAACTCAAAAGGAAGCTTGGAATTATTTAAAGAGGACTTTTGATATTGTTATTATAGCCACTATATCTCTTTTAGCGACATCGAGATGGTGATTGGCGGCATCGATGAGGACCCCAGCATAAGCCAATACGTCTCCAGTACGATACCCTATCATCAGGACGACCTGACGTGGTGTGTGGCCAAGGCCCGGCGCTCGCACAACCTATTCAACTTTATGGCCACCTTTGAAATGAGTGCCTGGATACTTACGTTTCTCTTCATACTCACCGCGTCCTGCAGTATCCTGATGTCGCAGAAGTTCCTCGAACTACGCCAGACCCTGATGAAAAGTTACTTTTCCATCAACATCTACGTCATGGGCATCATACTGAGCCAGGCCATAAGTTTGCCCCGTATACCGACCAGTCTGCAGCTGTGTTTTGGCACCACATTCTTTATGGGGCTGATGTTCAGCAACATCTACCAGAGCTTCTTGATCAGCACCCTGACAACACCCAAATCATCCTACCAAATCAGCCACACCGAGGAGATTTACGAGAATCGCATGCACGTCATGGGCAGCGTCGACAATGTGCGTCATCTGAGCAAACCGGGCGAGGTAAGTGGCGGAACACTTTGTTGCAGAAATCAATCAAATTAATTAATGTATCCGTCCCCTTTCGATAACAGACTTTCCGCTACGTCCGCGAACATTTTCAGATGTGCTACAACATTGAAGAGTGCCTGCAACGTACGGCCACAGATGCCACGCTGGCGGTGGCCGTTTCGCGCCAGCATTCCTTCTATAACCCCCGCATACCCAGAGATCATCTCTACTGCTTCGATCGCAACGAGAACATTTACGTCTACTTGGTGACGATGTTGCTGCCGAAGAAATTCCATCTGCTGCACAAAATCAATCCGGTCATACAGCACATCATCGAGTCGGGTCACATGCAGAAGTGGGCGCGGGACTTGGATATGCGCCGCAAGATTATCGATGAGATTCAGCGCGCTCATGAGGAGCCATTCAAGAGTTTAACACTCAATCAGGTTGTGGGTCCGTTTGCGTTCAGTTGCATTTTACTGATGTTCTGTCTGTGGATATTTTCCATGGAACATCTCATCTATTGGTTGGTGGTGCGACGTAGAACGCGTTTGAAAATTGTTAAATATCTGCACAGGAGATTAATGGCCTAATGTGTGTTAGATGACACACTTGGAGCAGAAAGAGTGGTCTAATTAACCCATTAACGCCCAAAGAAAATTGTGGTTCGGTTGTTTTGGCCGTTTTTCTGTACAGTGGGAACGAGTACAGTGGGAACGAATGGGTTAACATCACTATCGATCTGAGATGAGTGAGTTTCAAACTTAAAATATTTTTCCTTTATCCCGTGGAATTTAATAAAAGATCGAAATGTTGGTTTTCTTTTATCACTGATCACAAGTGTAATACAATTATTTATATGTCTTAGGTCACTGCTGCATTTCGTATAACGAATAGTTCTTAGCCAGTAGATAGGCAAAATTAACTGCCATCTTGCGGAAAAATTTGGTATTACACTGTGCGACAGTCCAAACATTCTTGGAAGTGATATTATTTTCATGGTAAGTATTGTCGAGTAGAATAAGAATCTGAATTTGAAATTTTCCGGACACCCCCAAAATCTTGAGTTGCGGGTAAAAAAACGGTTTTCGTACATTTGTAAACATATAAGCCTGTAACTTAGTTGTTTTTCAACTGATTTTGTTTTACTCCTTACTGTTCTTTAAATAAATTAATAAGCGTTACGGTTACCAAATAAATAATGAGCAAAAACATAACCAAAGTTTAATAATGGCTAAAAATTGTTTAAAAAATGTGGATGCTGGACAAAAGCACAAAGATTTCTTAAGATTTTTCAAATAAGATATATATATATATATATATATATCTGTCGAAAACTCTAGGTTTCTATTTATATTATTATTATATATTTATTCATTTGAGATCGAATTTAATTTGTACAAAGTTATGAGATTTTACTTAAAAGTATTACAACAATTGAATTCAATTTAAACTTACAATATATTATCACAGATTAAGGAAAATTGGTTGAAAAAAACCTTTGAAATGTTCAAAAAAAATTTAAGAATATTATTAATCTTTCACTTAAAAAATACTTTTAAATAAAAGTATGGAATAGTGAAAGTTAAACTAAATTTCTTAATGTATCAAATGTTGACCTTCTGCATCTTTCGCGAAATGACAGTGTCAGGTTTCTAGTGAATGTATTCATCATTAAATATCCAAATCTGTTGTGAAGTTCATAAGTTGAAAATCTTGGCGGTAAGTTGTGAATTATCTTCAAATTTTTGTTTTGAATTATTTGCAGTTTTTTGGTATGTGATTTAGCGGCTTTATCGGACCAGATTTGGCAGCTATATGTCATAATAGGACGAATGCACATTTTATAAAGCATGATTTTATTTTTAACATTTAAAGTTGATCTTCTGTTAAGGAGAGGGTATAATGCTCTACTACATCTGATTGCCTTACTGCTGACATTCTGTAAATGTTGTTTGAACGTTAATTTTTTATCTAAGGTTACTCCCAAGTATTTCACTTCATTCTTAATTTCAACTGTGTTTCCTTGAATTGTTAATGGTAATGTGGGAACTCTCTTAGGTGATTTGTTAAAAGGAAATATTATAGCTTGTGTTTTCTCATCATTCACTTTTATTTTCCACTTATTAAAATAAGTTTGCGTAGTTTTGAGGGATTCCTGCATACGTTTAATAATCGCATTAGAGACTTTTCCAGAACAAATAAGAGCGCTGTCATCTGCGTAAAAAGCGGCTTCACTATTTTTCCTAATTTTGATGTCAGATGTGTAAATTGAGTAAAGTGATGGAGATAAGACGGAACCTTGTGGTAGTCCTGCAGGAATACTTCTTTCCGAAGAATAGCTTGACCCAATATTCACCATGAAAGTTCTATCACTTAAAAAACTCTTTATAATTTTCTGCATATAAAGGGGATAACCAAAGCTATGTAACTTATATACGAGTCCATAATGCCATATTGAATCGAAAGCTTTTTCAATGTCAAGTAAAACAATGCCAGTACTTCTCCTATTTTGTTTATTCTCATTGATGAAATTAACAATCCTTTGGATTTGATGTGTGGTGGAGTGTTCTTTGCGGAATCCAAATTGTTCTTTATTCAATATACTGTTGTTATTTGTAAATTCCAATATTCGTTTCTGAATTATCTTCTCAAAAATTTTATCCAGCAAGCTTAATATACTTATTGGTCTATAGTTAATAGGAAGTTTCGGATCTTTTCCACTTTTTAAAATTGGAATCACCTTAGATTTTTTAAAAACTTTTGGGAAATATCCATTACAAAGGCAGTAATTGAATATTTGTGAAAGAACTTTGAAAATTTCTTCTGGCATGTTTTTCAAGAGAATTCCATTTATTGCGTCAAACCCGGGAGCCTTGTTATTCTTTAATGCAGCGACGTACGACATCACTTCAGAAGAATCTGTACGGGGGACATCAGAGTGAATTATATCGTCTGTATGAAACTGATGAATAAATGTTTGCACTTTCCGTTCCATTGATGAATTGAAATTCATAGTTACAGTGTGAGATTTTTCAAAAACGTCCCCTATAGCATTAGCTTTATCCTCGTGTGTTTTCAATATCTCACCATTTACAACCAAGTCCTTCATAGGCTGCCGCTTCCCTCTGATGGCGTTAGTAATTTTCCAAAATTTCTTGGAGCCGGTAGGTAGTTTTGAGATAAATCTAGCCCAGTTGTTATTTCTATCTTCGTTTAGATGGTAGTCAATCAGTAAATTCAACTGTTTCAAAATGGAAGATATTATTGATTTTCTATTTAAATCAGTGCATCTCTGAAATTTTCGTTTATATTTATTGCGTTGGCCAATTAATCTTTTACTAAGATCTGAAATTTCTCTTTGCCAAGTGTTTCTTCTTCGACGTGGGATCTTTTGGGCTGACTGTTGTATGATCTGTATTACATTTTCTAAGCAGATGTCTACGGTGTCTGATGTGATATCTATATTATCGAGGTTTAAGACTTTAACTTGATCAACAACCCATGTTCTCAGGGAGTTCCAGTCAGTCTTATGATAAAGTGGCACTGTATAGAAATTACATTGAATATCTCCGTAGATATAGCAAGTTACCGGTACGTGGTCTGAATTAAGTACATTTGGGTGTGTCTCTAAGTGAGAAATAGCGAAACTGGTGTTCGACAATAGGAGGTCAACTGTGGAAGGTTGAACAGGCATAACATTTTGACCAAAGCGTGTATGTGTTGATGAATTATATATATAATAACTTGATTGAAGGCTATGATTATACAGTACTCTTCCTGCAGGATTCCTCGATAAACAATTCCAGGTAGGGTGATGGGCATTAAAGTCGCCAAATACAAAAAATTCAGATGTAGATGTGGTTAGTAAATCTAAATCTCTCTGGAAATGCCTAGAATAGTTAGGACTATATGCTGAAGTAAATATTATTGGACGACTATTTACATTGACTGATATTGAAATGTTTTCAATATTGGACGTTTTACACTTTGGTATGAGTTTATGGGCGATATTGTTTAATATTGCAATTAATACACCACCACCATGAGTAGGTCGGTCTTCTCGAAATACTTTGTAGTTACTTAAATGAAATTTATGGTGGTCTTTCAAAAAAGTTTCATTTAACAGAAGAATGTCAATTCTTTTTGTCATCAAAAAATCTTCCAATTGTGATATACTTGATTCAGTTGTTATACCTTGGGCATTCCAATGCATAACATGTAATCTGTCTTTGTTAATATGATTATATTGCATGTTTGAGCATCATACCTAATACTCTCAATTTATCATATTTGTTTTTACATCTCTGCAAAGCATCTACTGCTTCGAAAAAAATCTCCAATAATTTATCATTAGAAATATCATCCCTGCCACTTGCGCTGCAATTGGGCATTGCCATTTCTGAGTATTGTCTACTGTTCTGAGTGAAATGACCATATGTTCCCGCTGGATCATATGATCTGGCTCGATCAGCTGTTCCTGGTTGATCAGGTGGACTTGTTTGAGCATATGTTCTCTGTCGGTCATGTGTTGCTGCTAACATGTGTTCTCTCACGGGTAGCTGTGGATGGCTGTCCACATTGTATTGAAAATCAGCTGTTCGTGGACGTCTATGAGATATACCTCCTGACCGTGATGTCAGACGTTGACGAATCTCTAAATAATCTTTACGGCAAGGGCAACGGGGGTCGTCTGCTCTGTGGTTAACATTGCTAAGTTTTTTATTCATGCAGTTGTAACATTTGTATATCACGGGACCATTTTGCTGGGTTTTACTTAAAACACACTCAGATTGATCGTGATTACCAGCACAAGCCGGACAGACTGCTACTCGAAAACAATTTTTAGCCCCGTGACCATACATTGAACATTTGCTACACTGAGTTGGACCTTTGCTACTTTTCAATGGAGATCTCCAAAACACAGAAATGTCATAAAAGAATTTTATCTTTTTAACCTCTCTCTTTGAAATTTGTTCTCTGTTAAATTCAATCATGTACAGTGCGTCATTGGTGTTAGAACGTTTTGTGATGATTTCTTTTACACTTACGGGATGAATGTTGTGGGAGGCGATGAATTCTTCGGAGATTTCCTTGCAATCGATTTTGTGGAGTCCAAACAACACTAGCTTAAAGTTTTTGGTTACTTTTAGTTGATGAGTATAAAACTTCATCTTCATGACTTTTAGTTTTTTCAAAACATCTTCATAAAGGGCCAAGGTATCAGAAACTATTTTGGTGCCAATTGACATTCTTTTAAACTTGTAGTTCTTGCCAATTAGCCTTATCACGGAACTAAATTCATGTGAACTATCCACTACAATTGGAGGTATTTTATCCTTCGGTTGAACGATTTCACCTTCCTCATCTGAAGTATCCATATCCTCCAAATCCGAGAGCGATTGGAATCTATTGCTGGTTGAAGCATTGAAAGATGTTCTTATTGTTTTGTACTTGGGATTATTACCCCAGTAGCCTTTCCTCTTGTGCGCCGGCATAACCACAAGAACAATCAAGTAGGATTGAAATACTTTTTATTGGAAAAATAACTTCAATTATAATAATAAATGGTAGAACGAAAATTTTACACGTTGTCGGGTCAGCTGATTACCGATGACTGACTCTAGGTTTCTTCTTTTTAAAATCCAAAGATAAATTGAGAATTGCTTGATAACCAACTAAGTTACAGACTAATAAGTGTGCAAAGATAGGAAAAACCGGGTTTTTACCCGTAACTCAAGATTTTGGTGTTGTTTGGCAAATTTCAAATACAGATTCTTGTTCTACTCGACAATACCTAAAAAAATAATATCACTTCCCACAGTTTTCTACTTCATTCTTTTTTGTAGCACAGTGTTATTTCCTAACCAATTGTTAGCGATAGAAAATCAATGATTGTTGGTTAGTCCACTCTTGCTTTAAGTTCGTTAAATGTGCTGACATTTAACAAATCTGTAACATTCGCAGAAATTATAAAATATGTTGGTGACGATAATAATAATATCAAATAATATTAAGATTATTTATTTGTCATTCATTCGTTTACTTATTAATTTAATTACCACAACGAAACATGATATTGTAAATTAATTTATTGTAGAGTAGCAAGTGCCCGCTGCTTCACACGCCATCTGATTTACCAAGAACACCAACACCCCGTGCTTTTAAATCGTATATCACATAACTTACTTTATATTCCCCAAATTGTCTTGTTATTCATATTCTGCACTTATAAAGGGTGTTTTTATTGGGGTATAGAACTTTAAGTTGGCATCACTTTTTTAACTGGCGGCCATTTTGTCAGCTGTCAAGTGATTAATATTTAGTTTGGTTTGCCATTTCATCATGAACAGGTTGGCAAAAGAACAACGCTTGCAAATCGTGCAAATTTATTTCGAAAGTAATGGTTCAGTTCGCGAAGTTCACCGCAAGCTCCGTCCATTTTATGGTCGACATAATCGTCCATCAGAGCAATTAATTCGATGAGCGCATAATTTCGCGGAATGGACCTGTCAATTGGCCACCAAGATCGTGTGATTTGACACCATTGGATTATTTTCTTTGGGGATATGTGAAGTCGCTCGTCTACGCCAACAAACCAGAAACGTTAGGGGACTTGGAAGCCAACATTCGTGGCGTTATTGCCAACATACGGCCCCATATGCTGGCTATATTCGAGCCAGCCGCGGCGGCCACATGCCCGAAATCATATTTAAACATTAATGGCATAAAATCATCCTTCCAATAAAGCCAAATTGATGGACATTAAAACGATTTTCTTGTGTTTTATTTCAATTCGAAGTTCTATACCTCAATAAAAAACATCCTTTATAAACTTTTTTACACACATTACACATATTTTTTAATCTACTCTTTACATTCCTTTGCCATTTTCAATTTTAGATATATCGCCTCTGAATAAAAATTGCATTTTGGACCTTTAATATTTTTGCAATTTTAGCATCCCTATATTTACCACAGTTTTCGGATTTTAGAAATTATCCAGTTTTTTATTTTTTACCAGCATTTTATTTTCTTTCTACACATCTCTTTATCCAATATTTTTCTTTGTATCAATTAAGAGAAAATTAAAAATTTAGTATAACATTTGTATAAGTATTTCAATGCCAATTTAACATTTTCGTGAAATGGAATTAACATTTATTAAAAAATCACGATGGAAATTTCGAACAAATATATCATAAAATGTTCTTTTATATAGTTGCCATCCGCCCAAAATAAAAGATATAAAAGAAAATTTTAGATAATTCGTAATGATTTAGCTGAAAAGTGGAGCAGGGCAGGGTTTTGAATCGAAATATTGATTGGCTAGCGCATAAAAATTACTTCTCATCATTTGTTACTTCAAAAAAGTGCACTGATTCAACAAAGAGATTTGATGATTATTGTCAAAGATTAGAAAAGCCAAACAATTCAAAAATGTCTTGTAATAGTTGTATATAGCCATAATTTGATTTCTCAGCTTTAACATTAAAATACAAAATTTTTTTTTCAAAAAATAAAATAATGAAACGTATATAAAATAAAAAAAATTGCATGGTGACATTTATTTCTTAGCTGCAAACTACCACGATCATGATTTCGACCATGTCAAAAGTCTTTTGAAGTGGCTTCGCAGCGACTTTTCAACATCAAACCCGGCCTCTATAAGGAGATAATTCTCAAAAACGAACGAGAAGCACAACTCATATTTTTTATATATATACGTTGTATTATTTTTTATATTATATTGTTTATTTGTTAAAAATGTTTAGATAAAATTTGGAAACAAATTAGCGATTGGCTTAAAAGATATGCACTTTTTTCACTAAAATTTTGAAAACAAAAAAACTATTATTACTAATATTTATATTTCTGAAAAATACACAATGAATCAAATATATGTATAACGCCGTGATATACATGTTTATGGGTCATTGAAATGTGTATAAAATTCTCAAAGATGGTTTAGAACGCAACAAAATTGCGTACCTAGTTTTCTGGTCGAAGGATTTAATAATTCCAGAAATTTTAGGACCAAATTAATTAAATAAAATAAAAATGTATTTTATGGTCCTTCCTGTTCTGCTGCATATATGTAACTAAATTTTATAGCTATTTTATATGTTTTGCATACTCATAAAATTTTATACAATTTTACAGATTCCAAAATAAAGTCCTTCAAAATATTTTTGACATAAATAAATTTATTGTGGTAATATAAATATCCAATAGGAGCTTTTAGGCATCGATTTCCATACATTCCATTATTTAAAGATACCCCTACATTTATTATATTTTTAAATAAATATTATTATCTTTTTATATTTATATAAATACTCTATCAGTAGAACAGTCACATAATGTTCGTTCTACACCAAGCTGGTAACAATGAAGCTATCAAATGTATTAAACGATTTCAATCCTTAACGAATACGTGTGTAAATGAAAACTAGATCCGAGTATGAAACCCCTAGTACACAACACAGTTATGTCATGTCGCCAGTTTCGTATTAATATAGATCGTAGACCACAATTAGTGGTGTCATTTTATTCTAAAAATCTAAATCTAAAAAATGCATTAGATTTTTGTTTTAATTCTTAAGAAATTGCAAATATTTTTAACTTAAAATCTGATCAAAAAGTAATGTTGCCTTACAATTATCAGATGTTAATTCGATAATTAAAGTTTATTTATGGAATTATGGTCTTCTTCTGGTTTTTACGTGTGTTTGCATCACAAACGAAGCAAAGCGTATTTTATGGCTCCATTTCAATTGTAATCAATAAAAATTGACATATTCTAAGCGTTCAGGCAACATCCTCAAAGTGTTGTGTTGTCACATGCAGCAAAGAAACCCATATTAAGCCCATAAGATATATTTTGCTTTCAAAAATGTCTACGGTAAGCATAGGATCAAAATTTTGAATGATTTTCACCACTTTTGTGTTCCACTTCATAAAAACCAAAAAACGAAAAACCGAAAAATATATTTATAGTTCTCACATAATCTACTATCAAATTATAGACACCTACCTACCGAATTTCATAATTACAAATTTCGAAAAAATAAAAAAAATAATTCAATAACGTTTTTTCTGGTCATCTCCACTTCATAGTATTTCATTCCCTAGCCTTGGTGAGTACAGACCAAGAAATCCAGCCATAAACAGAATATATATCTTGTGCGGCTAAATCTTTATAAAGAATGCAACCCAGTAAAGAGTAAGGCAACGTCATTTGTCGTGAAAAGTGATTTTTCGAAAAGGTAAACTAATTTAAGGTTCTTCATTTGCTTCTGTGGACAAATTATGACAAAGAAATTATTATACAAGTGCGAATTTTCTGTAAGAGCTTCAAACGAAAATGTGGTAATAACAGAGATCTTTTAGACAAATATCTCGATAAACGAACATTTTTTTGCAGAAGGGAATTTTATTTTATATTTTTTATTTTATGAGTCATTTTCTACGTGAAAAATACATAATGTTCTGGGTACTTACTTTAGGAGTTGTTTCTTAATGTTACTTTAAGAAATGTTTCAAAATTTATGAATTTTCTATAAGAAAAACAAGTAAGAAGGCGTTAAGTTCGGCCGGGCCGAATCTTATATACCCTCCACCACAGAGTGCATTCCACAGTATTACCAGTATATTAAAGAATGTCGAGGGAATGCGAATTGCAAATATCAAGTAAATACAAGCTAATATGTTCAAAAAACATGCTGAAATACTCTAAATATTAGGGGTATTTTCAGTACTTGTGAGGGAAAAATTTTTCCCTCTGGACCGATTTCGTCCACTTTCAATCCCAAGCGATCTACAACCATAAGACACATTTAGGAAAAATTTGAACCTTCTAGCTCATTTCGTTCGGCCGCTATCGTGCTTTCAACAGACAGACGGACAGACGGACATGGATATATCGTCTTAGAATTTTACCACGACCCAGAATATATATACTTTATGGGGTCTCCGATAAATATTTCAAGGTGTTACAAACGGAATGACAAAGTGAATATACCCCCATCCTGGAGGTGGAGGGTATAACAAGTAAGTAAGCTTCAGTCGGCTAAGCCGACTTATATATACCTCACTCTCAGAGAACATATATACGGAAGTTATAATGGCAGGATAATTTGTGTGGAAGGTACTAGGAGGTTCGTGTCTCACATTTCGTCTACATTTATAAAACAATTGTATAAACATGATCAAATATTAAGTCATATTTTAAATGATTTTGACTACCCGTATAGGTGTTATATCGGTTTTATTTATAACCAAGGATTTGCCACTTTGTGTGGGAGGCACCAGAAGGGGTGTGGCAATATCGCCCATATTCCTGGCGAATGTAACTTCTATTAAAGCATTGCTATATATCAAATTTCACAGTATTTCGATCAGTCGTATATAAGATATAATAGCTTAATTTTAAGTAGTTCTGGGTGATTGTGTGGGAGGTACTAGACGGGGCATGGCAAAAGCCGCACACTTAAAGCGATAATGAAAACATTATCAAACACCAAAATATAGCTGATTCCGAATATCCGTGCGGAAATTACATTAGTTTTAAGTTAACATAGAAATATAGGTAATTTGTGTATGAGGTACCAGAAGGGGCGTGGCAATTTCACCCATCTTCGAACTTAGACTAAGTTTGGTAAATATATTGCCATGTACAAAGTTTGAATTCATTTCTTAACTCCTTTCGAGAGTTATCGTGTACACCAGCCATGCGGACGGACGGACATGGCTCAAAGATCTTAAAAACGGTGAAACAGATTTGGTCCAAACATACTTGGGGTCTTTAGTCACTCCTTCAATGCGTTACCCTTTTTTTCTGTCCCAAATGATATATACCCTCCTACTCTGTAGAGTGAGGGTATAATGACTTAGTGACAGAACTGATTTCGCAGTTATCTAACCGATAATTTTCGAGATGTAATTATATTTCTTAACCACAAAAATCGGTAGAAAAATTCCACATAATCGTTTATAAGGACA
The DNA here is from genome assembly GCA_947397865.1 of Polietes domitor. Lineage (NCBI taxonomy): Eukaryota > Metazoa > Arthropoda > Insecta > Diptera > Muscidae > Polietes > Polietes domitor. The sequence continues at coordinate 272,858,852 of OX377618.1, forward strand.
ATTGCAGTAAACAGAGAGCTTTTTTGCAAATAAACTACCGTAAACTCTCGTTAAATTATGATACATTTCTATATTCGCTGATAAGTGTTAACTTCATAGATATTCGTCGATGTAAATTCATAAACAGCCAACCCATTTAAAAATAAACAGTCAACAAATTAGCGATACTTTTAAAGAGTGCCAAACTGGAAAAACGGTCATTACCATTGGAAAGCCAAAAATCAGGTATGGCCATGGTGAGCAAATTCGCTAGAGTTCAATGCCTATTTCGTTGCGTGATTATGAACGCACACAAATTTGTGCGTTTGTTTTTTCGATTTCATTTGTTTTTCTTTTGATTTTGTTAAAAATCAAAGTTGTTACACTTGAACCGGATGACAAATCTCTGAAATTAGAGTTAATTGACGTTTTCAGTTTATAATTATGTTGCCCCTTAAAAGGACTACAAAGTTTCAAAGGCAAACATTTTGCAAAAAAAAGTAATTAATTATTGACAATATCAATATAAGTGCCAAATTAAAAAGGAGAATATGTGTTAAATACATAAAAAAATATATGCATCTATCTGTATTAGTTTATATATGACGATCATTTCAAGTTTTCACCTTAAAAAATAAAACATGAATAATCAAAATAATCTTAGCTGAACACTTGAAATTGTGAAACTAATACAGATTAAATCGTGAACTTTAACATATATTTAACAGATATTCTCCATCTTAATTTGATACTTATATCGGTAACGTAGGGTGCCAATAAGTATTTAAAACATTTTTTGCAAAATGTTTTCCTTTGAAACTTTATGGTAGTTTTAAGGGGCAACAGGATGAGGAAATAGAAAAACAAGTAAGGAAAGGCTAAAGTCGGGCGGGACCGACTATATAATACCCTACACCATTTCCTGCGTATGTACCTCGCTTTTATTACTAAACCCAGGTGTTTTATGGGAACAATTTTATTTAGTTCATATAAATTATATATATATATATATACTATAAATTCATATTTAGTCATATTTAACAAATATGGTAAATTATTGATCCAATTTTCCGGCAGACAAATACAAATTATATAGTATATATATAATAGGATGAATCGGACCGACATTTGAAAAGAGGCCTATAACAACATGGGCCTATATATTTATCATTCACGGCAGGTATTCATAGTTGAAATATATCATGATCCGATGTAAGACGTAGTTTCTAGAGCTGTATTAGAGTAGAATGAGGGCCCATTTGGGTTATTCCAAAGTGTGGACACATATATTTGACTCTGTATTATTAGTTAAAATATAATATAATTTGCAAAATTTGAAAAAAAAAATCCGATGTACAATTTGCGTTCTTGAGGGTTAAAAATTAAAATGGGGCCATTTGTAAGGGCTCGACATTAAAAAGTGGTTCCATATAGATCACTTTCAAAGTAGGTATTCTTAGTTAAAATATGACATGATATGCCAAATTATATCGAGATCTAATGCTACTAGTTCTAGAGGTTCTACAGATGTAATAGAGTATAATGGGGGCCCAATTTGTATGGGGGTTATACCAAAATATGGACCCATATATTTGACTTTCATAATATGTCTTCTTTGTTGAAATTTGCAAAATTTTGATAAACTTCCGATGTAAATTGTGGGTCCTAGAGGGGTAATAATAAAAATGAGGGCCATTTATAGGGGCGCTACAGTAAAAAGTGGACCCATATAGATCACTTTCTAAGTAGGCATTCTTAGTATGAAATATGAATATAATATAATCTGCAAAATTTGAAAAACTTCCGATGTCCTAGAGAGGTAACCATTCAAACGGGGCCCACTTGTAAGAGCGCTACATTAAAAAGTGGGCCTTTATAGATCACTTTCAAAGCAGGTGTTCTTTATTGAAATATAACATGATCTGCAAAATTTTATCAGGATCCAGATGTGGGTTCTAGAGCGATAATAGTGTAAACGGGGGGCCATTTGTATGGGGCCTACACCAAAACATTGACCTATATAGCTGGCTATCAAAATACGTGTTTCTAGTATAAATATAACATTGTGTGGAAAATTTGATCAAAATCCGATGTAAAATGTGCATTTTAGAGCACTAATATTGTAAAACGGATGTACATTTGTATGGGGGCTATATCAAAACATAGACCCATGTGGTCCACTTAGATGGACAGCAGACGGACGGACAGACAGACAGACATCGTTAAATCGATTCAGCTGGTGATTCTAAGCCGATCCGTATACTTAAAGGTGGGTTTAGCTCAATTATTTCTTGGTGTTACAAACTTTTGACGCGAAACTAACTTATAATACCCTAGTCCACGAAGTGGTGTAGGGTATAATGAAAACGCCAATTAACTCTATGTTGCCTATAGTTTCAGATAGCTCCTGCGTAATATGGACTGTCGGACGATGTTAGATTATTTCACTCTTTTTAAAACAGTTTTTTCTTTGTATAAGCCACTGGGTTCGACACGTACCAATTTATTTGTTGTGTGTGTCTCAGCATAAATTGTTTATGGATATTTCTTTTAATTTGATTACTAAAAAATTGTCTGCGTCTACAAAGAGTGTCATAATTTCTATATTTATTCATGGATCTTTTATATATTTACATTTATTTATTTATTCTACATTAGAGTATTAGCTATTAAAAAATAGAACAAAATAGTTTTTGTCCGCTTTTACTTCATATAATTTTTTAGCAAAAAAAAACAATTTGCTCTCAATTTTTTTTACCACTTTAGTACAGTTCTTAAACCACTGTAATGTAAATGAAATACGAAATATTTATAGCCATCATAAGTACCTTTCATTGAACATATAGACCGGATATGATCGTATCTTCGACGATATATGAACTTTTAGTAACAAATTTAAAAAAATATATATTCATAAAAAATATTATATCGTTTTTGAGTTTAGAAAGTGTTATCACAGTACTTCAACAAAAAATAAAAAAATGATAAATAAAAAAATATTCTGCGTCTAGAAATAGTTTCATAACGTCTACATTTACTCATGGATCTTTTACATATTGACATTGTATTCTGCGATATAAAATATTAGCTACTATAAAATATAACTAAATATTTGTTGTCCGTTTTTACTTTATATATTTTTTTTTTCCTAAAAATAAAACATTTTTTCTTTTTGTTACCATTTTGGAAAACCACTATGTGAAAGAGGAAATCGTAACATTTGTGGCCATTATAAGTACCTTTAATTATATAACACCTTGCGACAATTTTAATTTTTTCATTGGACTCGGTTTTGCTTTTGGTGAAATGAAAGAGGAGAATATCTGTTAAATATACTTAAAATTAACAACTATTTAAATTTCTTCCCCAAAAAGGTTAAGTTTAGTTATTATTATTTTTAAGACAGTAATTTCAAATGATTGTGAATGCTAAACTAAAACAGATAGAAGCATGAAATTTGAAGTAGTAGTAACAGATATTCATCAGATATCCTTCATTTGATACCCACATCGGAAAATTACGAAAATAAATTATTATAACATCTATATCCTTAGCAAATTAAAAGTCCTGTGAAAAGAGAAAATATCACCAAACTGAAAACGGAGGAACGAAGTCCAGTTTCACGTGTCATATACACGTCTTATTCAGCTCCAAAAAGTACTGTCGCACGGTGTAATCGTACCTATATACAATGAGGGTACAAATATTATACAAATACAAATATTGTTTTAAATTACGAGGTTTTTGAAATATAAAAATTTTTAAAGCAGGCAGCCAATTCATAGACCCATAAGATAGTCTATTTATAATTTTAATGAAGAAAGTGAAATCTATAGAGAACGATATTATATACTCGAGAGTTGTATTATTAATTGTTAGTAAATCTTTAATTATCCGTTCCCTTTCCTGTACCTTCGAAAACCTAAATTTATATTTTGAGGTAGTATATAGTACTTTTCTAATACATGTTGTTACTTTATATTATATGTATATTTTTTAAATTTATTATCCCGGGATGCTAACCCCATACATAGCCCTTCTGCAAAAATTGCATAGTGTAATTGGTCCGATATGAAATAATGCATATTCTATATGAAAACATATTAAATATAAACTATTTCAAAGCAAATTAGATCGGGCATTCAGAGCGAATGCGTAATATTATAATTAACCAATATAACACATGCGCCACCCAGGTGGCGATAGAAGAAGTACGTAGATGTCAGCACCTCCATTTACAGCCTTTTCACACTGCCGGCGAAATCGAGCTGAAACTGAAATATTAATAATATTTTTATACCCTCCACTAGGGTATTATGTCGTTGTGCATTTGGTTGTAACACCTAAAAAGAAACGAGATAGACCCATCGTTTATTATCATATCGTTTAAGAATCACTTTCTGCGACGATTTGGCAATTTCCGTCCGTCTGTCCCTCCATCTATTCTTGTAATCAAAGTACTGGTCGCAATTATTGTCCGATCCTAACAAAAAATGACACAAATAAGTTTTGCGGGCCAAGGACGAACATTATTTAATTTGAAGCAAATCGGTTCAGATTTACAAATAGCTCACACTCAAATGTCACTCCCGATTTGACTTTTTCCGATCTATAATCCACATATTTTACTCGATTTGTTCCAAATCTGACTAAGTACCTTATAATTCAACTACAAACATCTGTGATGGAAGTGGGTCAGATCGGTTCAGATTTCGATCCCATCCAAATTTCGTCCCCGATTTGACTTTTTCCGCTCCAGAGACCACATATTTTAAGAGATTATCTTCAATTTTGATACAAAACCTGATATAAGTAAGCCAGATCAGTCCCATACATATTTTGCTACTGAATTAATTCTTTCCGCTCTAGAAACCAGTTATTTTGACCGATTTTCTTCAAATTTGCCACATCAGCTTATTTTTCAACTTTCAACTTCAAAAGAAGTATTTACACTTGAACTGGAGCATATACGTATATAATTATAGACAGAACGGAGTTTATTGGCGTTTTTAGTTCTTCATTTTCTCAACATACTTATTCGCAACCTATGATAACGATATAAGTATCAAATTGAAGATGAGAATACCTATTAAAAACACATAAAATATCTTAATTCTATTACGGTAAATTATATATTTTTTTGTTTGTACAAAAAATATATATTTTTCCATAACCTATTTTTTCTTGAGTTTTTCCTTATTTTATACCTTGTGTTATGTTAGTTCATACTAATGAAAAAATTATTTTTTTGATGATTGATGAAATTTGATGAAATTTTGGATGATTTTCTTAAAAAAATAAAAAAAAAAATAAAAAAATTAGAACCCACCATTTCACCACAAACTCACACAGTCGATTAAAAAGAGACCTATGAACACTACTTCAAAATTTCAGAAAAATGGATTAATGTAATCATTTTGAAAATTAAAATAAAATAATTAAAATTGTAAAAATTTTAAAAAATCTAACCTGGCTATAATACAACACTTCAACTTTTTGCCTCGAATTCAATTGTAATGGGTAGAGGGTGGTGGAGGGTTTCATATAGTGGGGCGAGCCGACTTTAGTCTGTCCTTACTTGTTCTTATTAAGAAAACAATAAGAAAATCATATTTTGTAAAAAATATTACAAAATAAAACCCAGTATAGCCTCTTTTAATCATAAAAGTTGCATTAAAATCGCAGCAAGTTTCTTCGTAGGTAAATACATTGAATGAGAAAGTTCGCGTGACTTTTATGTAGCCAAACCTTCCTCAACAATTGTCGCCTATGTCTTTTGGATTCGTACCGAGTATACATGGCGTAAATTGATAATAAGTTGCTACATTACACCGTACGATAATTAAAACAAGTAAGGAAAGGCTAAAGTCGGGCGGGGCCGACTCTATGATACACTCCACTTTCGATCCGAATACAATTTAATTCGGTGAAAAAGTGAAAATGGGAAGGATTTTTGTATCCTGTAAATGTATGTGTTTGACAAAAAATGTTAAATCGGAAAGGACATTTGTATGGGGGTATATTGAAAACTGGAACGAAATAGGTGAAATATAATATGTATAGTTTGGCCAAAATCGGTTAAACATTTGGGAGCAACATTTGTATTTGCGCTATATCTAAATCTGAACCGATCTTAGCCACTTTCACCATAGGTTTTTTTCTTGGATTCTAAGCTGTTGTGCCAAATTTAAGGAAAATCGAGTACAATATGTGGTTTCTAAAGCGGCAAAAGTCAAATCGGGAGCCACATTTGTTTGGGGGCTATATCTAAATCTGAACCGATCTTACCCAATTATTGCATAGGTGTTTCTAGTTGGATTATAAGATGTTTTGCCAATTTTAAAGAAAATCGGGTACAATATGTGGTTTCTAGCGCGGAAAATGTCAAATCGGGAGCGACATTTGTATGGGGGCTATATCTAAATCTGAACCGATCTTACCGAATTTCTGCATAGGTGTTTCTAGTTGGATTGTAAGATGTTGTGTCAAATTTAAAGAAAATCGGGTACAATATGTCGTTTCTAGAGCGGAAAATGTCAAATCGGGAGCGACATTTGTATGGGGGCTATATCTAAATCTGAACCGATCTTACCCAATTTCACCATAGGTGTTTCTAGTTGGATTATAATATGTTGTGCCAAATTTAAAGAAAATCGAGTACAATATGTGGTTTCTAGAGCGTAAAATTTCAAATCGGGAGCGACATTTGTATGGGGGCTATATCTAAATCTGAACCGATCTTACCTAATTTCTGCATATGTGTTTCTAGTTGGATGATAAGATGTTGGGCCAAATTTAAAGAAAATCGAGTACACTATGGGGTTTCTAGAGCGTAAAATGTCAAATCGGGAGCGACATTTGTATGGGGGCTATATCTAAATCTGAACCGATCTTACCGAATTTCTGCATAGATGTTTCTAGTTGGATTGTAAGATGTTGTGTCAAATTTAAAGAAAATCGGGTACAATATGTCGTTTCTAGAGTGGAAAATGTCAAATCGGGAGCGACATTTGTATGGGGGCTATATCTAAATCTGAACCGATCTTATCCAATTTTTGCACAGGTATTTCTAGTTGGATTATACGATGTTGTGCCAAATTTGAAGAAAATTGGGTACAATATGCGGTTTCTAGAGCGGAAAATGTCAAATCGGGAGCGACATTTGTATGGGGGCTATATCTAAATCTGAACCGATTTGCCTCGTCCTTGATTCACAAAACTTACTTGTGCCAATTTTTGTTAAGATCGGACTATAATTGCGACCTGTAGTTTGATTACAACAATAGATGGACAGACAGACGGACAGACGGACATTGCTAAATCGACTCAGAAAGTGATTCTAAGTCGATCGGTATACTTAACAATGGGTCTATCTCGCTTCCTTTTGGGTGTTACAAACAAATGCACAAAGACATAATACTCTCGTGGAGTGTATAAAAAGTCGTTACACTTGAACCGGATGTAATACGTTTGAAACTATAGCAAAAATGGAGTTACTTGGCGTTTTTAGTTTTTCATTTCCTCATCCTTTTGCCTCTACACAGAACCACAAAGTTCAAAAGGATACAATTTTTTCAAAAAAATTATTTTATATACTTTTTCGCACACTGTGATATCGGTATTGGTGTAAAATGAAAGAGGAAAATATCTATTAAAAATATATCATGCATTAACACCTATTTCAAGTCCACAACTTAGCTTTCCTAATTTATTCATATCTTGCTTTTTAAGCGACAAAACCTTTAAATGATTGTTAATACTAAACTTATACAGATAAAAACTTGAAATTTAATAGTAGTAAATTTACTTAAAAACATTTCTTCGGGTCTAGTACTTCTGGCAATTAAGTATATGTGCTTGTGCGGAAGAAAATTTACTAGCTTTTAAGAAGGAAAATAATGAAGAAAATTTTTCTATGGAAAAATTCCATTTAGGAAGTTTTTACTTAAACATATGTTTATTCCTTGAAATAATATTAATGTGTGTACTTAAATTTATGCCAAGTTCTTCATACATTCAAGTATTAATGAACTTATAAAAAATACTTCAGTGAGTTTAGAAAAATACATGAATAGTCGTCTAAGAAACAATTCTCAATCAAAAAATAATCAGGATTACTTGCGATTACTGAAAAATAATCAAAAATAATCAAAAGTAATCAAAAATGAGTTCGACTACTTTAAAAGATTACTTTTGATTACTTTTGACTATTTTAGATTACTTTTGATTACTTTTGATTTTTTGTGGTTACTTTTGATTCTCGCGAAATCGGTATGAGAGTCATAGTAGTCTGTTTGTCAAAACTTTTGACTTTTCAATATATGTCAGTTTTGATTTTTTCTGTTCTCGTTCTTTTGCCAGCTAAAACCGAAAGGTAACGGTAATCGCAAGTAATCCTGATTATTTTTTGATTATTTGTAATCGTAATCAATTAGTAATCAGAAATTGTTGAATAGTGGATTATATAATCATTACGATTCTTTTTAAAAAGTAATGTAATTGATTACTAATCGTAATCGAAATTTAACAGCTCTGGATTAAGTAAACATTTACTTGGTTTGAATAAAAATGTTCCTCAGTTTGAGTAAATTTTTTCTTGATTTGAGGAAATTTTAACTGGAATCAATTTCAAAGCATGTCCTATTTTCAAGGAAAAATCTGTACTTGTTGTGAGAAATGTTTGCATTTCCTCAATTTTAGTACATATTTACTTAATCCGTTGCATATTTTTTCTGAGTGTATAGTTTCAGATGGATATCATTTGGTTCAAGTGTAATATGGATAATACATTTATTAACAATTTACACAATGTGTTAATTTAATATTAATAAATAATAATCAGAAAAAGACAATTATTTATTCATTACACCACAAGTTTCGTTGAAACCATCATTTGTTAATTTCAGTTTGCCATTAAAGAAAATATCTCTTTACACACACAATACTGTGCAGAAAACTTAGTTTCGACGAAAAATAAATCAATTTCTTTTAATTTGAGACTTCTCGGATTTTTTTTATTATGAGAGCAAATATATAAGTAAAAATGACTAAAAGGTGAACCAAAAATTGATTATAATTTACAAAATCCATTGCCTGTGGCAACACTGAGAAAATCTCAGGCTAAACATATGTTTACATTTTAGCCATGACAATTTGTTTATCTCAGCTGCAAATGAAACGAAATTGTTTGTTTTCTTAATATAGCACTGGTAGTGGTTGTCTCTTTGTAGTACTTATACATTTGCATTTGAAACTTTTTAGAAAATTATACAGCCATTAGATGGCAACAGTAGACTTTTCACTGTTTCAGAGAGATATGTCAACTAATTACGAGATGTGGCAACACTGTTATCACTTTTGTCCGATGACGATGATAACACACAATCAATGATAACTTAACTCTCACACAAGCTAATATTTTTCATATTTTTTTGGTCAAGGGCTAATAAAAAAACACCCCTATTGTAAACTCAAATAGATCACCTTGATACTATTCAAATAGATTTTTTACGAGGAATCGCATAATTCCAAACTCATTCATGTAATTTGAATAACTAACCTAATATTTTGGAAGGTTTTTTTTCAATTTTGGCTACTGAATTTTGAAATATTGAATATGAACACATTTCAATTGAGAAGAGCTTTTCCGAAGTTCACTTCAACACAAGTAATAGTTTCACAAAATTTCGTGAAGTATCCGCCGGAGGTACTCAACGAAAAGATTTCTTTCTGGTCGATTAAAGAGATCAATTGAAAAATTTTCAAATGGATTTCCAGCAAATATGTTTGTACATACATGCGAGTATGTATGTATGTATGCAAATACATAAGTAGGTACCTATGTATGGACACTATTGTTGCCAACCAATGTTTATTAAATGGTTTCTATTTTCAAAGGTTTTGTAGGATTTTTAGTTTTCAATTTTTGTTTTTTTTTTCGTTCGAAATAAAATAATTTCCAAATTATGAAAAAGAACTAGACCAACGTGTAGGCGAAATCAAGGCGATCGCGGTGATAGCGGCGTTCTATAGTCTAATCAAAAGAAAATTCACAAAAGAGAGAATATAACCCCAAACGGACTGAAGAAGAAAAACTTTCGTTCGTTCGTTTGTTCGTCTGTTGGTCTGATCGGCCGATATGTACATACTGACATGTTTAGCAAAGCATCAACAGCACACCCACACCCACCCACTACACGAGATCAGAATAGAATAGAATCGATGGACACTAGTGTGTAGTACGTACAAGTATCTAATGGATACACCGATTATGGCCACATACGTATGTATATGTGCGACTGTCTGTCCGTCCGTTTGTATGTATGGACGCTAGAAAATATAAACACTACGAAATATTTCCAAAAATAATAGAAAATGTGTCTAAAAACAAAACAGAAACGTTTTTCACACACTCACACAAACCGAAAATTATTCACACAAACTGAAAATTATTCACACAAACCGAAAATTATTCACACAAACTGTTTTGGTTCGCATCGTTGCCAGCATCTCTCGTCGTTGGCCGGAGTGTGGGTGTGTGCGTGCGGGTAAACATTTTCACAATCCTCAGCAAGGCGGTGAGAGTGTCTGTGTGCAACGCCGAAAGTGGCAAGAGCAAGAAACGGACATGCGCGCACCTTCCTCGCCTTCGTTGGCGGAGATGCTGATGGTGATCGTGATGGAGATGGAGATTCCATGTATTTTACTCTCCTCCGGCCTCTGCGGACACACAGGCCAGAATGCATTATTAGTTGCCACCCATACATACGCACACATCGCACTAAGCAGTGTTCTTTGTATAGAAATCAACAAAAAAACAACAACAAAATTAGATTTCTTTTCTTTCATTTTTTTGCTATAAATATGACCACACATAAGTTTGGATAAAATATGTACATATGTATGTACATACCGTCTGTACATACCACATCGATGTACATATGTATGTACATACATTGAAATAATAAATTTTCTTGGCTATATCTGAAAGTAGCATAAACAACTAAGTATTTGATTTTGTTGTTGTTGCTGCTGCTTGAAATTGAGCAAATTCTTTGAAACCAACGTAGAAGAAGAAGCTTTGTATTGCTCAGCAGTATAATGCAATTATTGTCCGATTCTTATCTACTCAAGCGTTTGTGTGGAAATTCAAAATTTATGGATCTTAGAAAGTTTCTCCACATACATTCACATGTATGTATGTATGTATTTGGAATACATACATATATGGTCATATATACCTGAGCGATCTTACATCATAGCATCGGTTTTAGACGGCAGATACGCAGTTTACTATGACCACCGACCGATTTATCCATTCACATTCATTCTACTCTAATTAAAAGTAAACAAAATGCGCAATTGTTCTTCATAGCTTTAAGTATAGGTATTAATTTACCATGAAAACAATTTTGAATATACAGATATATTAGGGTGGCCCAAGCAAAATATACGAAAAATACTGGTTGAGAAAAATTAAAAATGATCTCTATAATATTTACAATTTTACGCCTAGAAAGAGGTTAAAAAACAGACCTCAAATATTTCCCAACTAACCGATCTGTTTGCACTGAAGTTATGCGGTTAAATAACACCTCAAAATATCGATCTGAAACCCTACCAAAAAAACTAACAAAGCCAAAGCACCAATAAGTGCAACTTAAACTCTTAGACTTAAAGACTGAAATATGTTTGAATTTAAAACATTTTGTATTACTTGTTTATTGATAATACACGATTAATTTACGTAAAATTAATGCTGTTATAACTTATATACGGGCGATCGAAATACCCTGAAGTTTTATAGACGTTGCATTCACCTGCAACATGGACGATATAGCCACACCCTTCTGGTACCTCAGACATAAATTAGCATAAACTTTGGTTAAAATAAAACTTCCACACGGATAGTCGAAATCAGTTGCAATTTTATATTTGAAAATCTTTTTATAATAACTTTAAATCTGTAAAATAGTTATGCCTTTGCCACGCCCCTTCTAGTAACTCACATAAAACGGTCCTCACGTTCACGCACGCTCACGTGAGTAAAATACATTTTCCACAAAGAAAATAATATAAAAATGATGACCCTCATTTCCTATTCTAAATCGAAATTGTAATGCCGCGCAAATCCGAATATTATATTATTTAAATCACTCTACGTTTGCGATGTTTGTCTTAAGTTCATATTTTAACGTAGTATACAAAATAGCAGTGTGATATATATAGTTCTTACTGTTAATACTCAGTGGGATAAATGTGAAGTAAAAACTGAAATATGGGTTTATTTGCATCGTAAACACATTCTAGTCTTATATAAAGCTAATTTTTGGAAATAAATTCAACCATTTCAAATTATCTCCCTTAAAAAATAAAACATGAGTAATCTATATAAACTTTATAAAGGGGAAAAATTTAAATGGTTGTTAATTTCAGATGCTTTTTTTTTCAAAATTAGCTTTTTGTAAGACTAGAATGTGTTTACGATGCAAATAACCCCATATTTCAGTTTTTACATCACATTTAACCCACTGTGAAGCAACATTAAGATAAAAAATTGTCGGCCCTTAATGGGTTAGGAAGTTCTAAAAATTGGAATTGGTCATCAATACCTCTTCAACGATCCAACAAAAACATAAATCGAACTAAAAATATGGAAACTATTGCGGTTTTTATAAAATATGCAACAAAAATTGCACAAAAATGTTAAAATTCTACCCTCTATTCTGGGTTAAAATGTTTTTGATATGGTTTGATAAGGCTCCGACCAGATTTTAATTTCTAGCAGGTTTTTTCTAAATACAATTCTCATCGTGAATTTTATTAAAGAAAACCCTGATTTATAGACGTCATTTTGAACGCGTCCAGCTCACGAACGGACAATGATAAAAGCGAAATATTTTGGGAGAACACATAAAACAAACTAATCTTTCATTTTAGTCGGGAACATCCACTACTTTATATGACTTTTGGGATGGAAAATTTCACATTTTTAAACGAAATAAAATGAAAAAAAGAATTAATAAATATGTTTCACTCACGAGATTTTCGTGACTCACTCGGAAATTAGAATCACGCACGAACATTTTTTCGTTCCTCACGCTCACGTGAGTAAAACAAAATTTTTCTCACGATCACTCAATTCACGTGAGTCGAGTCCATACATATCGCGACATTAGATCTAACTGGCATTTTTGATAAATTAATCTATATATCACATCGTAGTAAACTTTGTAAGCTCTTTCGACTTTTTGCTATCGCCATAATTTCTAAATTAACTTTTGTTATTCAAAAATTTTTACTTTGTCCTCGTGCAGATATCGGTTTAATATTTTATTTCTCCATTGAACAAATTGAAAACAAGGATTCGTCTGAACTATTTAAAAATGCATCTTGACTAATGGATAAAAACCCGGTTTTTTGTACCTTTCCGCATTGGAAGCCTGTAACTTAGTCGATTATAAATCTCACCGGATTTAAAAAGAAACAACTTAAACCTTTCGTTATTTATTTCAAACTTAAGGAATCAGTGTATATTTGTCCAGCACACACATTCTATTTTAATGTTTTCTACATTTTAGATTGGAATGTAGCCGTATTATTCAAAAAGAACGTTTAGAAATTCAAAGAAATTTGTCAGTTAAGAGAAAGCATGAAAAACTGATTTTTTACTGAAAAAAGAGCAAACTACTGTTTGCTATAGTTGGTTTTAGCAACAAAGCATATGTACAGAACAGAATAAAAGTTTTTATAAGGGAACTTATATATAAAGATATTTCGATTGTTTTTTTAATGATGTGCATATTGTCCCAAGCTAATATAAAACGAAGTTCGAGCTGAATTTGTATTCGCCGTCAATCTGAAAGACTTTTAAATTATGGGCGTTTATGTTGCATCTTATTTTTATATTTTAATTATTAGCAATTTTTAGCGTACTACAAAGTAGGCAGCAAAAACCAACAGACTTTTTGAACTTGTTTTCTTCCTAAGATGTCCGCTAGCCTTCATACTTACTTTTAATTTAACGTATAAGCGGAACATAACATATGGAATTAATTTAAACACAATTATTCGATCCACATAAAAAATACCATGGCAAACACCCAGCTCTTGTAAAATTTCACATGACCTATATGCAGGTTATGAAATATTCGTTATGTGAAATGCAACAATGATGTAAGCCGCAAGTTAATACAAAATTGAATTGTATTTTAATTGGATGATAAAAGAAAACAAATCTATAAAAGAAAAATCTGTCAAATTTTGAAATCATTTATATCAGTTCGACATTTAGGCCGCCCGAAAATTAAAAACTGAAAAGATTTAAAATTTTTTAATCGGTAAAATCTAACAATTCTCCTGCAAAATTATCATCAGCAAAACAAAAAGTAGATCAGATTTGTTTGTTTCAGATATTGCTAACAACTACACCATTCGAAAGATATTTCTACTTTGTATTTACAGTACAAGGTCAAAATATTGTGAACGACCATCCACTAAAGTATTTAAAAGTTTTGTGATTTTGTCATTAGACAAACTAGCCAGCCAGACAGACAATGCCAACACAATGAAATTGGAAGATTATGCTATTTTCACATTTAAGTATTGGAAATGGGCCATATCACCAATTGTCGTACAGACAGCCCGTGCAAATAATTTTATTGGCTAACGACATTGAAAATATCGTGTCAATGCAATAACTTATATAGTTAAATTCTATAGTTAATCTAAAAAATGAAGACATTATTTGGCATTAAAAAAAACAAATAAAATATATATACTTATTTGTTATTGAAATAACATTAGCATTACATTATTATTTTTCATAACCTCTGCGAAAACTTCATAAAATATGTTTCATAAGACATTGTCATAGAATGTCAGGAACATTTCTTAGAACCTATGATATCGTACTAGCTCTTTACATATATGGAATATTGTAATTTTCATCGATTTGTAATGAAACGTCATTGTTTTTATTAAAAAGTTTCATAAATATTAAATAATACAGAAATAATACAGTAAAAAATAACCCCAACTATTATAATTTTTGTTAAAATGGAAACGTCGTTTTTAATTTAACAAAATTCGGCAAGACATTTGTTCTTCTCGTTCGTTTGTGAGAATCATCTCCTTATAGAGGCCGGGTTTGATGTTGAAAAGTCGCTGCGAAGCCACTTGAAAAGACTTTTGACATGGTCGAAATCATGATCGTGGTAGTCTGCAGCCAAGTAATAAATGTCACCATGCCATTTGTAAATAAATTTGCATTCTATTAAATATATAAAATATAAATAAATGGTCTTGAGCCAGGACAATATCCCAGTTCAAATCAATTTAACAAAATTATAATAGTTTAAATAAAGATTGAATAAATAAATACTAAAGTCAGAATTAACATACGAGAAATAAGAATTCAAAAGAATAAAGCCGACACACTAAAAATCTATTTATTAATTATTAACCGTGTTACATATATATATTAGAGAGGCTTCTTTGAAGAAGGAAGAAATGTTGTTGATGTTCCCGACTAAAATGAATGATTGGTTTATTTTATGTATTCTCCCAAAATATTTCGCTTTATTATTTTTAACGCGAAATATTTTGGGAACACATAAAACAAACAAATCTTTAATTTTTTACTTTAATTTTGAAGCCACTCTAACGTATATACAACAAAATTATTCATTATTATTAAATATTTTATAATAAAGATATTCATAATCTTTATGAAATTTATATTTGCAATGACATTTTTCTTCGATCTAAGTTTCTTTAAAAACTTTATTTTATGAAGCTTAAAATGTTCATGAAAAAATTAAATTAAAATTAATTTTATTTATGAATTTTACACGACTAAGGTAATTTCCTTAAGTATTCATGGATTGGAAAAGTGGAGTGGAATTTTTAGACACATGTTGATGAAGAAGAAAAACTAATCGCTAAGATGGTGTTGATCAGTTTTAACAGAATAAGTCTCGAGAAAATCACAAGCTCAAAAATGTCATGCTTACAAATCACTTTAGCCACATCTCCCTCGAAAATGAAAAATTTGCTACAAATTTTAAGATTTTGTAAGACCTGTTTTTTTCTTTTTTCCTACTTTTGACCTTGTTAAAAACATAGTATTTCATCCTCGGCGTTTCGAATCTAAAAATCAGTTATTCTTCTCATATGCTACACCTTTTCTTCATTATGCACTCTACGTTGTCAGCGTAATTTTTTCTCGACTTGCGCGACTGCCAAAAATTTTTACATTTTAGTTTTTCGCGATTCAAAAAACAGATTTTACGACATTTACAAAGCAATGTAAATGTAGTAAATATTTGAGATGTTGAACAAAATAGAACATTTTAACAAAACAACGAATTTATAAATACAGTAGCAGTACCCGCTGCTTCGCACGTGAAAAAGGTAGTTATTTGGTATTAGTTTTATTCGTATTTCACGATTCTAGATATATTACTTTAGTTTGTACCATTTTTATCCCCCTCACACCTTATAAGGACAAATTAAACAAATCCATTTTGATGGCGCTTCTACACGGTCAGAGGAATTTACGTACTAAATTTCTCGATTCTAGCTGTAGTACTAAAGTTGGTACCATTTTTATACCTTTTTGTCCCGCGCGCCCCTTAAAAGTACAAATTTCGAAAAATCCATTCAAGTTGCAAGTCTACGTTGTCAGAGGAACTTACACACCAAATTTGACGACTACAGCTGCAATATTTTAGTTAGTACTATTTTAATCCCGATCTCTCTTTATAAGTAAAAATTTCGCCAAATTCATTTAGATTTGCGCTTCTACGTTGTCAGAGGAATTTACACACCAAATCTCACGACTATAGCTGTAATACTTAAGTTGGTACTATTTGTATCCCCTGTTGTCCCGCTCACCCCTTATAAGTACACATTTCGAAAAAATCCATTTATATTGCGCTTCTACGTTGTCAGAGGAATTTACACTCAACTATACTGCTATACCTGCAATACTAAAATTGGTACCATTTTTATCCCTTTTGTCCCGCGTACCCTTTATATGTACAAATTTCGAAAAATCAATTTAGAATTGCGCTTCTACATGGTTAGTTGAATTTACATATCAAATTTCAAGATTATATCTATAATAATTTAGTTTGTACCATTTTATCCCTTTTTGTCCCGCTCACCCTTATAAGAAAAAAATCGAAAAATTAATTTTGATTGTGCTTGTACATGGTCAGAGGAATTTACATACCGAATTTCACGATTCTAGCTGCAATACTTGAATTAGTACCATTTTCATCCCTTTTTGACCCTCGCAACCTTTAAAAGTACAAATTTTTTAAAAATCTAATTTTAACGCGCTTCTACATGGTCAGAGGAATTTACATAACAAATTTCACGATTCTAGCTACAATACTTTAGTTGGTACCATTGTATCCCTTTTTATCACGCTCACCTCATATATGTACAAAGTATAAGTACAAATGTCGAAAAATCCATTTATATTGCAAGTCTACGTTGTCAGAGAAATATAAATACAGATTTTCAAGATTCTAGCTGTATTTCTTAAATTGGTACCATTTGTATCGCTTTTTGTCTCTTTCCTCCCTTAAAAGTAAAAATTTCGAAAAATCCCTATTTATAGCTCGTCTGCATGACCATTGCAAGGGACACACCGAATTGCATGTTTCTACTGCCGCTTAGTCAGGACAAAGGTTCGATGTTTATCCCTTTTTGTCCCATTTTATCTCTTAAAAGTACGAATTTCGTAAAACACATTCTTAGTCGACGTCTACGTCGTAGGCTTCAGCCGTTTGGCCTGGAAGCTGGTCAAAGATAAGTCAGTCAGTCAGTAACGCAACTCTTTTATATATATAGATATATAAATATATCCTTTTTTGTGATTTTAGGTTCACCTACTACTCGATAGAAAATTATATTCTTATAATAAAAAAATGAGTCTGATATGAGCAAAAATTCTCGCAGAAAGAGTGAATTTCTACCATTTCTATCAATTTTGCACATCTCTTTTGGAAAAAAGTCGAAGCTTTTGTACATTAACTGTCATATTCATAAAAATTTATCGAAGGTATGAAGTATGCTTTTGCTTTGAAAATTCGTATTATAAACCTGTTATAAAAGATTATGAATATTATCGTTAAATTTTAGCACACTTATCAATGCAACACAACAAAATTTCAACAATTCAAAAATTTTAGATTTTTGTCAGAAATGCAGCGATTAACTAACTATATATATTAGGGCGGGTTGGTTTTTATTTTTAAAATCGTATAGCAAAAACATAAATTACATAAAATTCTAAAAAATTCTGCCTGCCTGCTTTCTGAACAAAATTAGTAAGGTAGTTCTTTTGCTCTTTATATTTTTCTACCCTCAATTTTTTTCATTAAAAAAATATTCACCCAAGTAAAAATTTTCAAGTTGAGAGGCTTGATTTTAGACCCATAGTTTCTTCGGAGAATTTTCTTAGAATTTAATGTAGATTACGTTTTTGTTATACGATTTTTAATTTTTAATTTTTAATTTGATTTTAGACCCATAGTTTCTTCGGAGAATTTTCTTAGAATTTAATGTAGATTACGTTTTTGTTATACGATTTTTAATTTTTAATTTGATTTTAGACCCATAGTTTCTTCGGAGAATTTTCTTAGAATTTAATGTAGATTACGTTTTTGTTATACGATTTTTAATTTTTTTCATCCATACAAATCAACCCGCCCTAATATATATTTTACAAGCGGCATTGTTTCTCAATACTCTTGCAAAAAAAGTTGGATAGTTCGCGAGAAAAACACAAACCAAAAACGTAATTTTTTGCCAAACCTCAAAATCATTTTGGCAATATCTCCCGCGAAAATGAAAATTTTGCAAAATATCCAATTTGTCTTTTTTATTTACCGTGCTCTACCGAAATATCCACTTTTTGTCGAAAAAGCTCGACCTTCCAAAAAACATGGACACGCTTTACGAATTTTAACCCATGCGAACGAAACTTATTACTTCTTGACTTTTGCAACCACGACCGATCTTCAACTATAATAACGAAAATTTATTGATTTAAACCATTGAAGCCTTCTGTACACCTATTCGAAGAGCGATATGGAGAAATATTTATGGAATTGGAGCTGGAATACAAATCTGCAAATGCAATATACTATTCGTGAGATAAATTGTTGGAATCAGTGTGTAGTAACATATATACTTTCATTGAACTGAAATAAAATATCAAAATCGATTTTCACTCTTAATAAAATATACAATTTTCTTTATAAATCTTTTATTTAGTATTGACGAACAATAAAATATTATTTTTTTATATTTCATATATTTTCACATGCAGTCATGTTGGTCGTTAATCAGTGAATTTCAAATTGCTTGGGATGCAGTAATCGTATTCCAGGAATTTACTGGAAGTACTACCGCATCCCATAATTTGAATATGCCATAACATTTTACCAATAGCATTTTCACAAGTGAATAGAAAGGAATTGTCATATGTATTGAAAAAATATTTTTGGTTTTTAATAGACATTGTTAAAGTTTTTATAATTTTATAAATATTATTTATTTAATACAACATAATATCAGTAAGACAAAGTAATATTATTTAATTTAACACTACTGTTATTTAATACTAATTTATTTTAACATTAATTTGCTTTAAAATGGTTTGTTGTATTTACTCACAGCAAACGATAGCTGAGATGGTATCGTAGTAGCAGCGTTTTTTTACATGAAATTTACATTTTAATCTTTCATACTAAAGGACACACCTCCTCCAAGTTAAATTCATTAAATACACTTTTATTATTTATTTTTTAAATTCACACATTACACTTCGCTCGAACCAAACAACAGGAGCTAGAAATAACTCCTGAAAAATATTCAAAAGTAGACATTATTGTACTATTCACTTTTTATACAAAAACATTTCAGTAATAACAAAATAATTCAATATAATATACTTCAATATATAATAGACTTTAAACATTTAAAAATCATCACCATAGCGATAACTAAATTTTATAGAATTCAAACACATCAGAAACTGTCACATATAACTCGTAGTTAGCTCTAACTGTAGGTTAAACAGAGATGGTAAAAAAGGGAGTGAACATTTCGATTATTATTTTTGTTTATAATTTGAATATTCTATCAAAATCAATGGAAACGTCACAGATTCCATTAGGACTGATTTGATTCCGTAGTAAAAGTCCGAATATTTTTGTTTTAGCTTTTACAGATTCCGTTCGATTTTGTAAACACATTTGTGTGTATTAATAGAAAATTTAATGTTCAAGAAGTATAAAATAAAGTTATTTTATCTTTAATAGTTAACAAGTAGTATTTTCTGTATATTTTAGTTGGTTTCAAAGTTATTTTTGGAGGTTGATTGACACACAATTCCAATTTGGACATTGAAAGTGGTTTCATTCCGTAATAAAAATTCGTTTTACATTTTATGTAGAAGCAAAATTCTGATTACATTTCATTTCCAAGCTGAATTTAACTCGGTGATAAAGTCCTATATATGGTCACTATTGGTGTCTTTTGTTTTTTTTTTAATTTTGTTTTTAAAATAAAATTCACAATTATGGTAAATACTATACAATTAGCCGTAATTCTCGGGAACCTTAAAAATCGATCCCCTTTCTAGGGTATTGGAAAAGCCTAGAAAAAGAACAACGAATAGTTCGACAGTAATGTGGCCTACTCTAGCTTAAATCGAATAAAATGTAAAATGTTTATGTGTTCCGTGAAAGAAAATTGCGATGTCTACAATTTATACTTTTACATAGAAACAGTAGTTTAGGAAAAGCCTCAAAAAATATGGGATTTTTATTCGAAAAAAATCATAAAAATTGGGAAAAGTCCGAAAACCGTATTTCGTTTTATTTTTTATAACGCAAAAAACAATGATTATATAAACAAGTAAGGAAAGGCTAAAGTCGGGCAGGGCCGACTCTATGATACACTCCACTTTTTATCCGAATACAATTCCATTCGGTGAAAAGTGAAAACGGGAAGGTTTTTTGTATCCTGTAACTGTATGTGTTTGACAAAAAAATTTAAATCGGAAAGAACATTTGTATGAGGATATATTGAAACCTGGAACGAAATAGGTGAAATATAAAGTGTATTGTTTGGCCAAAATCGGTTAAACTTTTGGGAGCAACATTTGTATTTGGGCTATATTTAAATCTGAACCGAACTTACCCACTTTCACCATAGGTTTTTTAGTTGGACTAGAATATGTTGTGCCAATTTCAAAGAAAATCGGGTACAATATTTGGTTTCTATAGCGCAAAAGTCAAATCGGGACCGACATTTGTATGGGGGCTATATCTAAATCTGAACCGATCTAGCCCGCTTTAGCCACAGGTGTTTCTAGTTAGATTATAAAATGTTGTGCCAAATTTAAAGAAAATCGAGCACAATATGTGGCTTTTAAAGCGGCAAAAGTCAAATCGGGGGCGACATTTATATGGGGGCTATATCTAAATCTGAACCGATCTTACCCAATTTCAGCATAGGTGTTTCTAGTAAGATTATAAGATGTTGTGCCAAATATAAAGAAAATCGAGTACATATGTGGTTTCTAGAGCGGAAAATGTCAAATCGGGAGCGTCATTTGTATGGGGGCTATATCTAAATCTGAACCGATCTTACCCAATTTCTGCATAGGTGTTTCTAGTTAGATTATAAGATGTTGTGCCAAATTTAAAGAAAATCGAGCACAATATGTGGCTTTTAAAGCGGCAACATTCAAATCGGGAGCGACATTTATATGGGGGCTATATCTAAATCTGAACCGATCTTACCCAATTTCAGCATAGGTGTTTCTAGTAAGATTATAAGATGTTGTGCCAAATATAAAGAAAATCGGGTACAGTATGTGGTTTCTAGAGCGGAAAATGTCAAATCCGGAGCGACATTTGTATGGGGGCTATATCTAAATCTGAACCGATTTGACGTATTTTCACCATAGATGTTCCTAGTTTAAATATAAGATGTTTTGCCAAATCTGAAGATAATCTGATACAATATGTGGTTTCTAGAGCGGAAAAAGTCAAATCGGGAGCGAAATTTGTATGGCAGCTATATATAAATCTGAACCGATCTGACCTATATTCACCATGGGTGTTTCTAGTGGAAATATAAGATGTTTTACCAAATCTGAAAACAATCTGATACAATATGTGGTTTCTAGAGCGGAAAAAGTCAAATCGGGAGCGAAATTTGTATGGAAGCAATATATATAAATCTGAACCGATCTAACACATTTTTACCACAGGTAAATATAGTTGAAATATAAGATGTTTTGCCAATTTTAAAGAAAATCTGTAGTAATATGTGGTATCTAGAGTGAAAAGAGTCAAATCGGGAGTGAAATTCGTATGGGGGCTATATCTAAATCTGAACCGATTTTCTTCAAATTAAATAGCGTTCGTCCTTGTCCCGAAAAACTTCATTGTGCAAAGTTTCATTTAGTTATGTCTACAATTGCGATCTGTATCGTGATTACAAGAATAGATGGACAGACGGACGGACGGACATTGCTAAATCGACTCAAAAAGTGATTCTAAGTCGATCGGTATAATTAACAATGGGTCTATCTCGTTTCCTTTTGGGTGTTACAAACAAATGCACAAAGACATAATACTCTCGTGGAGTGTATAAAAATTATGTATAAATATATATTGTTATTTGCGTTAGAATGTTAGCTATTAAAAAATAAAACAAAATACTTTTTCCGATTTTTTTTCTATTTTTTACGATTTTTTTCGTACCAGCAAAAATAGATTTCTTTCGAAACGAAAATACTTGTTTCTCCAATGTGAAAGTGTAGTTCAAAATATTTGTAGACATTATGAGTACCTTTTGATTTAACTATAACCGGGTGTTATCCAACTTATATAGGGTGTGCCATGTAACATTTTAAATTTGAAGTACCGATTACGTTGACTTTGAAAGGTAGAATAACATTAATTTTATTTTTATTTTCAGGTTTATGTTTGTTTTTACTTACTTTTATTTTTACTTTACTTTTATTTTTATGTTTTTACGCTCGAACAAAATTGGGAAATATTAAAAACTTACTTCCAAAGTAGTGAGTCTTTAACTGTAAGAAATTTACGTGGAAAATTTTCGTTGTTTCAGATGGTGCTCATTTTCATCTCGGTGGCTATGTCGATAAGCAGAATTGCCGCATATGTGATTTAGAGAACCCACACGTGACTATTGAGAACCCAATGCATCCACAACGAGTCACTGTTTGGAGTGGATTTTGGGCTGGGCCTTTCCAATAAAGCCAGAAATTTAAAAAATAATCACTACCTTTTTATATTCGATTCTAATTTATAATTTTAAATGGCCCATCCATCTTCGCCGTAAATTAGAATTTTAGTAAAAAATTGTTTATAGTTTTTGAGTTTAGAAATACATAAAAAATGTTATACATGATTAGCTTGTATTAAAATGATAAAAATAGGCATCAGAATAAAATGATAAAGAGTAAAAAATACAAAGTAAAAGTAGTTGCATCATTTTGGCGCCAATATTCTGAGTGACTGAAATATCCATAACTTTTCTCTTCAGGCACCTGTGTGCTGCCATATTTTATGAAAGATGCAATTATTTAATAATTTCCTAGTGGAACTTTATTATGTATTTTATTAACATTATTTTTACGACTATAATTTCTATTCGTTCGATTTAGTTTTGTGCTGTGTTGTCGTAGTTGTTGCTGTTCTTGTTTTCTATATACCTTTTGGCACAAAACATTCAATTTAAAAATAATTACAATGCATTAAAACAGGCACTGAAGATTTTATTCATTTTGGCGTTTTTGTGTTTTTAGCCTCTAATCATAATTTTCTGACATTTGTTCGCTTTCTTTCGCCTTTTTTGCTGTTTATTTTCTTTTTTGGCTACATACGTACATGTGTATTGTCCGTCCGTCCATCGGTTCAGTTCGTCATCATCATGATTATGATGATGATCATCATCATTATTGTGCTCGGAATGACTGCATTCATTATGTGTGTGTGCATTCGATCCTTAAAAGGAAAGGTGCGCTGCTTCAATTGGATTGGATTTGTTGCTGTTGGTTTTGTTTTTGTTTTTTACCTCAATTTTGTGTGTTTTTTATGTTTATTTAATAATTCTTGTTGTATACATTGTACTGAAAATAGACGCATTCTTCTTATGTCATTTCGGATATTTGAATATTTTTATTCGGAGATCTTTCGTTTTTGAATCATCTTCGTAATGAATAAGTGGGAAACGATGAATGTACAACTACACAAACAACTAGAAATAGAAAATTGACAGGAGGAGTGTTTTTAGGGTTTTTGTGGTCGGTGCTTGCTTGTTGTTGTCATTTTTCTGTAATTATAATTTTGATTAATGTCTGATAGAAAATGTAACGAATTTCAATTTTTAAATTCAATTTACATACATTATTTTTATTTATGAATAATGTGATTATTTATATGCATATGAACATATTTATAAAAATACAAGCTGCCCCCAAATTACATTAAAACTAATGGATGGATGGATGGGATTATATAGATTTGATGATGATGGCTGTGGAATATATATTTCATTTCATATTGGCAACAAACAGTAACACTGTGCTACATCAAAAATATATTTAAAAAAAATTCAATCACGGCTTAAAAGAACATTAATGGTGACTTCAATAGATTTTGCATTTTCAAGCTGAGGGGAAAAATAATTTATGTTTATTTATTTTACAAACCTTAAATAACCCAAAGACCTAAGAAATAGAAAAATGCTTCGAAATCGTGTTGCAAGCAAGAATCATTCAAATAAATGGACATCAGAGAAAATGAATACAAATAGTTTGCTAAAATTATGTCAAAGCTGAAAAAGAAACGGATTTTTAACAATTCTCCATTACGAATTATTTTTTTATTACTTTCCAAACATTCAAATAATATTTCTTCAAAATAATTTGAATTTGAATGGTTTTCATTAAAATAATGAATGGAGGCTATTGCCGCGACATCTTTTTGGCATCTTTTTCTTTTTCCCGTACTTTTAGAATTCCCGGATATCAGGGAAACAATTTTTAATTTCACGGAATGTAAAAATATAAGAATAATTATATCTGTAGCAATTATTTATGTCAGAGTTCCGTGTCATATTCCTAAATCTCTAAATATTTTATATTTTACAAGATTAAAACAAAATCCAAATACATTCATCGTTTTTTGCACAATGGATCCGATCATGCCCGACTACTCTCCGATACAACTACGATAATTTATATTTGTAATATGTACATGTGACTTAAATTAATGAAAATTTCAGTAGTTTAGCATTGCCTCTGAACATATAATTTTTTTAATTTTATAATTTTTTAAATTCAGGTTTTGGGGGTTTTCGGACTTTTATCATTTCCCAAACTCCCGAAAAAATTTGGACGAGAATTCCCGGACCTTATAACCGCGGTTGCCACTATTGGTTATTTTTAACCGAAATAGGTAACTTTTAAATGATATGGTTACTTGGTAACTTTTTATTCATTTTGGTAACTTTTGTAATTTTGAATTAAGCGTGTATGAAATATTTATGTTTTCTTTAGTTATAGATTATTTTTATTATTTATTCAAAATTGTCGGAATTGGAATTAAAATAAATTAAACAAGGAAAACACTACGATCTCACGACACCAATTCAACCAGTTCCTTTAATATGTGTGCTGTGATTTTGGTTATGTTCAATTAAAGGTAATTATAATGTCTACGTCCATTTAAGTAATTATGAGGTCTACAGTCCCCAAAGATTTGGAAAAAAAGTGTAAACAAATGTTGAAGTTATGAGGGAATTTTAGTCATACGTTAAACGACATGTACCACAACTTCTACATTAATCCATAAATTTAACTAAGTCAACTAAAATAAAATATTCTGTTATAGCCTTGTCACTCTGAATGCGAAATCTAGCTGAAATGACATAAGGTCGATTTTAAAATGTCAAATTTGTATGAGATTTGACATTTGTAAATCGACCTTATGTCATTTCAGCCAGATTTCGCATGCAGTGTGCAAGGTTATTATCTAATAAAATCAGGAGATATATGGTCTGTTAGGATTGGTTTTAGTTTCTTTCCTTTTATTCGCAAAAGTTTTCTTCCTTTCCGAAATTAATTAGTTATATATTCCGAAACCGGCAATAAATCGCTAAAAGTTACATTTATTTGAATTTTAAAAGAAACTAAAAAGAAATATCCAGGCTTGTCGGATTTGCCCCCGACGCTGGCGGACAAAAACATTGAAATGAAGACAGCTTATCTTTATAATTTACTGAAAAATTATAATGTTTAATAAAGTACTGCGAATTTATTAATTATTCAAGCTCATTATTAGAATAATAATACAAATAAGTTTAATAAATATATGTAAGAATTGTAGTGAAAGTCATGAATTTAGGATAGATTCGTGTGTACTTGTGTCTGTATCTTCTATAGTTCCGTATAGGACGCCAAACCGGTGGAACAATTCGCTTGAAAATTTTACGGCAGCTAACCAGTGCACTATGGTCCCAAATCCATTTTTTTTGGCAGAAATTCAAAAAATTAAAATTGGAAAGTGGTAAATGTGTATATATTTTCTTTATGGCAACACTCCAAGCAATCAAGAAAATATACTGGAGAAAATTGGGTGGCAACACCACAAGCCTAAATGGTACTTAAACTTTGTGGTTCAAAAAAAGTGGGATTAATTTTGATATAAAGCAGTTTTACAAATTAATTAAAATCAAGATTTAAAAAGAAAATAATAAAGTGACTATATTATGAAAATCGACGGCAAGAGTTAGTAGTTGAAAAATTATATTTAACATTTTATGATTATTGTGGTCTTGTAAGTATTCATAGGTATTGTAATTTTGTGATTTGTAGAGAACATAATCTATAAATGTCGTGGACCAAAAGTTATATGTATGACTCAACTTGACTCAAAGTGCAAATGTGAAACTTTCGGCAAACTCCAAAAATTGTCATTTTATTTTAGCACAGTTTTTGATTAGCCATAGACATATATATGATTATATCTCTGAATTAGTTTTGTGTACGAGACCCATCAATATATTTTTTAAAAGGTATTGAAAGTACCTTTAAAATGGTATACAACATCCTTTTTGTACACATGTTTACATTTTACTTTATTTCTTGAATTAATTATTTAAATTGCAGTTTAAAGTATACTATTTGTAGGCTATATTTTGCTTTTGTAATAATGTTTAGAAAAACACATTTCGTCAAAATAAACAACTCTTCACTATTAAGCTTTCATAAAATTTTGTTTTTGGTCACCCTGTACCAATACAGGGTGATAATTATGTTGGTTATATATTGAGTTTATATGGGAGGTGGTAGTGGGCGTGGTCCGATCGGCCCAATTTTATTTTTTGTGTATGATATGTCTGGCAAATGTGCAAAATTACAAGACTGTATGTTTATTTTTCGACTTTATGCCATAAAAAATGGATTTGGGACCAGTGTGCAGTGGACAGAGAATGGTTCTTGTCTATACTAAGTTATGATAGGACAAAGAAGCTTCTAGGGTTTGCACCCCGGGATTTCCCGCAGGAAAATTTCCGGGAATTCGCATATTTTTAATTTCTCGTATCCCGGGAAATTCGTACGGGAATCCCGCGGGAATTCAGTAGAAATTTTACATATTTCTTCGCATATATTTTCCATCATTTCCTCAATAAAAATGTTGTACAATAATTTAGCTCATATCGATGACAAATGCGCTTGGATATGCAGCCAAAATTCGCTTTTTCGGGGTCATGAAAAAATTTATGAAAAAATTAAAAAATCCGGAAATTTAAAAATCCGATTTTGGACGACCAAAATAAATGAAGTCAGTCGTTGTTTTAATATTTTAAACAATACTATAGAAAACGCAAGTAAAAATGTTGTATTAAAAAAGTCAAGTCTAAAAAAAGAATTTATAGTTTTCAAGCTACAGGACAAAGAACAGAACAACATAAACATTTTATTTAATGCTCTACTGACTACATTTGTTGAATGTGAACGATCGTTCTCCGCAGCGTCCACATTTTCCAATAAAATAAGAAATATCTAATGAGGTCATAAATGCATTGTCTGCTCTTAAATCAAATATACACTTGCAAATTTTGATTGCATACATTTAATTAATTAAAGATGTTTGAATTGAATTCTGCGTACCTGTTGTGAAATAAATTTTTATTTTACTGAACTGGGAAACTCTCCTGGCTTAAGACCATTTTGAACCTATATTTATAGAATGCAAATTTATTCAAAAATAGCATGGTGACATTTATTATTTTACTGCACACTACCACGATCATGATTTCCACCCTGTGAAAGGTTTCGTCAGGTGGTCTCATTAAGTAAATGATTTTCACAAACCAATGAGAAGCATAGCTCACTTGCGGAATATCCGTTCAAACAATAGCTCCAAGTAATCAAGCACACATGTTACATTAATAAAATGTGAATGTTTCATTGGAAAAACTAAGCTTAACTCATGGTAAACGATATATTGACG
Source organism: Polietes domitor (assembly GCA_947397865.1). Classification (NCBI taxonomy): domain Eukaryota; kingdom Metazoa; phylum Arthropoda; class Insecta; order Diptera; family Muscidae; genus Polietes; species Polietes domitor. The sequence continues at coordinate 272,887,411 of OX377618.1, forward strand.
ATTTCCCGTGCTGTCCCGTGATCCCGGAAAATTGAAAAAATAATTCCCGTTTCCCGGGAAATAAAAAGTACGGGAAAATGCAAACCCTAGGAGCTACTGTACTGTAATATTTTCAATTAGTACTCATTTTATCTTCAAAAGCATATGAAGTAGGAAAATGAACCCGTGCATCGCCGGGTAAAAAAGCTAGTTAAATATATATTTGTTTTGCGGGCAAACCTATAACACTGTTACACAGTCCATATTGAAGCGGAAGATATGCGTTTGAAACTATAGTCAAAATGGAGTTAATTGGCGTTTTTAGTTTTTCATTTCCTCATCCTGTTGCCTCTTCACAAGATACAATTTTACAAAAATTATTCTAAAAAAATTGATATTTTTAAAAATTCAAAAATATCAAAACATTATTTTAAATACTTATTTATACCATATGATTAATGTGACCATCTCTTACTGAGCAAAATACGGGATTTATGAATTCTAAAAGCGGGATTTGGAGGGATTTTGTAGAAAAAAAGCGGGATCTTGAAAAACTAAGCTATATAAGGTATTATAAATTAAAGCGGCTGTGTTTAGAATATTTCTGAATAGCTGACTTTACTGGCGTGCTAAACAAAAAAGATGTTTTCCAAATTCGTACTTTTAGATTCACAATGGGAAAAGGAGGCAGATGATACCAATCAAATGGCTCTATCTGTAATCATGAACTTCAGGCTGCAATGATTGTTGGGACAGTCAGAATTGTAAATAATTAAAATTGGTTGTGAGGAATCACTTTTCCCTAACAAGGACTAAAAATAACTAAATAAATAAACAGTTTTTTACACATTTGTTGAAAATTGATGCGGGAATATGCTTTAAAATTATTTCAAACAATTTATTTAAAAAGAGTAAACATAAGTCGGCGCAAAGGTTTACTTCTACGCAAAGTTGGCAGCCAAGAATCTGTAATACTCCATGGTGGAGGGTATATGCGATTATGGGTAGCTGAACTTAACGCCCTTTTAATAGTTTTAATATTTCTTTCTTTATAATTTTTCATAGTGTTGGGTGCGCTCTTATAAATGTAAAAAAGTGTACACATAATTTGTATTTAATTTTATTGTTTAAAGAGCTTACTATTAAGCTACAATTTCATGGGTCTATATTTTCTTTAGTAGTAAAAAAGAACACTACAGGTGCTTATGAATGCTGTCGGGAAAACATCTATATTATTGAAATTGATTTTTACCAGTATCATTATGATTTCCATTCATAAACTGCTTGACATTCTATGTCTTATTAATGTTTTAAAATAATCTCTTGAACACGCAGCACTGTATTACATTTTATCAAAGTATAATTTAAATTACTATTAATAATCTTAAATGTTCTCTTAAAATTAGAGCCAGCATTCAGGTTAAGGGCAATTAATTAAATATTTTAGAAATTGTAGACTTTTGTCAGTTACGAACCAACAATTTTAATCGATAATGTACCAAAAATAATGTAAAACAAAAGGCGGGAAAAGCGGGATTATGCGGGATGGAAAATTTAAGCGGGACCGGGCATCAAAAAGCGGGATAGTTCCGCGAAAATTGGGATCAACTTACATATGATAAAGACATATATATATAAAGGGTGATTTTTTAAGAGCTTGATAACTTTAAAAAAAAAAAAACGCATAAAATTTGCAAAATCTCATCGGTTCTTTATTTGAAACGTTAGATTGGTCCATGACATTTACTTTTTGAAGATAATTTCATTTAAATGTTGACCGCGGCTGCGTCTTAGGTGGTCCATCCGCTTAGTCCAATTTTGGCATTTCCACGTTTTTGAGTAACAGAGACCCAATTGGTGCGAACGGCGACGAATCGAAAATTGGTGGTCATCATTAACACTGGCCGATACAGCTGCGATATTTTCTTCAGTTCGCACTCTACGTAAGCGTGTTGGTGGTTTAATGTCCAACAATGTAAGTTTGGTGCGAAATTTAGTCACAATAGCCCGAATAGCCGCTTCAGTGGGTCGATTAAACTGACCATAAAATGGAAGCGCGCAATGAACTTTCTTAACAGAGCACGCATTTTGATAATAAAATTCAATAATTTGCAAGCGTTGTTCGTTTGTAAGACGATTCATGATGAAATGTCTGAGCATCTTTCTCTTTGACACCATGTCTGAAATCCCACGTGATCTGTCAAATACTAATGCATGAAAATCCTAACCTCAAAAAAATCACTCTTTATAACTAAAGAGGAAAATATCTATTAAAAATACTACTACCAATGCAATATTGGCCGCTAAAATTATGAAATTGGAATTGGAACCTCTACGGTTCAGAAAAACATCAATGCCTAAAACATTACAGCAAAAAAGATCATCCAAATCATATCATAACAAAAGATATTCTAATCGAAATGTTGCGAATATTTGACTAAATCATAATGCATTTTTACTCAGTTTGCCATAGAATAGGAACATCAAAGACTTTTCGTTTTGAAGCAAACTTAAAATATAATATTTTTGTTTTTTTTTTATTATAAAATTGTAAATAAAAATATATTTTAATAATATACATATCGTTTGAAATAATTTAAATGTAATGGCTGTCTGATTCACTTAGAGGTCCATTAATAAGTAATTAAATAATTAGTATCAATAAATAAACTATCATTTGGGGCAAAAAAAATTAAAAATGAATTCGATTGAAATATAAACAAATATAGTGTGGTCCATTTACAATTTTAAATTTGAACTACCGATTACTTTGACTTTGAATGGTAGAATAACATTCATTTTTATTTTCAGGTTTATGTTTGACATTTGCAAAATGGGACGCTTGAACTAATTTTGGAAATATTAAAAACTTACTACCAAAGTAGTGAGTCTTTAACTGTAAGAAATGTATGTGGAAAATTTTCGTGTTTTCAGTTGAAGCTCATTTTCATCTCGGTGGCTATTTCAATAAGCAAAATTGCTCATATGTGGTTCAGAGAACCCACACGTGACTATTGAGAAGTGAATGCATTCACAACGAGTCACTGTTTGGTGTGGATGTTGGGCTGTACTGAAAAATTGGGTGAGGGCGAAAGAGGTAATACCGGGCCGTCGTGGTAGTCATATGAACCATTTTTTGTTCCATTATAAAATGACAAAGTTCAACCTTTCCAATAAAAACAGAAATTTGAAAAAATAATCAGTACTTTTTTATAGCCGATTCTAATTTAAAATTTTAAATGGCCCATTATGGCATATTCTTTGAATTATGATACAGTTTTAGTGAAAATTTAGGGAAATAAAATTTAAAAGATATGTCAATGGTTTTGGGACGAGGGCATAAATAGTATCCAAACCGCTCACACGGCAACGTCAAATAGTGCCTTAATCACCGTTTTGAATAATTTTAAACGCTCTTCAATTCTTGCATCGTTATTCCCAAAAGGAAACGAATAGAAGTGCGCACATAAGAGTTTTTTCAGCGTCCAAAAAAAAAATCCTTCAGACGTGT